>CM056058.1:25007041-25239541 GCA_029574335.1 Rana kukunoris
TATCAACAGCTCTTTCTCCAACAGTGTTTACCAGTCCATACCGCCACCCAGCAGCTCAGGTAAGCACCAAGAGAAGGAGACAACATTACAAACAACAGTCACTTATTATAAGATCTGAAAAGAACCTGTACTGTATGTAGAAGTGTATTTATGATTTGTGCTGCCCTAAGCCTGACTAAACTTGTGCACCCCCTAATTTAAATATGACCCACCCCTTTCTGTTAAGACCCGCCCTGAAATTTTCGAGTGGGGACACTAGTTCTGAGGACCTGGGAGGGGGGCAATGGATTCCCTTAATTTGCATAGATTTCCTCTCACTTCCTGTTTGTCTATGGGGCAGGAAGAGAAGGGGAATCTCTGCAGTGGGACAGGGATGGTAAAAAAATTAACTGACAGTGGCTATAACCTTCCCTTACTCTATCCAAAATTAAAAGTGTTGCCTTTAGTTCTACTTTAAGCACAAATTTCGGATAATCTTTTGAAGAGGAATAAGAAGATATAACCATGCCAATGGTGCAGCAGAAATCATATAGTACAGTGAGAAAGGTTTGTGGTCCAGGATGATAGGACAGTCAAAATTAAAAGCAGTGCCGACACCCACAGCTGCGGAATGCTGGCCGCCCGCATACTGCTAGCAGTGCTGCTGCTTTATGGGGGCGCTAGACTAATTTGCCTCTTAGCCCAGTCCGCCTCATAAGACTGGCGCTACACTGACAGTGTAACGCAAGCCGTCGGGGACTCTTTCCATGCTGCCACTCTGCAAAGTGCTGCCCTAGGCCTGGGCCTTGTTGGCCTAGGCCAGGATACATCGTTGACTGTATGCACTCTGGGGTCTTTTATAAAACATACGGGCAAGTTTGTTTTAGATGTTATTAATGGCAGAAACCAATTAAATTCTTACATTCTTTCTGCTGCTGCAGTATGATTGGTTGTTTTAGGCACAGCCTAGCTGAGATGACTCCAACATTGCAACTTGAGTGACTAGTTTTATATAAAATTTGTAAAATGTGTATCTTTATGCAGTAGATAATTCTGGGTTCACAGATATTTATATGTATTTTATAAAATAATAATGTAAAATCCTTTTTTTTTTTTTTTTATGCTTTTTTTTATGCTTTGTAACAATATGACCTACATTTTGGTAAATTACGTACTTTTATATATTGTATATAAAAAAACTGTATTTGCAAAAATTAGTATCATCGGAGTTATAAACTCCCCCCACCCACAATTATGTTTAGAGCGAGATGTGTATCAAGCAGTTAACCCTTGCATGGAGAACTTATTTAATTTAATTTATTTTATTTTCCGGAGTTGGGCTTTAGCCTGTTAGAGGTCCACCTTTGAGTACATGTATTTGTGGTTAACGTTCTGTGCCATTTTGTATTACAGAACATGTATGTTGACTTTGTGTTTCTATGATATAGCCCAATTTTTTTTATTATGCTTATTGAATAAATAAAAAGGTTATAGAATTTAGTTTACTTTTACAATGTTGCAATGCTTATGTAGCAAAAATACAATAAGAACTAGTATAAAAGTATTGTATGGTTAAGGGTAAAGATTAAAGGAGTTCCAAAGGAAAAACATTTTTTGCCTAAAATTAATGTCTGCAAGGTAGACAGACAGAATAGTGTAATGATTCTGTTAACAAACGGGTGAATACCTATTAAATTCCTTCATCTATATCACCTCCGGCATTCTAGTTTCTGTTCTCTCATTCACTTCCTGGTTTGCATCATTTGTTTATGTAAGAACTACATTTCCCAGTATGAATTGCGGCACGCCCAGCCCCTGCCGCACAGATGTAGTTCCCAGGAGGGGGCGAGCAAGTTACTGACCACCGCAGTAAAGCCTCCCTTTAGGGTGGTCAGTAAAATCAGACAAGCAGGAAGTGAACAGAACAGGGAAGAAATAGAACAACTTCTGAGCAAAAACAAACAATGAGGAAGTGAAAAGAGGAATGTCTGCAGGTAAAGGATGTTTATTATGAAAAAAAATGTTTTCCTTTACAACCCCTTTAAGGTCTTGTGTCCACTGGACTTTAAAATAATGTTATAAAAACGCCAGTAGCTTTGCAGTGAGTTTTTCAACTTTTTTCAACGTTTTTTCAGTAGCGTTTTTCCGTATTATCGATTTTTAGCACTTTTTTTTTTGAAGAAGAAAAACATATTTTTTTTCAATGGATCAAAAACATAAAAAACACTGGTGAGTGACGTTTTTGTGCATTTATCAACATTTATCAGCATTTTTACAGCTGAAAAACGTCTCTCAGAACCCACTATTTATTTATGTATTTTTTCTGCTCAAAAACGCCACTGCCCAAAACTACTGATAACAGCCTATTTGTGCATGGACACATAGGATAACATGATGGAGAGTTTATTGACTGTAGAAAAAAATGTCTGCTGCCAAAAACAACTGCTGTAAAAACATCCAAAAAACATCCAGTGTGCATGAGGCCTAAAGTGTAGGTTCATCTTTTTGATTTTTGTGAAAAGTAAACTATTGACACATAACCTGGCCAACCCTCTGCCTATAACGTCTGACCATGCTCTGCAATACACAACCCTTCAGTGAGTTTCGATCGTAATGCTTGCAAATGGTAAGCTCTCATTGGTCAGCATGACCACACTGACCGATGAGAAGCACTTCTTTATTCTGGAACAGCTTACCGGAAGAAGTCTCAGACGAGTTGCTCATTGGTCAGCATGTTTATGTGGCTGCGTTGGCCAATAAGCACTTGCCAGTGCAAGCATTATTTTGGTACTCAATCCAGTGCTGTGTATTGCAGTGTGTGGTGTACAGAACACTACTCCGGCAGCAGAGGGCATCACAGCTGCTTTATGCATTGGGGTACAGAGTGGTGGCCAGGATTTTTGGAGTTAGTTCACCTTTTCATTTTTTTGGTGGAAAACAAGAACTTACCCGAAAAACACAGTACGAGATGTTGAAAAACCAAAGCAAAAATGTATTGACAAATCTATTGAATCCGGGGGGGGGTTACATTTTCTAAAGCTCAGGTGAGATACTCAGCCAACTTTTTGACTCATGAAAAAATGGATTTAGTTAACGTTAAATTATTGTTGGTGATTTCCAAGATCTAGCTATTGATATTTTTGCCTGCTAAGAAGATTTAGAATATCAGAGGTTGAGAGTGTTTTGGTATTCTTATTAGTGGTTCATTGAGAAGGGCTATATGTAGATTTTTGGCAATATTAGGGTGGGTGACAGAGTAAATAGGAGTATATATCATTTTCCAGAAGCATCTAATAATGAGAAACTGACATAAAATGTTTTACATTGTTTCTCAGTAGTCAAATTGTTTAAAACATTTACAGTATTTTTGCAACTTTAGAAGGAATCAAGTACCACTTAAGGCCCATACACACGGTAGGACATCCAACAAAATTTCCCTTGGATTTTTGTCCTAATTGATTTGTCCGGTCACACCCATAGCATACACACAGTCAGACTTTTCTGCAAACTTTTCTAAAACTTTCCCATCATCACGTGGTTTTTCTGCTCTTTTCTGCTCTTTACTGCCACCCTTTGGTTAACTTCTGCTATTGTTGGTTGATTTTAACATTGGTTCTGAGCATGCGTATTTGCACTTTGCACAAAAGTTGGTTGGATTGCTGCACACACGGTCACACAAAGCACCATCAGACTTTTGTTGCTGAAAAGTTGGTCCCTTCGCAGACCCAACTTTTTGTCAGATGAAACCTGAAAAAGTTGGTCCGATGGAGCGTACACACGATCAGACAAATTTGAAAAGTTGCAGATTTTGAAGTTGGTTGGCCAAAAGTCTGACCGTGTGTATGGGGCTTAAGAGATGGTTTTAAAGTTTGCTTTTAAGAGATATTAATTATTTCCTTTGTATTTTTGCCCATCTTTAATTTCTATCGTTTGTTCAATGTCTGGTACCCACTTTTCCATATAGGGTAGTTTGGATGTAGTAGTAATAAATTGAGTGTATAAGAAGAAAATATGTCCTTTATGCCCCAGTGAGGTAAAGCACCAACATTCAAAAGACGTCATAGGTCTCTTTGTTTCATGAATTTTGTGTATAAACTGTTTTGCTAGTTTTAAATTGAATAGGTAATGTTTTTTTTGTAATTTTTGTTCCATTGTGGACATTTTCCTTCACTTCCTATCCTGTAGACACGACAGAGAGTAAAACAGTTATAGTGTCTGCATTGAAAGATTTCACCTCTATTTCTGTTCTAGTTTTCTCACTTTCAGTCTCAGTAACAATGGTCACTTAGACAAACAGAGATGGCGATTCTCCCTAGCAGGCATATAGAAGACCATAAACTTTGCCAAGAATTCTAACCCTATTTATTCTGCTCTAAATTATATAAAAAAAAAAAGTTTATATACACTTGAAGCCCAAGGGCCAGATTATCATAGAAATGCGATTGTTTCGCGTAGTGTAGTGTATCCCATTTACGCTATGCCGCAAATACATTGATTTAGATGGCAACGTAATTAACGTACAGGCCTATTCACGATGAGTTACGTAAACGACGGAAAAACGCGACGCTGTCCCGACGTCCATACCTAACATGGTGTACGCCAGACCTACGCAAGGTTACCCCTCATATAGCAGGGGTAACCTTACGCTTACGCAAACTACGTAAACGACGACGGCGGCGCGCAACAAGGTTCGGGAATCGGCGTATCAGGCTCATTTGCATATTCGATGCAGAAATCAACGGGAATGCCACCTAGCGGCCAGCATAGAATTGCATCTAAGATCCGATGGTGTAAGTGACTTACGCCAGTCGGATCTACGCCAAATCTATGCGTAACTGATTCTAAGAATCAGTCGCATAGATACACAGGGCCAGAAACAGAGATACGACGATGTATCTGGAGATACACCGTCGTATCTCTTTGGAGAATCTGGCCCCAAGGGTTTAACTATAGCAACCGGCTTTGCAGCTAGTTTTGAATCCTTTATTTTATAGGGAAAAAAAGCATTGTGTAGCACTAGAGCAGTGATTCTCAACCTGGGGTCGGGATCCCCTCGGGGGTCGAATAATGATTTGTCAGGGGTCACCAAATCCTGGGCTATTCCTAAAGCCCGTGCTGCTCTCCCAGCCTCTTTGCAGCCGCCCATTCAGTTCACGGAATGGCTGGGGGGCAGAGACTAGTGGTCAGCTGACTGGTGAGGAATGTGAAGTGGGAGGGGCTGGAGGAGACCCTATCTCCTGATTTCGGCATAGGTGTCCCTGCTACTAGACACCACAAAGTCAGAGACACAGTAAGTAACACTATGATTATAGTTGGCATTAAAAGTCCCCACTAAAGTTCTCAGATCAGCAGATGACCTTGATCAAGAGCACCTAAGTCAGCTGATCAGCTGATCATTACTCCCCCCAGCACTGCCACATATCCCACCTCCTGAAAGGGCCACTGGATATTTTGGGTACCTTCTGCCTTGCACTAGTGATTACTCACCCTTACCAGTACCCGAATGACACCACAGGACAGTTGATGAAAGTTTCAGTGGGCTTTATTGGACTGCAAGCCCTGTAAGAAAAAAAGTTAGAGCAAGTACAACATAGTTTACATAGTGTAATTGACATTTCTAAGGTAACAAATTATCCTACATCCCTGACAATCATCTGGGCTAATTAGTGCTTTAATCCACGCCAATCACTGACCAGTGAACTTGGTGACAGTGTCCTGCCATTGATGTGGCCCATGTTTTGTAGTATTGGCACAATTAGCAGAAGCAAGTGGTTTATGATCTCACACAGGGGTGGTAGTAAGTTCCAGAGATCCCACAACAGCTAGCCAAGGGGTCTCATCCCTAGCCCAGGGCTCACCTCTCAAGCTTGTGACCACTAGCTTTTTGTGTGTATATTTCGCTTGCTAACCCCCACCACTGAGTTGGCTGAGAGGAGAATCGGGCTGTGTGTCTCCCAATTGGCATCTCTTCTCACTTTCCTGCTGTACTGCTGCAGTGGTTGTGTGCTGAATCCCCCACTCGCTACCTCCCCCCACTGCTGGCTGTGTGCATGTGGCGGCTGCCCACCTAACATGAATTTGCTTTCTGCAATGGATTAGTAGAAATGTAGGGGCTGCTGTACAATAGAAACTTATGGAGCTACAGACTAGAATGCTCACAATTCCCTGCCACAAGGAAGAGCAGATACATTTTCCCAGGCAAATTATGGGAGATCAGGGCAGACAGTACAGGGAAACCAGTGTGGGGGAGCCCTGTTGCTGTGCATGCCTACACAGAGAGTATGACTTGGTGTGGCTAAACCGGAGCTGTGCATACTTGCTGTGTCCTTAGAACCAGAGGACAGAGTCTATGAGGACCAGAGCGAGAGACTCCTGTGTCTTGGGAGCAGGGCTGGGCAGACCCATTGACGTGCGTGCCTACCTCAGTAAGGACCTGATACTGTAGGTGAGAACTTGATTGAAAGGATCTGATTGCAAGAACTGAGACTTCAGGGACAGCAGACCTCCAAGTGATCTGGACCGGATTTCTGTGTTCCAGGATGGGTTAGCTGAACCATCTGTGGTTATCGCAACACTGACATAGTTAATGCATAGAGGCTGCTTCTTGTTTAACAGCTCATCAGCCATCTGTTATATACTCTTAAACATGGCTCCATATATACAAAAGGGCCCCAACGACAGCCAGCTAACATTGACAATTAGGGGCCTGGTACTTGTAGACACCTCCAGGGTTACCCTCTGTCAGGAATGTATACACCCACCTAGTACTGGGGCTATATGCATATTGCGCTCACAAAGACCTTTGTTTCTGGGTTTGTTGATACTGATAATTCTAACCCTGTTTACACCAGTTATAATTTGGGCTAGCATCACTACAGTTCAACTTATTGCCAGCTTATGGGTCAGCGCCCAAGGGCAAATCTATGCTTTTTGAGCTTTCTGGGGCAGCACTTTGTGGACAGGGAATCTACAGCTCACACACATCCCACAAGTACCCACATAGACTCAGCAACCATTCATTGTAGCCGTGGTTCTGCTGGTAACAACACAAGGCTCATCATCTCCCACCTGTAGCATGCGGTCCAACCCATAGCTCGATACTCACAACTTCATGCTGCATGTGGTCCAGTAGTACTTATCCCAGCAGACTAGCTGATATTTCCATGCCTGGTCACCACTGCAGAATTATCCCTCAGAGTCTCAGTAATCATATGCTCAATATTGCTTGTAGTCAGTCTTTTCTCCAGCAGCAGGTGCCGTTGGCTCTCCAGCCACAGAATAGACTCGGCATGGCTTCTCAGCAGAAAAGAATGATGGGACAGATGGTAGAACACTCAAGTGATTCTTGTAACCTTCAGGGACCCCAGCCTGCCATGTGGGTCATTGGAGCTCCGCTCTGGGGCCACCTGCTCCCAAGTAGAGCACAGGGAATCCTACTCCTCTGGTGGGTGGGGCTTACCCTTCTGGCTGTCCAACCATTCAGAATTATCCTGGCCTGGGTGTGTCCTGTCCTTTAGTTGAGCTGGTAGCCAATTACAGGCAGAGGCTTAGTCCAGCCTCTTCCTCCTTGCAGATGCAGGGAGAAGAGAAAAAAAAACAGAGCTACGGTGCTAGATTTGAAGATCCCAGCACTACACAGGGGAAAACCTACACTGAAATGCTACTCTTGGGCAAAGATCTGGAAGTGTCCAAGAAAATTTGGGATGTTTGTATTTGTATCACATATTCTTTAAAATAGAGCTAAAAACAAAACTGTTTCCTTATATTTGGAAACTCAATCAGTTTTTTTTTTCTTGCTATACCAATGTCCGATTGGGAAGATTTCTCTTTACTTCTTGTCCCCAAGACAGGAAGTAAAAGGAAAGCCCTCGAAAATGAAGGGATTTCTTGTTGTCCTCAAGGTCACCATAACTAGTGCCCCACATTGGAAGATTTTTCTTTTTCTGTTCTGGTAATTACCCAAAATGTAGGATTTTTATTTACTGTTTATGATAATTGTAAATAGGACAAAAAGAGAGGGTAAAGCTCTGTAATAAGGGGCACAGACGGCAAAAAAAAAACTTGCAGGCGATCTCATCCCTCTGCACTTTATTTAGTATTAAAAAGGATGCCTTTAGTTATACTTTAAGTAATGGTCTTTCATAATATATAACTGTTATACTTTATTACAGCTTTTGTCACGGGTTCTCTTTAACCTTTTAATTCCTTGTCTGCATGCAGGAGCCAAATATCTTCACTTCTCAAAAAATGTCCCAATTTCTCCTCTTTTTAAAGTTTGAAGCATTACAATCTGATGAAAAATCTCCCAATTTTGTGTCATAGGATCGATGCTAAGCCGAAGTGAAGCAGCTATAACCAACAGCTATGGTTCTTTGCCACCTCTGCCAAGTTTTACTATGCCAAACAACCTACCCATACAGGTGAGTGTAAAATGCTCTTGTTGTAAAGCCTTAATCTTACAATGGGGGATCTAAACACACTATCTAGGGCTAATGAAATGTTTAGGAGAAACCTTTAAATTGCTCAGGGTTGAAGACTAGTGTACAGTACAACTGTAATTTAGAACAGTGGCTCTCAACTACTGGTACCGTGCCACAGCTTTCCTCCTACCTTGGTTTCCTAGACTTTAGCTGTTGTAGTAGATGCGGACTATGGTTGGACAGTCCTACCACCTTTTGTAGTAGGGGGAGGGAAGAAGTGTGGGTCCTTTCGACCAGCTCTGGCTGCCAGGGGCACCTTACAACACCAGCAAAATAATGCACACCAGACTTTAACATCCCTACTAATACAGAGCAGCAGCCTGAGCTGGCTATAAGAGTACAGAACATGTTGTCATAGAGGATCTTGGCATATATTCTGCTGATGCCTGCCTGGGACACAACAGTGAAGCCCCATTTATAGGCAGGACTTCTGTCTGGGGCTGTAGGGGGAAGAGGAGGTTGTTGATCAGCTTCACTGAAAATATACAGAAGCCTCCTGCAGCCACCATGTTTACCTGAACTACAGTACACATAGTTGTGTGGCAAGAAAGTGTGCAATCTACTTCTGGAATGTTGTGTATGTATGCACGCACTGCCCTTGGACCTGCACACTGCCTTCATCTTGAAAACGTATCTATTGTCTGCCATGGTCAGTGATGCCCTAGTGATCCCTCTTCTTTCATTGATACCCAGTTTGATTTGGCTTGTTTAATGTTTGTATCTGTTCATATTGATGTGCGCATTCATGTGACAAGTCACTGTGCAAAAATGTCTGCTCAAAGAACTAATCATTACAGTAAAAATTGAGAATTGAAAATGTATAGAGAAGCTGAATTGTAACTAGGAATCATTCAGATTTCAACATTTATTTTTGGGGAAACATTAAACAAAAATGTAGTTGCTGTGGGATACAACTGCAATCATGTTATATTTTTCTTTAATTTTTGTTTTAGTGGATCAGCCCTTTAGCTTCTTATACTATGGTATGTATTTATAGCCATTTTGTTTGTTTGTTATGGATAGAATAGGGAAAGTTTAGAATGAAAGATTGATTGGGATCTACCTGTCGATCATGGTCATGTTGGGGGATGGAAGGTTTTGGAACAATTTATAAGGCTATTGGTCTTCCTAAGGCTGGGAAATACTGATTCAGAAGCTTAGAGCTTTATATTCACCATTTGGGCATGGACAATGAGGATTTCAATCTTGTAATTCATATTTGTATTTGGCCTCTTTATTAACCACCATGGATGATTATACATTTTTTAGTATGTGCAGAAAAATGCCAGCAAACATTTAGGCAAAAATTGTTACCTGTTCAGCCACTGAGAAGTTGGTTTTAGATTTCTGATCAGTGCGAGAAAATAGCAACCAGTATCTGGTTGCATTGCTCCCTCCACCTTGCATAACATTTCTACACTGTTTTATGCTTTGTTTTACTGTGCCTACCTAAACGCTATTCACACTACTATTTATTTCTATATTATCCCAGCCAGTGGCAAGCCAGACCTCCTCCTATTCCTGCATGATACCACCAAGCCCCTCAGTGAGCGTCCGCAGTTATGATGCCTATACATCTCCTCAGCTTCAGACACACATGAATAACCAGAGCCTGGGATCCAGCGCTGGAGGTTCTACAGGTAAAATTCCTGGAAATATCTCTTTAAAAAAAGAAGAAGAGACAAAGCACAAGAGACATGTTGTGCTTTGTCTCTTGTAATGTTTTCCTTTTTTGTTTTTCTAGAAGGCTGGTTCTCTCAAACCGGACAGTTTTCCCCCGTAAAAGCCCGATCTATGGGCGAAACATGTCGGGAAACCCACCCTACAATGCTGTTCTGTTAAAAAAATTGATATTTGCACTTGCCATATGTTACATTTTAACATATATTTTTTGTTTTGTTCTTCAAAATAAAAAGTAAATGATTTTTAAATAATATATTTGATATTATTCTTTGCACCTTCAAAAAAACCCAATTAGGGGACTTGGTGCTATACATTTAGTTGGGGTACCCACCATCAGAAACTTCCCACATATTGTTATTAATAGAAAATTGGTCAATACGTCAGTAGCCCCTTTGCAAAGCCACTGGCAGTTAGCCCTGTTTTGATTGTCCCTTTAAGCCACTCATTAAAACAGTATCTGTAAATGATAGAGTTAGTTGGGTACCTGCATAATAATAAGCATAACGGTTATTTACATTGAGCATGTGCCAACATACAGTATGTTCAGATATTCCTCTTTCTTTCTTCAGGTCTGATCTCTCCCGGAGTTTCTGTTCCTGTACAAGTACCAGGTGGAGACCCAGATCTCAGCCAGTACTGGCCCAGACTCCAGTGAAGAACATGGGACTTTTGTTGATGAGACTGAAGAAAGCCACCATATTGCCACGTACATTTGAAATATCATTGATTTGGCCAAATGGATTTTGGTGATTGATCAGCAGCAGATCCTAGCCATCTCTTAATCAACAAACATATAAAACAAACCTAAAACTTTCTTCTCAGTTCAATACCAATTTAAAATATTAACAAGACAACCTCAGGTCACCAGACCTCAGAAAGGACTTTTTTTATATATATAAAAGGGAACAGACTTTCCAAGTGTATTAGTCACTTTCTTTAAAGCTACTTAAGTTCATCAAGCTTAAAAATCAACTGTTAAAAAAAAAAAAGAAGAACTTCACACAATTTTTCCAGCTTTGAATGAATTGGTAGTAGGGTCGAATTCAAAAACAGATCTTTACAGTGACATTGGTGGGGAAGATCACCTTTTCAGACATGACAGCAGCCACTCAGCTTTTCATCTGAGCTTCCCATCGCACCATCTCAAGTGATTGCTACATATATTGCTATTGGGGATCCTTCACAACGAGGGTAACATGGAAATGCTCAAGAATACATTTCCAAATTATCTGTCTCCTAGTAGATTGTCCATAAGGATGTATGGATAATCCCTTCTGCAAAGTTTTCATAATTTCCAGAAGAATTGAGAGAACACTGATGCATCAGGAATAGATAGAGGTGCACATCACTTGACACCTGCTATAGCAACTTGTGTGCTGCCTGGTGGGACATTCTCAAGACATGGGAGGTGTGGGGTGTGGAAGAATATACAGTATTGCAGAATCAAGGATGTTGGGCAACTATGCTTCTACACCTTCCCCATCTCTCACCCACTGCAGGATCATTGATCCTAAATATACATATTAACATAAATATACAATAACAGGCTTGAGTTGTATAAATAAACAGTAATAGAAAGACTTAAATGCTTATTTTTCCTGAGGAAAATGCTGCCCCAGGTTTCCATCAGTGCTGGCCACATGCCTGATACCCTAGGCACTTGGATCTCTGTTGAAGGAAAGGATCAGCCATTCCAAACTCTGATACCAACATTCAGTAATGATCATATAGCCACATTCCTAGGCTTTCAGACACTGACGGATACCTGGGGCAGCATTTTCCGCAGGAAAAAATAAGTATTTTAAACCTTCTATTACTTATTAAAGTATATATAAAGCTCTGTCGAGTTACTTTTTGCTGTCTATGTTCTATCGGAAAGATATTATCATATTTATTGGGGTATTGCACGCTCCCGCGTATAGCGCGCACCCCTAATGTCGACCTTGAATTCCTGTAAAAAAACATTTTAGTACTTACAGTTTTGGTGTCTTGCGCGGCGTCCATCGGCGGCCTTGTCCGGTCCAGCATCCGTCTTCGGTGTCCTCCCGGCTTCTCCAGCGCTGTCTTTAGTCGAATCCCCGCTTCCCGCACTCAGTTTGAACGCCTCCGCCGACATATACCGAGTGCAGTACACTCGGGTACATTCGGCAAGGCTCGGCTTCGCTCATGCTAACGCTCTGTGACGTTTATGCGTGAGCACGAGCGAAGCCGAGCCTTGCCGAATGTACCCGAATGTACTGCACTCGGTATATGTCAGCGGCTCAGTTCAAACTGAGCGCGGAAAGCAGGTATCGGCATTTATCGCGCACCCACGATTTCCCCCTTATTTTAAGGGGAAAAAAGTGCGCGGTATACGCCGATAAATACGGTACATCATTCTTGTCTTGGAGACACAACAGGAGATTCAAGGAAATCTTTCTTAGACAATGGTCATTGGAACGTGTGTTCCTGTTTTGATGACCAAATTTGCAATATTCCCTCACACATAAGCCCAGTGACAATCGTAGGGTTTTAACCCTTCCCCACCGTATCCAAAATAAACCAAAAAAATGGCTTTAGATACACTTGAGCGACCCCAGTGAGATATCATGTTGTGCTTCTTTTGAACGTTTTACATTTAAAACTCGTAAAAATATTAAATAATATATACAATTTTGCTCTGAATTTTTAGGAATCTATTTATGTATATAAAAATTATATTTACCACTGAAGCCCCACAATTCCAGTATGTTAAAGTTTCTGTGGCAACCTCTTCCCCGTGCTTATTTTGCTATTACCCTCTCTGAGGGTGTTTTAACCATTTATTTCACATTTAAGTCTATCATCAACTGTGGGCAGGAGAAATAGTTTTGCAATATTCTCATGTTCTTTCAGTTCCTCCTTCTTTCCCCTTTTTAAACATTTTAGAAACCGTGCTATATAGTTTTATAGAATTGCTGTGTCAGGATATATTTTACAGAACACCTCAGTACTCTAAGGGCAGATGTGGTTAAAGAAGATATCTGGTGTAAAGTTAACCATTTTCTATGGTTTCTTTCTAGTGACAGAGCTTTTTAGATCTCTAAATATATTTTATTACATTTTTATCTTAGTCTCTGAAGATAGCTGCTACTATGTAAATCATCTGATCTCCTAAACTGGACACCTAGAATAATTAGCTGTCACCCTGTTTTTAAGATCAATGGTAATCAGTAAGAGCCATGTATTGTCTGTGCCTGCCCCTATCGCATTATAGTGATTGGCATGTAACTCATTGGAAGGTTTCGGTAGGTTACTGACCGAAGAGCTTTCATTTCTGAAGAGGAATGGTCAAACACCATTCTTTACTTTTAAATGATTTAATATGCCATGAGGAATCCCCTACAAGAGTGACCAAAAGGGTTGTAGATCTTAAAATACATTGTAGTTGCTTACTGTGGCCAGTTTAAATGCAAAATAGTACCAGAGTTTTTCTTTGGAACATAATTGCTACATTTGAGAATCACCACATATTAACAGTATGTTTTAACAAGCAAACATTTTTTTAGTTTTGCAAACTATAGAATAAAATAATTCATGGTGGCGGCAGTAGTGAGTACCCAACTTCAGTGCATTGCTAGGTAAAGCGCAAGTTAACCCATCAATTTAATAGTTTCAAAAAACAGTTAGCATTCCCGTCATGCCAGAAATGATAGCTATCACATTGGTTGTGTTCTCAACCAAACTATCAAAACATCCTGTGGCTGGTGACAGGGCAGTCTTAATAACATCATGGCCCCTGGGCAAAGTAGTGCAGGTAAACAGACATAAAGTAGGTGCCTCCCCTGTGTATCTATCACTCTCAGTGCCATCATGGGGCCCCCAATTTTGAAGCAGCGTGGGCTCAAGGACCAGCTGCTTTGGGGAAAAACAGTGCCCAGGTGTGCCCTCTCATTAAGACAGCCCTGTCTGGTGTCATAACGGATCACATGTGCGGCATCATGGCAGCTGCAGATGGAATAGTGGCTAAGTGGCTGGAAATGATAGGAGGGTTTACTTCCATGTTAATGAAAGACCGTTTAGCAGTTTAACTTACTGTACTGCACATTGTTCTTGCTGCTATTAGATGTTTTACAACAAACATGTACAGGCCAGTTAGATGCCCCAGATCTGCTGTATGATATATCAGGACCCCCAAGTTTCATAGGTTGTACTGGAAATAACCATTGGGTTTCTTGGTTGGTGCCACTCTCCCTGTGTCCCAATTCCTGGTATATATCTTTTGGAGTTTAGACAGTGTGGGGAAAGGTCCATGTCAGGTTTCAATTTCTCTTTGTTCCCGCTGGAGAGGATTTCTGTTCACTTGTTTTTCCAGTGATGGTTGTCAACGTGGCAGGAAGCAAGAGGAAATCTCTCTAACACAAAAACAGACAGCAATAAAAAAAATATTTTTTGTCAAATAGGAAAGTTATAACCTCTTCCAGGGGACTTGTAGTCTATTGAAGATGATCCTTGTACATCTTGCCCCAGTGGCAGGGCTGTTTGAAGGAATTTGGGGGCCCCAGGCAAAATGGGGGCCCCCAATCACCCCCCCACATGCAAAGCTTACGTTAGCGATTCACAAATTTTTTACACCCGTTTTCTTACTCCTCCCCCCTCCCTAGTCCCTATGTTTTTTTATTCTCACCTCCCCTTCTTCCCTGTAGGCTGCCGCTGTAGCGTGGCCAAGCTTCTCTTTCTTCTGTCAGTCCAGTGTTCTATCAATATGGGCCCCCTATTAGATAGTGACCGGGCCGGGCCAGGTACCGTGCGGTACAGGAGATTCAGTTTTCTGTGTTCCCGGCCGGACTGAAAGGAAATGAGCACTCAGTGTGCACTTCCTGACAGAACTAAAAAAAACAGAACAATGAGTGAATACTGTTGTACCAATAGTTCTAGAGTCTGAAAGCATGTATTTAATCAATGATTTAAATTTAATCAGAGCTTTACAATACCAATCCACAACCAACCAATGCAATTTGTAGCCTAAAACCATACCCCCTTCATCAGGGCTTACAATACCATATGAGGTAGAGGAAAAAGACACAGTTGGAAATAAACATTCTAAACTGATAGAGGTTCTAACTTTGTTTCACCATCTAAAAAGGGTTCTATTGCTGTCTATGTCCTTATTAGGCAAATTACCTATCACTTCCACCATTTTTTATGTTTTGGACTGCCACACAGAAAGTGTAATTCCCTCTTTGACACCAAGACAGGGGTAGACAACATCGGTTGGCATTTGGAAATGCTGGCTTGCTTCGAATTCAAATTTAAAGCACATTTGGACTCTCAGAATATAGGGAAGCCTGCAGTATGCTCAATTTGACCATATGAAAGTCAGGGCATGTCTCACTGCATGCAATGCAGGGACTTAGTGACCTACTAAGAGGCACCTTCCTTGTAACAGTCAACCGCACTCTCATTCTGTAGTCAACATTTGCAAACACCCTGGGTTTGAGGGCTCCCGGATCTGGAGAACCCAACTTTTCCTGCAAAAGTCACGCTTGCTCTGTCCTACAAAAATCCCAATTTGGTCACCCATCACAGAAAATAACCAAAATCGTGACTCCTAAAATAACAGGGTGGGTCAAAGCTCAACTTTTCATAAAAAAGGAAAAACTTTTTGATCATCACTTTAACTGTAGGTAAATTCTTCTGATGCCTTTTATTTTTATTATAGACCGAGTTTGAATAGACCAGGTTTGGTACTTGTTTACTATAAGTAGAACTGATGAGGAATAGCAGATATTTTTCAGGTAGATGATGTTGCTAAGGAACACTTAGGCCGCGTACACACGATCAAATTTATCTGCTGAAATTGGTCCACCGACCAGTTTCAGCGGACATATCCGATCGTGTGTACGACCTAGCGGACAGGTTTTTCCAGCAGACAAATTTCAAAGCATGCTTTGAAATTTGTCCGCTGCAAATCTGTCCGTCGGACATGTCCGCTGGTTAGTACGCCTAACCAGCAGACAGAAATCCCCCGCATGCGCAGAATGGATTCGACGCATGCGTGGAAGTATTTTACTTCCTGGAGTGGTGACGTGGCGGCGTCAACGCCACGTCACCGCGTCCTCAGTCCGAGGGGATTTTCGTCCGATGGTGTGTACACGCCATCGGACCAAAATCCGAGGAGACATGTCCGCTGGAAACGGTCCGTCGGACATGTTTGAGCGGACATGTCTCCCCGTGTGTATGCGGCCTTAGACAAAAATATAGTGCCACCAGTTTTTTGTGGGATTACAATCTTGAAGAAGTGACAGTTATGAGTGTTTGTTATGTAGACCTTCTTGCTACTAACGCTTTAGCAATTTAGAATACATTGGCAATAGCAAATATTCTTTAATCTAGTTATAATTGTGTTAAGACAAACTATGTTATTCATTGCAGTTTGCCACACTATTTACTAACTGTAATCATGCCATTTATAGCAGGTAACAGTTAAAAAGCAGGCAACTCGGTGGAGTTCTCGTTGCAAAATCTTTATTGGCTACTGAACAACATGTACAGTGTCTTGCCAACGTGTTTCGGCCACAATGGCTTTCCTCATCTCATTGCAAAATCTTGCATCAGTGATAAGTCCACCTAGTTGCTGTCTTTTTGACTATCAATCAGCTATATTAGAGGATGAAACTTCCCAGCCTGAGATCTGGTCCTCAGCCTTTGAAGTTTGAGTAAGCAGTTGAGCTTCGATATAGCATTTCCTTTACATAATCATGCCATTTATGATTTGGAGCAGAATGCCCACATGCTTCCTTTACCTCTAACTTAAAGTGTGGCAGCTATATGTTCCAGGTTCTAGTGTTGCCACTTGAATTGCTGCCAGTGCCTTGGGTATACACAATAGATTTCCAAGGGCAAATGACTTCTCACAGGGCTGTGTATCCCCAATCAGGTTTACCTGCCCCGTGGCTAATGCTTACAGCTGTGAATTTAGCGGAGTACCTGGAGTTTAGCTTTAATGACTGCAAAGTGCAGCTTAGTTAGTCTACATAGAGCTGTTGTTTTGAAATGGTCAATTCTAACCCATAGAATCTTACTGAGTCTTGAATTTTGAGAAAGAGCAGTGAAGCACAATCATTGGTCAGCACTAATATGCAGGTAGCAGATTTTTCAAATGAAATGGACAAATGTAGTTAAGCTTTGCCAGGTACTACCTAAAGAGAGCTTGTATGCATCCATTGGTGCATGTTCTGCACTTTGGGTATTACTGGGTTAAACTACTACATTTTTGCTAAATGCCCACCATCTGTCTGGAGGTTATACTGTATTTGTGAGATACATGTATATATAAATGTACACTTTTTAATGCTGCTTTGTACACCGATTTCATTGCTCCGTCATACTGGTTTTATAGAAAACTATGTTTGGAACACACGCAAAAAAAGGTGACCTGTCAATTTGGCATCTCCAGCAGTATGTCCCAGCATTGGAGATACTTAGTTCATGTCTTCAAACATTGCACTGCTGATAATCTTGTTTTCATTCTTTAAGTTGTCAGCAAATACCCCTTTGAGACTTAAAGCTTTTCTTTAATAAACAATTCTGGAAAAACTGAGGATACTAGCGTTACAAAAACAATGTTATTGGAATCCAGTCTTGGTCAAATTGTAGATAAGGACTACTGTACAGTCACCAGCTCACCTCTACAAAACCACGTGAAGACTGCTTCTTGGTACTTTCAAAGATGTAGAACTGTGGAAATGTTAGTATTTCACCCTACAAGCATCACATCCAGGCACTGTCCAAATGCAAACACCGAACTTGTCAATGGATGGCATGATTTTCTAAGGACATCTCAAACATCTGCACTTTATGGATATTTTCACAACGTATAATTTATATCCTGGATTTACTTTACAAATATGTAGATAGTTTACTTTTTTCAACCAGTTTATTGAATGCATGCTGTAAACAAAAATGTTGACAAAGGTGCACATGATGGAACAATAACTGAGCAACATTTTTCATCCATATAGTAATGAAATGTAAACAGAAACACTACATACAACATACTGTATATCTAATTTTTTAGTTCGCTAGGGACAAATTATCATTGTTTTGTCATTTTTTTTTATGTTGGTCTGGAACATTGAGGTGAGATCTCAACCAAGCCTTGCTGGATGTTGTATACTATTTGTTTTTTCAGCTGAGCTACCACTCCACTATCACCAACAGAATACTCTATGGAGAATCCACTAGAGCAAACTTTTCAAACAAAGGGCCGGTTTACTGTTCTTAAGACTTTAGGGGGGCCTGACTGTGGCCATCGGGAGTACAAAGTGTCAGTGGAAGGAATTTTGCCCCATCATTGGTATCATTGGGTCCCATTGTTGGTGTCATTGGAAGGAAGTGTGCCCCATCATTGGTGTCATTTTGCCCCATCATTGGTGTCATTGTGCCCCATTGTTGGTGTCGTTGTAAGGAATTGTGCTCCATAATTGGTTTTATTGGAAGGAATTGTGCTCCATCATTACTATCATTGGGCCCCAATTGTTGGTGTCATTGGAAGGAATTGTGCTCCATCATTGGTTTTATTGGAAGGAATTGTGCTCCACCATTGCTATCATTGGGTCCCAATTGTTGGTGCCATTGGAAGGAATTGTGCCCCATCACTGGGGTCAGTGGGCTTTATTGTTGGTTTTATTGGGACGAATTGTGCCCCATTGTTGAAGTCATCGGGCCACATTGTTGGTGTCATTGGGAGGAATTGCACACCATCATTGGTGTCATTGGGCCCCATTGTTGGTGTCATTGGGAGAAATTGCGCCCCTCATTCATGACAGTGAATAAAATAGTACCCCAAGGGCCAGATAAAAGAAAGCAAAGGGCCGCAGTTTGGAGACCACTGCACTAGAGAAACAATTGTCAACTTTTTAACACAAAGGAACCGCTGAAATCACTTTCTGGTCTCAGAGAACCCCTGCTAATAAGTAATATATATACAGCTCATGGTACATTAGCATAATAGTCACTGGGAAGAACGTCCCTTACATTTCGGTCATTGGGAAGAATATTCCTCTTGCAAACAGCTAAAAAGATCATCGTTGTCACATGTTAGTTGCCTGATGTTAGTTTGCTTATTGCTCAAAGAGCCCCTTGAACCCCCAAGGAATCCTGGCTAAGCAAGGCTCCACTAGAGGTTGAAAGACACAGAAATATCATATCAACTACCCCATGAAGCACTTTTTGATTCATCAGAGTTTGAGAAACTGGGGTTCACTGCCTAAAACTGGAGAGTGCAAAATCTGGTATAGCTGTGCATAGTAACCAATCAGCTTCCATTTTTTTTTTTGTCAAAGCTTAATTGAACAAGCTGAAGTTATAAGCTGAGTTGCTACCATGCACAGCTGCACCAGATAGTGCACTCTCCATTTTTAGTAAATCAACCCCATTGGGTTTCAGGTATATGTGGTCTGACTAGGGGCGTTGTCTCTCATTAGTCCAGACAACTGTCTTTCACTATGAAAGCAGTGTTCTATTGGAGGAGATAGTAAGAGACAATGAAAATAGGGATCAGTAAGTTGGAGGGAACCTGATAATTCATTGAAGCTTATTTATGTCCATGTATCCGTACTCTCATGGGCATGTACATGAGTATATAGTCATTCTATATTTTGTGTTGTTTTAGGCCTCTGTACTGATGTTTGCTCAGCAGTGTGCAAGAGGTCATTGACAGACAACAATGCATCTAGTTAGAGAGAAAAAAAAAACAGGGCATGTTTTACTCCCATGTGCAAGGGGCCTTAAGCCTCGTACACACGATTGGACTTCCATCTGACATTTCCATGGATTTTTGTCCGAAGGGCCTTGTCCTTCAACTTGGTATGCATACACACGGCAGAACATTTTCAGCCAACAAAAACGAACGTAGTGATGTAATAGACGTACTACGGGGTTTTTCTGCTCTTTAGGGCCACCCTTTGGGCAACTTCTGCTAATGTTGTCTTATGGTTAGCATTGCTTCTGAGCATGCATGGTTTGTACTTTGAATTTTGGTGTGGATTTGTGTACACACGATCGGATGATCCGACATAACGCATTTATGGTCGGACAATATAAGAGCATGTACTGCCAACATTTCTTGTCGGAAATTCCAACAACAATTGCCCAATGGAGCATGCAGACGGTCATATTGTCCAACAAAACATGTCCGTCGGACAATTGTTGTCGGAATGTGGGTACGGGCCTTTAGACTACATTAGGCTACATTAGAGATTTGTCTCTTCCTTTCTCTATTGTTAATAACAACAAAACAAATTCATCTTTCACCTTCTCATTGCACAGGGTGAATAAAGGCAAAGATCTGATTGGTTACTAAGGGGGAGATTTACTAAAACTATACAACTTTGGTTGTTCAATTTACTTTAGATTAACCTTCAACTATGTAGTGCAAGGGATTGCCTTATTGCATACAAATTAAAAGTGTTTAGGTTTGACATTTATATTATAGGGTTTTGGTAAATTCAAAGGAAAAAATCTAAAGAAAACCTTTGTTTTTGTTTAATTCTCCTTTAAGGGTGTGTGGCAGGGGGCGTGTCCTATGCCTACATACATTTGTTAGTAGGTGTCCCTCATTCCTATCTCCAAATGTTGGGAGGTATGCTGTTGGCAATGCATCAAAATGCATGCAATGCATTTTTTTGCCATTGACTTTTACGGTATGGGCCTTACAACACACTAAAATGCTGAAAAAAATTAACATTGTCGTTTTCAAAGCATGTTGCACAGCAGTGCAGAGATGGGACAGTAACTATTTTTATTATGGGGAACTAGTGCAATATAATGCATGTGTTAAAATGCAACAGTGTAAATGGGCCCTGAAAGCGCAAAGCGGGAAGCCAGTCAATGTACTGCTAATATTTTACAGGAGCTTGACGTGCGACAAATTTAGAAGTTCTGTCTTTAGAAGTGGAAAAAGTCTTCATGTTTTTTTAAGTCTTTTGTAGACAGATATTAGGAAGCTGTTACATGTGCTTCTGGGCAGATCTGAGGCTTCAGATGACCTGATTCCACACTGCGTAATGTTCTCTCTAGCTCTGTGGGGGAGATTTACTAAAACTGGTGTGTACAAAATCTGGTGGAGCTGTGCATAGTAACCAATCGGCTTCTAACTTCAGCTAAATTGTGTTGTTAATGTTCAATCAAGCTTTGACAGTAAAACCTAGAAGTTGATTGGTTGCTATGCACAACTCCACCAGATTCTGTGTGCACCTGCTTTAGTAAATCTCCCAAACCCCCCCGTTTGAGGGATGACAAGGATCCTAAAGAAGATGGGAATGGATGTACCTCACCCACTTAATAATGCCGCGGGGCAATTGGTGGCCTTAGAACAATGGATTACCAGCAGCAAGGCAATTTTTAGCAGGGGATTATCTTAATGCATTATAGCTATGGTAGAATGAGAAACCATGGCTCCATGTGCATTTTAATGCTTAATTTTTGCAGTTGTTTCTAAAACGGAGTTCCACCCTAAAGTGGAACTTCCGCTCATCTGATTCCTCCCCCCCCTCCGGTGCCACAATTGGCACCTTTAGGGGAAGGGTGGACAGAATACCTGTCTTTGACAGGTATACTTTAACACTTCTGGGATTCCGGGATGTGGCCTGTGACGTCACTGCAGGGCTCCCTCCTCCTCCCCCAGGCCACTGGATCAATAGGAGAGAGGAGCGGGCCTCGTGCATGAGCAGTAGGGTTCCCAGGGTGAAGCCGAAAGGCTACACTGCTGGGTTCCCTTACACGCAATGGCGGCGGTAGCACCCGACAACTGATAGAAACATCAGCTGCGGTGCCGACATCGAGGGACTCCAGGACAGGTAAGTGTCCATTTATTAAAAGCCAGCAGCTTCAGTATGTGTAGCTGCTGGCTTTAAAAAAAAAAAGAAAATTTGGGGCCGGAACACTGCTTTAAGTTTGGTTTTTCAAAACGATCTTGTAATATCAGAAAACGGATACAAGAGTGAACAACAGTGATGGACAGCCTCAACTTGAAACCCTTGAAGGCCAAATTTGTATTTTTTCATTGTGTATGTAGTGATAATTTAGTCCCACAACAGGAGATATATCTATAAAAAAGTAACCAAAAATAAAACAAAAAATAGATGGCAGCAATCAATCCGATCACAGTTGTTGCTATAGCCTACAATTCTATCTTCTTCACTTCCCCAAGTGTTATAGAGCACACTTGAAAGTGGCAGCATTGCTAGGTATTGATTCCATTGTAGTGTTGAATTCCATTGTATCTGCTCGTATAATTGTATATACATCTGTATATTATTGTGTTATAGGAAGTCTTGTGCTCAGTTATGTATTGGGGACCAAGCTTGGTAATTAAAGACCTGTGTGGAAACCAAAATCTTATGAACACTTTTCTGTGGATTGATCTGATATATTCAGAACTTGCTGCTTTGTTTTATATGATGTTTTTGCCTGTTTCTGCACACACCCTCTTTGTCTTGGTTGGCATGTTCCTCTTTGCTGTGCATTACTGTATAGCATGACCTGCCCGCTCTGTAATGTGCTAAGATTCCTATTAAACTTTTTTCTCTCTATCTGTAATGTTTATTTCCTGTAGCTTAACCACATTTTATAGGGTGTTGAACATGATTTAATATGCAGACCCAATTTTTTTTGCATTAAATATATGTTTTTGCCCTTCAAGGAAGTAAAGCTAATTGTTTGTACTTTTGAGCTTAAAGGGTCACTAAAGGAAATTATTTTTTTTGCTGAAATGACTGTTTACAGGGTATAGAGACATAAAAGTTAACTGATTCCTTTTTCAAAATGATTAAAAATAGATAAAAAAACAATCATATAATGTGCCTGCAGGTTAGTTTTACTTTTGAACTGGCTTCATGTTTCTGTGAAGTAGAAATAGACACACAGAACAAAAACAAACAAATCCAGGGCAGAGTTTTGTTTTTAAAATGAATCTGATTGGTTCTGGGCAGTTTTAGACACAGAGTAATGACAGCTCAGACCACCGTGAGAAAGCTCCCAGCAGTGTGGTTATAAGGAAACAGACAAGCAGGAAGTGTGGAGATCAGAGCAGGATTACAGCAACTTCAAAGCAAAAACGAACAATAAGGACATGAAACCAGTACTGCAGTAAGGTAAAGAAAGCTATTTAGCGAAAAAAAAAAAATCTTTAGTGATCCTTTAAAGTAATTTTTGCTATATTTTTTTTAATATGCTTGCTCTTACATATTTTGTTATATATTAAATATTGACATTTGTAGATTAGCCAATAGAGGGAGCTCTCAAGCACTCGGTGCAATTGTCTCTCCCTCATCAAGTCTTATTTTTTTTTATGTCTCAGTTCTGCACACACCTTTTAGCATTTGTATTCCACCATATTTTATTATATATTGTTTTTTTTTCAGGACAGACAAGGCTTTAATTTAGTAGCAATAAATATAAAAAAAAATCCTCCCACAGCAACCTTTACGTAATTTACACATCTCCATATAGTTACCACAAAATATAATAAATATAATCAAAAAAGGCTTCTGAATAAAATTATATCACATTAGTGCAAATTGTTTGTAACACCCCCTTTCAGTGTTACTTTGCTACTCATACAGTAGGAAAATATAAAGATTTATATAAATAGTTAGCACGGTAAGATTAGGTCAGGTAACGATGGCACAAACTAGCACGACAGAGACTTTTTCACAGGTTTACAATTACAAACTATTCAAATAACATAGCATCCAGTTATGCAAGCAACATTTTTTCCCACCTTTTTTATGGGAATTCTGGATCTGGTCAGTGGAGATGATATGCACACCCAACCATGAAGCTGTGTAGCAGCAGAATACTTCTACTGACCTGATATAGTTACATAGTTAGCTAGGTTGAAAAAAGACACAAGTCCATCCAGTTCAACCATAAAAAAAAAATATATATATATATAAACAATCAAAATAAAACACAGTACAATCCCATACACCCAACTCCATACCCACAGTTGATCCAGAGGTAGGCAAAAAACCCCAGCAGAGCGATGATCCAATTTGCTACAGGAGGGGAAAAAATTCCTTCCTGATCCCCCGAGAGGCAATCTGATTTACCCTGGATCAACTGATCTACTGCTAGCTGCATTCACCCAGCAAAAGATCACAATACCAGTGATCTGTTGCTGCAGTGAGAGGGTGGACAACCCTGTCCTGGCCTCTGTACTCAGAGGAAGTACTATGATGTCACTTGGGACTCAAATGGTAAAAGTGTATCTAAAATCTGCAACAGGCTAACAGACAGCAATAAAAGTTGACAGGCGTTCTACCAAACTTAACCAATTCCTTCTTTTACATCTACATAATATCAACACAGACTTCAGCGTTGCTCTCTCCTTTAGCAGGGTCACATGGGTCCTTACCTTTTGGTTGAAGGGAGAACCTACGGCTCCAGGAGGGATAGATAGAGTGGAATGGGGTTTAGGGTCCTTGGAGTTGGGTGGAGTTTGGCTGGGGGCTGTTGATTTGTAGTGGTGAGTTGTGGGTGGGACTCCCTTTGGTGAGTTGCTGATGTACACCATTGTGAATCGATTTTTTTACATCCATATACTTTAATATACTGATTAGTTTAGTTGGTCTACCTGACCGTGGTTTGGTTTCAACAGAACTCCTTATTTTCCACTTCTTGATTAGAGTTTTAACACTGCTGATTGTCATTCTCAATTCCTTGGATAGCTTTTTATATCCCTTTCCTGTTTATACAGTTCAACTACCTTTTACTGCAGATCCTTTGACAATTATTTTGCTTTCCCCATGACCCAGAATCCAGAATTGTCAGTGCAGCACTGAATGAAAGATGCAAGGGTCTATCAGGAGTCCAGAAACTCATTGATCTTTTATAGACACATACCAATTACAAGCAAACAGATCACAGATGAGGATGGTTACCTTTTAATAGCCATTCAAACCTCTTTGTGTCAACTTGTGTGCACGTTTTTAGGCCAAAATCACCAGGGTATGTAAACTTTTGATCAGGGTCATTTGGGTAGTTTCTGTTGCCATTATTATTTAAAAACACAATTGATCGACAATAAATGGCTTCAGCCAAACACTAACCATGAGTGAAAAATATATATATTTTTCATTAGACATATGCAGTTATAGGAAATATATTCCCCTGAGTTACAGTATATGTATGCATATGTATGTTTTACTTGATTATTCAATTTATTCTTTATATTTATATATACATAATTTTTTTTTGTTGCACTTTACTTATTATGCAATATGTTTATATGATCTCTTATTCACCATTTTGCTTTATATTTGGTAGTTTTCACAATGTAGGTTAAGGTCTTTAGTCTGCTTGTTTGTCTTTCATTGGTGACTATCTGTATTTTTTAATGAATGAATGAAACACTTATATAGCGCGGCACATGCGAAGTAAATCGCCTCTGGGCGCTTGTTGTTCCTGTCTCCTTTGAAATCAAAAGAGATGAGTCTTGATCTTTCTCCTAAAGACTAAGGCCGCGTACACACGAGGGGATATGTCCGCTGAAAACGGTCCGATGGACCGTTTCAGCAGACATCTCCGCTCGTGTGTATGGGCTAGCGGACAGATTTCTCCACCCGACAGATTTCAAAGCATGCTTTGAAATCTATCCGGTGGGAATCTGTCCGCCCGACATGTCTGCTGGTTAGTACACTTACCAGCAGACATGTCGGCTCCCACCACCGCCGCGCCGCTGCCGAATGGATTCGGCGCATGCGCGGAAGTGTTTTACTTCCTGGTGCGGTGACGTTGCGGTGACGCGGCGGCGTCAACGTCACCGCCGCGTCACCGCCACGTCACCGCGCCTTCCGGCGGCGGGGAATTTGATCCGATGGTGTGTACACGCCATCGGATCAAACTCCCGATCGGACATATCCGATGGAAATGGTCCGCGGACCGTTTTCATCGGATATATCCGATCGTGTGTACGCCGCCTAAGTGGTTCTCCTCCAACCGAATGCTGTTTGGTAAGGCGTTCCATAGTCTGGGACCTTGCACAGCGAATCTCCTGTCTCCTTTGGACTTGTATCTGGCTTTCGGTATCTGGAGTAGATTTTGATTAGTGGATCGCAGAACGCGATTGGGATTGTGAACTTTTATTTTTTCGCATAGATAATGGGGAGTATTCCCATGAATACATCTATGCGTTAGGCAGAGTGCTTTAAAAGTGATTCTGTCTTTTACTGGTAACCAGTGAAGGGATCTCAGTGAAGGTGAGATTGATTCCCAGGGTTTTTTCCCAGTCACAAGTCTGGCGGCTGTATTTTGTACGACTTGAAGACGAGCGATTTGGTACTTGGGGAGTCCGAGGTAAAGGGCATTTGCATAGTCCAGTCTGGAGTTTACAATCGCTCCCACCACGACCGCTATGTCTTCCTTGGGGATAAAAGGAGTTAGTCTGCGTAGTAGGCGCAGCAGATGGTGAGATCCGCTGACTATTGACCCTATTTGTGCGTCCATTGTCATGTAGGAGTCAAAGATGACCCCAAGACTTTTGACTTTGGCGCTAGGGGTGATGATTTTGCCCAGAAATGGCGGGGGGGTCCAAGTTGTTGCCGGTTGATTCCTACGCTTGGCGTGAAACAGAAGAAGTTCTGTTTTCGCTCCGTTGAGTTTGAGATAACTTTGTCATCCAGTCCTCTATCAAAGAGAGACAAGTCTCTAGATTGAGGTGGTGATCCTTTTTGTTGCAAATGCGGAAGTACAGTTGCGTGTCGTCTGCATATGAATGATATAGCAGTTTTTGACTGCTGATGATTTCGAAAAGAGGACGCAGATAGATGTTGAATAACATCAGCGACAGGGGGGATCCTTGAGGGACTCCGCACGATAATGTGCGTTTTTCAGAAGTGAAGGGTCCTAGCTTCACTATTTGCGATCGGTTTTCCAAAAAAGAGGAGAACCAAGATAGATCGCTTTCTGCGACTTTGGCTATTTTAGCCAGCCGAGTCAATAAAAGCTTGTGATCTACTGTATCGAAGGCTGCGCTTAGGTCCAGCAGAACCAGAAGACAAGATTCTCCTTCGTCTGCGGCCTCAAGAACGTCGTCCTATATCTTGAGCAATGCTGTTTCCGTCCCGTGTCCGGGGCCGAATCCTGATTGTAATGGATCAAGTAAGTTGTGGGTATCTAGATGCTGTTGCAGCTGTTGTACCACTACTTTCTCCATGACCTTGGAGAGAACATTTAGGCCTGTTATGGGGCGCCGATGGAGTGGGTCCTTAGGATCCAGGGTGGCTTTCTTCAAGATGGGTTGAATTATGCCCTCCTTCAGCTGGGAGGGCACTAAGCCCTCCCTGAAGGATTGGTTAATAAGCTGCGTGACAGGAGGTGCCAGGATGTCGGCGCATTCTTTCAGCAGTTTGGTGGGGATAATATCATTCGGCGCAGTGCTGTTACGCAAAGCGCCGATGATATGTTTTGTGGTCTGAATGGAGATGGGTTCCAGCGTGAACTTACCTAATTGTGGTGAATTGCTGCAGGTGTTGTGTAAATAATTAAGGGGGGGGGGGGCTGGGAGGGGAGTTGTTTTGCTGAATGCTTTGCCGGATTGCCTCAAATTTTATTTATGAAGCAATCCGATAATTCATCGCAAAATTCTTGTGTGTCCAAATTGGGGGCTTCAAGACATCCTGGATTCATGGTCTGAGTGACCAGCTTGAAGAGTTCGCGAGGGCGGTTGAGGGCGTTGTTGATAGCCTCAGAATTTTTTTTTTTCTTGGCTTTGAAGATTTCTTTGTGGTATTTCCTGGTTGTTGTCTTGTAGATGGAGAGGTTCTCATCTGAAGAGCTTATTTTCCAGGCGGCTTCTGCCCTTCTGCGCTCTTGCTTCAGTAACGCCAGCTGATTGTTGAACCAGCTGGAGTTATTTTTCCGGATCTGGGTCTTGCGTTTCGGCTCTATCAAGTCAGCTGACTGTAATAGGGCTGTGTTTATGGCCTCTAGTGTTTCCTCAGCCGTTTGGTGCGGCTGAATTGTTTTTATTTTTTCACCTAATGTGGCTTTGGAGAGTTCTGAATGGAGCTTCTTCTGACATCTAGTCCAGTGTGTTGTCACTGGATTTGATGTTTTTGTTAAGGGGGGGAATTCGGAAATAATGAATTTAATTGCATGGTGATCTGTCCATGGCAATGGTTCATTTTCCAGGATTTTTATTTCCAGATCTTGTCTAAAAATAAGATCGAGCGTGTGACCTGAAGCATGTGTGGGCCCACATACTAGTTGCTGAAGCCCTAAACTTTCCAGGTGGTCGATGCAGGCGTCGGCAATGGGGTCTTGCGGGGAGTTGGCCCAGAGGTTGAAGTCCCCGAGCAGCAAAAGGTGTTTGCTATTAAGGGTATAGGTGGAGATAAAATCCGTCAATAATGGGAGAAACTGCGATTTTGGGCCAGGTGGCCTATAGCAGAGTAGAATCCGGACGGTCTCCTGGGAGTTTGCTTGAAGTTGCAGAGTAAGGGTTTCCATGAATGGAAGAGGGTTTTGAAGGACTGGTTTGGTGATTGCAAGGTGAGTCTTGCAAATCACTGCCAGGCCTCCTCCTCTTTGTCCTATTCTGTTTTCCATTATGATACGGTAGTTTTCTGGCACCAGTTCTCCTAGGATGGTGTTACAGTCGGCTGTGAGCCAGCTCTCTGTAATGAAGAGGCAATCTAGATCGTGTTGTAGAATGAAATCACGGATTTCAAGTCGGTGTTTTACTGCCGATCGCGTGTTGATCAAAGCACATGAAATGTGCTTAGGCTGGGGTAAACGGCTGAAATTTTTGAGAGTCGATCGCCGATCGACTCTCAATAGTCGCTCAGTTCTTAGTTTTTTTTTGGTGCTGGCTGGCAGTATAGCGGAGAATCGCCTCAGACCCCAAATGGTTTCTGCAGAATATTGCCGCTTCGCCATGGTCGCCAATCACCAGGTGAGGGGGGGTGGGATTCCCGGGCAACGAAGAGAGGAGTTTAAGTTAATCCTCTCTCCTGGCTTGGTCCAGAGGAAGGCAAAAAAATCCCTGGCCGTGCTGTGCCAATATGCTGCGGTAGGGGCAAAAAATTCCTTCCTGACCCCTTTGAGAGGCGATCGGGTAAACCCTGGATCAAGTTCTGTTTTGTTGAGACGGGAGTGGGGATGAGAGTTGGGTGTAGCAAGATGGCTGTTGATCAGATCCCAGCCTAAGTGCTGCTAATTGGATGGATCGGGGTGCCTGGGGGTGCTGGATCAATACCCAGGAGGAGAAGGTATCCTTCTGGGGTAAGTGGGGGTTTCTTGGCCTGTTAGGGGTTGGTAGCAGTATGTGGAAGCGGCGCGGCGTTAGGCCTCAAGTGAAGCCGCGGTCTTTCCTGGATCGCGGCGCCCGCGATTCCCCACAGGCTGGCGCGGGTGACTGAAAAAACACCCTGAACGGCGGGGTTTGCGGCGGGCCGGTGGTGGGGGGGATGCCAGTGGTGGTGGTGACGGGGCAATGGTAGTGGTGGCGAGGGGGCAACCGATGAGGGGGAGAAAGGAGCAGGGGAGAGCTGTGGGTCAAAGGTGTTTGCGGCGGCGGCTTGCCCTGAAAAGGACGGCCGCCAATGGTCCCAGTAAGGCTCTTACCTCTTACCTGGTATGGAAAAGGAGCCAGTGGGCAGAGGTGATCTGAGAAGCCCAGAAGCAAGTCGATGGTGATAGCAAAAAATGACAGGGAGGTGGAAGCCCTGCCTGTCTGTGAGGCCTGGAGCCGCACAGTGGGGAGGATCCTGCCTAGCTGCACTATCCCTGAGAGAGTGACTCATTTGAGAGCGTCCTGCTCTCTCAACATCTAACACTGAACTCTGAGATTGTTTGTTTTGTGGGTATTGATGTGCCAGGGATATCCTATAAACTTATATATATTAGCCTTTATATTATTTGGTATTTAAGAATGTTATGTGATATGTAAAGTTATCCCTGATAATAATGTTTTTAAATACAATATTTTACATAGCATAGATGGGGAAAAAAGTTAACTGATTCATTTTAAAAATGATTAAAAATAGATACAAATCAATCATTTAATATGCCTCTAGTTTCACTTTCATTTTTAAACTGGTTTTGTGTTTATGTGAAGTAGAGAGAGAGAGACAGAACAAAAACAAACAAATCCAGGGCAGTGTTTTGTTTTTAAATTGAATCCCAGGGCAGTGTTTTGTTTTTAAAATGAATCTGATTGGTTCTGAGGAGTTTTAGACACACAGCTTGGACCACAGTGAAAAGCTGCCATGAGATTTTTCATAAGGAGCCAGACAAGCAGGAAGTGTGGAGATCAGAGCAGAATTACAGTAACTTCAAAGCAAAAATGAACAATGAGAACATGAAAACAGCACTGCATTAAGGTAAAGGAAGCTATTTAGCTAAACAAATTTTTTTCCAATTTAAGGATTGTCAGTGAAACACTTCAGGGTTATGAGTAAGCACAATGTAACTGTGTGAAACACGTCAATCTCTGTACCAGATATTGCTCTTGTGATGTGTGTCATACATTTTATTTGGGATCGTGCAGTAAAAAGGACTTTTGGTATATTGGTGTGCAGCCACTTTCTTTCAAATTGATATTGCATGGCTGGCGAGCCTTTACACTCGTAAGAGGAGTCCCATCCATTCACTTGGATCTATTCACCTGAAGCAGCGGCCTTTTTGCTTTCATTACCAGGGTAAATAGAGTGAAAACGCTTATCAATTTCATCATTTGTCAGACAAACCTGATTTCCTTTTATGACAAGGTAAGTAAAACCCTGGACAGAGGCGTGGCTGTGGACGTGGTATACTTGGATTTTGCAAAAGCATTTGATACAGTTCCACACACACGGCTCATGTGTAAGGTAAGGTCTACAGGATTTGATATATCTGTTTGTAAATGGATAGAAAACTGGCTGAAAGACAGAATTCAGAGAGTTGTGGTTAATGATTCTTACTCTGAATGGTCCAAGGTTATCAGCGGTGTACCCCAAGGTTCGGTGCTGGGTCCCTCACTTTTCAATATATTTATAAATGATATTGGGTCTGAGATCAAAAGTAACATTTCTGTCTTTGCAGATGACACCAAGCTATGCAGTGGAATAACGTCCTTGCAGGATGTCTCCAATTTACAAGCCGACCTCAATGCTCTGTCTAAGTGGGCGACTAAGTGGCAGATGAGGTTCAATGTTGATAAATGTAAAGTTATGCACTTGGGGGCTAAGAATATGCATGCATCATACATGCTAGGGGGAGTACAACTGGGGGGATCTGTAGTGGAGAAGGATCTGGGGGTTTTAGTTGATCATAAGCTCAATAATGGCATGCAATGCCAAGCTGCAGTTTCCAAAGCAAGCAAAGTCCTTTCTTGTATCAAGAGAGGTATGGACTCCAGAGATAGAGATATCATTTTGCCCCTGTACAAATCATTAGTAAGACCTCATCTGGAATATGCAGTCCAGTTTTGGGCACCAGTTCTCAAAAAGGATATTGGAGAACTGGCGAAAGTGCAGAGAAGGGCATCCAAACTGATAAGAGACATGGAGGAGCTCAGCTATAAGGAAAGATTAGAAGAACTGAATTTATTCACTCTTGAAAAGAGGAGAATAAGGGGGGATATGATCAACATGTACAAATATATAAGAGGTCCATATAGTGAACTTGGTGTTGAGTTATTCACTTTGAGGTCAACACTGAGGACAAGGGGGCACTCTTTACGTCTGGAGGAAAAGAGATTTCACCTCCAAATACGGAAAGGTTTCTTCACAGTAAGAGCTGTGAAAATGTGGAACAGACTCCCTCCAGGGGTGGTTCTGGCCAGCTCAGTAGATTGATTTAAGAAGGGCCTGGATTCTTTCCTAAATGCACATAATATAACTGAGTACTAAGATTTGTAGGTATAGTTGATCCAGGGTAAATCCGATTGCCTCTCGGGGGATCAGGAAGGAATTTTTCCCCATCTGTAGCAAATTAGATCATCGCTCTGCTGTTTTTTTTTTGCCTTCCTCTGGATCAACTGTGGGTATGGAGTTGGGTATATGGGATTGTACTGTGTTTTATTTTGTTTGTTTGTTTTTATTTTTTTTATGGTTGAACTGGATGGACTTGTGTCTTTTTTTCAACCTGGCTAACTATGTAACTATCAATCCCGGGAGTCTCGCTGATCACTTCCTGGTTCTAAAAATGTGATGATGTCACAGGCACTGGCTCCACCCAATGCGTTTTGTCAAAACTGATGTCTCCTGGGTTTTATCTATATTTGTTGGGGTTTTTTACACTTTAGTAAATCAGCCCCATAGATTCTCTCTTTAGTTCTATTCATTTTTCAATACTATTTCTCAACTTTCGTGACCAGAAACAGTGAGATATAATTTCAACTAAATTGTTTTCAATCACATGAAGCAATGCTGCTGCCAATGTTTCCTTTGATCACTGCACTGTTCCTACTACACCTTACTCCATTCTCCAAATGCAGTTATAAAAAATGCCTCCTGATCCACCTGTTCAATGCCACCAAGGTGTGCATTTCACAAAAGTGGCGAAGTACTGTTACTCTGACAGCTGAACAATTGGATGTTGGTAGTAAATTAAATAAATTGGAACATTTGAATGCTGCTTTGAAGCGAAAAGACCAACAGTTTTGTTAAATGTGGTATTATTGGCACAATTTCCAATTTATGCAGGAAGACCGTTCACACATATCAACCCTTTTAAAGGGGTTGTAAAGGTTTGTTTTTTATTTTCTAAATAGGTTACTTTAAGCTAGTGCATTGTTGGTTCACTTACCTTTTCCTTTAATTTCCCATCTAAATGTTTTCTTTGTCAGAAATTCTCACTTCCTGTTCCTCAGTAAGGTGTTCTAAATGACTTTCCACCACTCGGATGCTGGTGGAAAGATTACTGAGGAGAAACAGGAAGTGAGAACTTCAAACAAAGAAAAAAATATATTTAGAAAGGAAATCGAAGGAAAAGGTAAGTGAACCAACAATGCACTAGCTTAAAGGAACCAATTTATAAAATAAAAGACGAACCTTTACAACCCCTTTAACTTATGCCTCGTACACACGATCGGAATTTTCGATGGAAAAAGTCAGATGGAATTTTTTCATTGGATATTCCGACAGTGTGTATGCCCCAGCGGAGTTAGAAAGAGAAGACCTATCAGTGTTCACACACTTGTTACAGCTGACCCTGACAATTGGGAGGCCAGCTGCCATTTATATACACATACACTTCTCACAGGTGTGAGTCTTGGTGTTTGGTACCTAGTCTCTGTTCATACACACACACATATTTACTGTTGAGTTTATTTTAGGTAGCGCCACTACCCCAAAAAAAAACAGGCATGCTCGAAAACAATTTGACGCATGCTCAGAAGCATTGAACTTAATTTTTCTAGGGTCGTCATAGTGTTGTAAGTCACCGCGTTTTTGACGGTCGGAATTTGGTGTGTCCGTGTGTATGCAAGACAGCTTGAACGGAATTCCGTTGGAAAAACCTGTCAGAGTTTATTCCGACGGAAACTCCAATCGTGTGTACAGGGCACTAGGCTTTGCTTCCATGGAAACTTTTCTTGCTCAACTTGTTACTTGAGATACAGCTAAGCATAGTTGCCCTGTCCTTTCTACTTTAGCACCCTTCCATTTCCCCTTTCTCTTCTCCATCCTCCCCATTTTTTTCAGTATCTCTTGCCTATTGGCCTTTTCTCCTCTTTTTTCTTTTCTACCTCTTGCTGAGTCCGGAGCAGTGGCGGCTGGTGCTCAAAATATTTGGTGGGGCGCAAACAAACAAACAAAAAAAACAATTGCAGCCTCACTGTGCCCATCAAATGCAGCCACTGTGTCCATCAAACACAGCCACTGTGCCCATCAATTGTCACCATTGTGCCATGCCAAACGCAGCCACTGTGCCGTGCCAAACGCAGCCACTGTGCTGTGCCAAACGCAGCACTGTGTCGTGCAAAACGCAGCCACTGTGTTGTGCCAAATGCAGCCACTGTGTCATGCCATCAAACGCAGCCACTGTGCCATCAAACGCAGCCACTATGCCATGCCATCAATTGTCGCCACTGTGCCCATCAATTTTCACCACTGTGCCCATCAATTTTCACCACTGTGCCCTGTAAAATGCCCCACGCCCCGGCACTTACCTTTCTGGGGTCAGCCAACCTGCCGGCCATCTGAATAGTGGGCGGCAACAACAATACATAAATTCATGCGTGCATGAATCTATGTATTGTATTTCAGTGATGGTGGAAAAGAGAGAGGGGGCGGCGCTCCTGCACCCTCTATGGACGCACCGCCTGGAGTCCTATTATAAACCCTGATAATTAACGATTTAGCTTAACCATACGTCCTTGAACCCCAGTCAGAATTCTGGGTTCTTAGGGCCTGGGGATCTTTCCCTCTGTTGTGTCAGTTCATTATGTAACTGAGGCCATAATGAACCTTTGCTGAGCTTTTTCTATGTACATATGACCTCAATGTTTTTGATGCTGTACGTTACTTTGTCATGACTGGTGGCCTACTGTGTATTGTTCTGTATGCTCTTCTGAAGGACGGAATAAAAATGCAAAACTAAAAAAACTAACAAAAAAACAATGCTGCTGATCCACTTTGCACTGTTCAAGGCACTAAGAAGATTCATAAGATAATGATGACAATTTTAATAACTCCAGGCTCCCAGATTCCATTTTGTCATGCTCATCCAGGCCCCGGATTTACTCCCTTTGCCGCCCCAAGGCCGGTCCTTCAATGCCGCCCCTGCCTGCGCAGTACAGGGGGGACATTATCCGCCAGGGGACTTTTTCGGCAGGACACTGGGAAGCAGGGGGGTGCTGCTGCTGAATATGACATTAAGAGGCGGGGGGCTGCTGCTGCCAAAAATTACATTGAGAACCGGGGGGGGGGGGTGTTGCTGCCAAAAATTACATTGATCATTGTGGGGTGCTGCCACCTCCTCTTCCCTCTGTTTTCTCTCCTCTCACCCTCCGTGACATGACAAGGGGGAACCCCGAAATGAAAGTGTCCTCTCCTCCTTATAGCTGCAGTGCCGCCCCTGCACACATTGCCGCCCCGAGGCCTGGCCTTGTTGGCCTTGTCTGGAATCCGGCCCTTTCTCTTTCTTTCTCTGCACAGGGTAAATATTACAGGAAAGAGTCATAAAGTCCTTTCATCCAGTCCACCACTTGTGCTGGGTTCCATTTTGTGATGGGTTTCATAATATCTTCTGTAGAAAAGGACCTCCGTTTATGAATCAAGCCTAATAAGCGTAATTCATGCTGCAAGTTGACACATCTTTTGCTTTAGCAATTTCACCGAATGCTAGGATCCGGGTTAATGCTTTCTATCTCACTCAGGTCTCAGTGTGCACATTTTGGTGTAAACAAACGTTTAGGGAGATCCTAGCTAGGCAAATATTGAATGAGTCAATATTCACACGTATGATAACATGAACATGAAACAAATTTCTAGATTGGTATTCTCCATACCAGTTTCGAGAATGTGTGTTATCTCCACAACTAGTAGGGAGTATACCGATCTAGAAATGTGTTTCATGTAACCATACGTGTGAAAGGTGACTCATGCTCACTTGCTCTTTAAAATCTTCAGAATTTATTGGTTCAGTGCTTGTGAAGCCCACAAGCACTGATTTTCTGGAAGCAGTGAATGCTCATCTCCCAGCATTCACCGCTCTTTCCCGGGCATGCTCACTGTTTACGGCGAGCAGCGCTGTAAACTTCCTGGTTGCCATCACAACAAGCGGTGTCATTGAAAGTCTACGCCCTGTTGTGATGGCATTCACAATAGAAAAAAACACGGCCTTGTCACGTAACCGGCGTCACTTATGTGAAATCTCAAGAGATTTCGCAGGAGGGTGTTCCGCATTGTCTCTTGGGAAGCATGACACTGTGCTCCGAGGAGACATTGCGGCGACCTTCCAGGAGACATTGCGGAGAGCTCCCAGATAACACTGCGGCGCCCCGGGGAAAGGAATAGAAACACCTACTCCTGCAGGAGTGAAAAACAGGAAGTCAGATTTTAGACTGCTATTTTACGGTATTTAATGACAAAAGAACAATTTATGTCAATTGTACTTGTATGTTGTGTAAGATATTGTTGTTATTTTGGGTGGAACTCCGCTTTAATACCATTAATATGGGTGTAAGGCCGTGTACACACGATCAGACTGGTCCGATGAAACTGGCCTTAACAGTTTCATCGGACCAAAACGATCGTGTGTACGGCCCATCGGACCGTTGTCCATCGCACCAAAGTTTTAAAACTTGCTTTAAAATCGGTCCGATGGACGCCTGACCATCGGACCAAAACGATGGTTAGTACGCAAAAGCATCGGACCAAAAAAATTTTCAGAACGTCGTTGTGTTCTACGTCACCGCGCTCTGACCCGATCGGATTTTGGACTGATGGTGCGTACGCACATCAGGCCACTTCAGCGGTGACCCGATGAAAACGGTCCTTCGGACCATTCTCATCGGACTGGTCTGATCGTGTGTACGCGGCCTAACATGTTCCTAAAGTTGAACTCAGCCTTTACTATAATGGGGGCATTTACGCTGGCCACTGACACCCCCCAACCACCCACCCGGTGCTGCCCCTCGATAATGCTAATGCACATGAGGTGATTATGGTGTGCCCATGGCTGTAATAATGTGCACTGCTCTATACACACTACAAATCTCATAGTCATTGTCCATCTCCAGAGAATGCAAGAGAGGGTGGCTACGTTCCTACATACACTGGGACCATGGAAAACGAACATAGACACCCTCTAACAGGAAGTCGGATCACAGCAGCAAAAAAGAAAGGAATTTTGGAGATTTGAAAGAGGCCGACGGCAAAAGAAGGGACTTTGTTAAGAATATAAACTTAAATAGATGTTTCTTTCTTGAAACCAGACTTTAGAGTCACTTTATGGTAGTAGTAGCAGACTGCAGTCATCAGCTCATTCGAACACATGATTGTATTCTGCATTACAGTAATGGTTTGATATCTAAAGCTAGTTAGCGCACACATTGTAGAAGAAGCTGTATCTCCCCTCCAGTAAACATGGGTTAAAGAGTATCCATGAATTTACATTCCTCACTGCTCTTTCAAGCTCCGGTTTCCTTCCAGGGCCTTGCTGAAAGGTCATGTTCTCTTTATAAAAATAACCTCTCTCTGTTTCTCTTCCTTCCCTTCACCCATCCTGTTCTCTGCCTCTGACACCGCAGCGGAGGGAGCTGGCGCAGCGGAATGGGTGTTAGGCGACAAGAGCAGAATCCTGGCCCTAGGGCGTACAGTGGGGGAGGCTGGAGCGAGGCAGAGAGAGGAAGGATGTCACAGACAATAACCATCACCTCGACATCCCAAGCTCGCCATCCCAGCCTGCCCTCACGCTGGTTTTAAAGACACAAGCTCCAGTGCCCTTGCTGGAGATATACGATTCTTCATGTGTTATGGGAGGGTGGACAGTGGTTTCCGTCATATTGCTTTAAATAGCATGTTCACGGCTAGGGACATAGTAAAAAAAAAACGATTGCAAGTACAAATTTTGTTTTATAGACCGTTGTTGGCTGCCGATTTTTTTTCTCTAGGCCAGTGGTGGACTACTGTTGAGATATACTGTAAGTGGCTTCACACACTGCTTTAGACATGCCCCTGACATCCCCAGGGTGCCACACATAATATTTAGTGTATGTACTGACCATTTATTTTCTGGCCATGCTTGTTATTTCAGTATTATAACTAGAAAACATTTTGTTGTATAGAGCAGCCCCGGATGTCCAATACACTAAATATACCTTGTCTTTTTGTTTTATTCTTACACAGTATCTCAGCTTACTGTTCAGGCGAATGTGTCGTGAGCTGTATTTTTTTATGTAGCACCCTCTAGCTAGCTTTATATAGTTTTTGCAAGTGTAGGTAAATTTGGCTTGGCTGACGGGCAAGACTGTATTAAATCTGGGTCAGGGTAAGTTACTCAGGGAGGCTGGATGACTCATCAATCAGCACCTCTGGCACCTCCCCCTACTTGCTGGAACCTTGGAGCAGCTTCCAAGAGAATGGGAGGGAGGTTAGAAGGAGCTGCCTGGAGTATGAGGGCCCCAGTCAATCCCAGGCCATATGGGCTGGCGGGGAATTGGGCACCTTCTAAATACTCCTGAGCCATGCCATAAGGGGCAGTCTTGTGGAAGATGGAGTCCTGAGGAGGCTGTCTGTGGCCCTTGAGAGTAACCCCCTAGTCTGGGGGAGGGGGGGTGACCTCTGGCCTGGGGCTCAGGTGCTGAAGGGATTTTCTACAACACACAGAGGAATCCTGTCCTGGATGCTAGTAGCAAGTTTGAGGACAGTGGGAGAGAGTCAGCACGTACAGGGTGTCTCCATGAGAAGTCATGGGCTGGTGAGTGGGAAGTCTGGGAGGACTGTGGGAATGTAGCCAGGAGGGCTAGTGAAAGTTGCAGCCAGGTGGGCTGGCAGTGCCCAAAGAGGTGGTGCTGGGACGAGTAGCCACAGGAATGTATACTGGACACTTAATTTTGCTACACAACAAAGGGGCCCGCGGTCCCTGCCTGTAAATTGCTTTTACTTAGTCTGTGCCTTTGTCAGATTCATCAACCAGTGTTCCAGTTGGGTCTGTGATTTTCTGCAAAATTTTCTGAGTGCTGGAGGAAGAGAAGTGTATATAGAGAAGTTGTCCCTTTTGCTAAATCAAGTAGGCTTCTCATAATTTTCCCTCTACCCTATTCACGTTTATTCCTCTCCAGGGCCGCCATCAGGGGGGTACAGCCGTTACCACTGTAAGGGGCCCCTGGGCCCAAGTACTCTTCGTCCCCCACACTCTTAGCCCCCTCAGTGCTCTCCAGCCCCTCAGTGCTCTCAGCTTCCCCTGTTCTCCACCCCTGTTCCGTTTGGCTCCCCCCAGCACTCTCCACTTCCCACCCCTGTGATCTCCACTCCTCCCTGCTTTTTGCCCCCACCCATGTGGTCTCAAACCATACAAAACGAGAACAGACCCTGCCTTTTGCTGGCCATCATGGATATCCTGTTGGCATAGAAGCACTGGCGTAGCGGGGGGGGGCAGGGGGGGCTGTCGCACCGGGCGAAAAATGGGGGGGGGGGCGAATCCATCCACCGGCTCCGCGGAGCGCTCCGGAGCCTCGGCCTAGGAAAGTCCCCGGCTTCGGCCTAGCTCCGGAGCGGCGGCCATCTTGGTACACCCGGCGGCGGCCCTCCTCTCTGTTCACACCCACAGAGGAGGAGGAGCCCGCGCTTGAGGGAAACCAGACACGCCGCTGTCTGAGGTCTGAGGTCTGCACTACTGGGGGTTACTGTCTGAGGTCTGCACTACTGGGGGTTATTGTCTGAGGTCTGCACTACTGGGGGTTAATGTCTGAGGTCTGCACTATTGGGGGTTAATGTCTGAGGTCTGCACTATTGGGGGTTAATGTCTGAGGTCTGCACTATTGGGGGTTAATGTCTGAGGTCTGCACTATTGGGGGTTACTGTCTGAGGTCTGCACTACTGGGGGTTAATGTCTGAGGTCTGCACTATTGGGGTTTAATGTCTGAGGTCTGCACTATTGGGGGTTAATGTCTGAGGTCTGCACTATTGTGGGTTACTGTCTGAGGTCTGCACTATTGGGGGTTAATGTCTGAGGTCTGCACTATTGGGGGTTACTGTCTGAGGTCTGCACTACTGGGGGTTATTGTCTGAGGTCTGCACTACTGGGGGTTAATGTCTGAGGTCTGCACTATTGGGGGTTAATGTCTGAGGTCTGCACTATTGGGGGTTACTGTCTGAGGTCTGCACTATTATGGGGGTTACTGTCTGAGGTCTGCACTATTATGGGGGTTACTGTCTGAGGTCTGCACTATTATGGGGGTTACTGTCTGAGGTCTGCACTACTGGGGGTTACTGTCTGAGGTCTGCACTATTATGGGGGTTACTGTCTGAGGTCTGCACTATTATGGGGGTTACTGTCTGAGGTCTGCACTATTATGGGGGTTACTGTCTGAGGTCTGCACTATTATGGGGGTTACTGTCTGAGGTCTGCACTATTATGGGGGTTACTGTCTGAGGTCTGCACTATTATGGGGGTTACTGTCTGAGGTCTGCACTATTATGGGGGTTACTGTCTGAGGTCTGCACTATTATGGGGGTTACTGTCTGAGGTCTGCACTATTATGGGGGTTACTGTCTGAGGTCTGCACTATGCTGGGGTATACTGTCTGAGGTCTGCACTATGCTGGGGTATACTGTCTGAGGTCTGCACTATTATAGGGGTTACTGTCTGAGGTCTGCACTATTGTGGGGGTTACTGTCTGAGGTCTGCACTATTGTGGGGGTTACTGTCTGAGGTCTGCACTATTGTGGGGGTTACTGTCTGAGGTCTGCACTACTGGGGGTTACTGTCTGAGGTCTGTTAAATAGGGGGTCTGTGATTGTGGGGGGTCTATCTGTGATTGGGGGGATCCATCTGTGATGAGAGGTCTGTTATTTAGGGGGTCAGTCTGTGATGGGGGATCTGTGATTGTGGGGGGGTCAGTCTGTGATGGGGGATCTGTGATTGTGGGGGGGGGGGTTCAGTCTATGATGGGGGACCTGTGGTTGTGGGGGGGGGGTCAGTCTGTTAATCCCTTACAGTAAGGGGTTAAATGATTAATCCTGCAATAATTTACCCCTTACATGCTGAAAGCCCTGAGAGGGATACATTACAGATCCTTATAACCAGAGTGGATGATTATACAAGGGGGGGGGGCGAAAAAAAAATTCTGCCCCGGGCGCCCATAACTCTGGTTACGCCACTGCATAGAAGGTACCGTACCCAGCATCAACAACACACCTTCCCACAGACAGGGACTGCAGACTGGGACATGGGGCACAAGAGGGGCTGCAATGATGGGCACAGTGAGGCTGCATTCACGGGCACAGTGAGGCTGCATTTGATGGGCACAGTAAAGCTGCATTGGTGGGCACACTGGAGCCGACTGACTGAGCCCTGCACCTGAGAGGAGGTCAGTGACAGCGCCGCTAGGCCAGTCTGAGGGGGGGGTCACTGATGTAAGGAGGGAGTGAATACGATAATGTAAGGGGGCATTGCTATAAAGGTTTTTTTCTTATATCATTCATCATATCTTATCAAACTCACCCCCCATTGTCTTAGTGTATTCTTTCTGTGGAAGGTGCCCCCCCCACGTTCTGAGTTCCTGGGGTCCCCCTTGATGATTGACCATTTTTAATTTCAATGGTGTTTATAAAAGTTTTACAGTAATCGCAGAAAAAAACAAAACACAAGAACAGATATAATACAAAGATCTCGGCTTTACATGAGGCAGAGATGATTGCCCATTTTTAACTGGAATTTGTGTGTGTGCATATATATATATATATATATATATATATATATATATATGTGTATATATATATATATATATATATATATTGTAAGATTGCGGGTTCAGACTCCAATGGTAGGTGCGTTTTCCAGTGAGTACGCCAGTCCAGAACTGAGTTTTAAGTACCTGGTAGCACATTTTTAAAACACACAAAAGTTTACATATACATTAGCATCCCTCGCAGGGGGTTCCACCATTACTGCATCTTTGTCAGGGATCGGATGGGAGACCAATTTGATGAGGTCGGCCTCTCTTATATCTCCTGTCCTGGCTCCGCTGAAGGTGAGACAGAGGAAGCCGAAGGACAAGAGGGACACGAGTGCCTGGAGCAGGAGGTCCCGGGAAGAACAGCTTGGCAGGGTTCACCGGCCTGGAGTAGACTGTGGTGAGCTGAGCAGGAACAGGTAACAGCCAGGCAGGTAACCGGGAACATAGACAGGAGCAAGGTCTTAGGGATAGCCAGGTTCGTCAGCAGGCGGGCAGTGAGGTACCAAATCATAGACAGAGCCAGAGTCAGGAACGGAGCCGGGTCAGAGATGGACATTAGTACAGGGACAGAACACAGAGCCAAGGTCAAGAGCAAGCCGGGTCTAAATACTGGGAGGACACACAGGATCAGAGCAGGATTCAGGAACACAGCTGAAGATCAGTCAGCAAAGCACAAGAGCCCAGACTCCCTTTAAATAGGCTGTCTGGTGCCAAAAGGAATTAGCCTCATACGTGTGTGCACGCTCACGCCTGTGCGCATGCGTGCCCGCAATTGCGAACTCTGGCGCACATGCGTGCGCCTGTGTGCCATTCTATGGCAAAGGCTATGTGCTTGCGCACATCTGTGTACAAAATGTCTCACAGGAGTTCCCTGACAATCTTACAAACTCAAGAGTTTAGCCTCCTGGCTTTCAATCTTGCCATCCGACAGCTTCAGGCCTTTAGCCTAAGCCTAAGTTCTGTTCCTCAGAACAAACAGAGTTTTCTTGAGATAAGCTCAACCCAGCTTTCTCCATGCAGCCTCTCTCTGAGAGTTGGGAGATCACCTGGCTCCCAGGATCAGACTTCCTGTCTGTGGGTGGTGCTCTGAGCCACAGCCAGGTCAGAACTAAATAGCTGAACACACAGGGGTTTTTAAACTAGGCGACGGGGTGGAGGGTCCAGAGATAGAGATAGTCAGTGTGGAACATATTCAAGAGGGTAGTATTAAAGGTAGGGTAACCAAAGCACATAAACCCAAGGTAAGTAGAGTAGCAGGTCCTAGTTGCAATCTCAGAACACCCAAGAGGATAGTATGTGACCAGTCAGAATATATTAATGCAGTTAAGTGTTTATTCACCAACGGCAGAAGTTTGCCAAGCAAAACAGGTGAGTTGGCAGCTCTGGTGCATGAGGAGAGGTATGATGTAATCGGTATTGCTGAAACCTGGCTCCAATCCTCACATGACTGGGCTATTAATATTCCTGGCTATGCTCTCTTTCGGAAAGATAGGGTAAAAAGGAAAGGTGGCGGGGTCTGTCTCTATGTGAGAAGTGACCTCAAAGCAAGCGTGAAAGAGGACCTGGTTGATGGAGAGTGTGATGAAGCTGAAGCATTATGGGTGGAACTGCATACAGATGTGCATAGTTCAAAGTTAATCATTGGAGTTTGTTATAAACCACCCAATGTTAACGAGGAGGTGGAGACTCGGCTCCTTGCACAGATGGAAAGGGCTGCAAGGGTTGGGACGGTGATAATAATGGGGGATTTTAACTACCCAGAAATTGACTGGAGTAATGGCACTGCTGGGACAGTTAAAGGGCAAAAATTTAAAAACCTATTGCAGGTCAATTTTATGGTCCAGCTTATTGAGACCCCCAACTAGGAATGATGCTCTGTTGGACCTGGTAATCTAAAACCATGCAAAGCTCATTACTAATGTTCAGATAAAGGAACACCTGGGTAGCAGTGATCATAACATGATTTCATTTGATGTTAGCTGTAAGCAAGAAATACATACAGGAAAGATAAAAACACATAGGACCAGATTCTCGTACAGCAGCATAAGTACGAGCGGGGCTTAGCGTATCCTATTTAAGCTACGCCGCCGCAACTCTGGACGCAAGTGCCGTATTCTCAAAGCACTTGCGTCCTAAGTTACGGCGGCGTATCGTAAATGGCCCGGCGTAATCCCGGGTAATTCAAATGTGGATGAGGTGGGTGTGTTTTATGTAAAAGAATCGTGACCCCGCGTTTTTGACGTTTTTTTTAACTGCGCATGCGCCATCCGTGGAATCGGCGTAAACATACGCCGGCAAAGATTTGAAATTACGGTGGCGTATCTGGAGATACGCTGCCGTAACTGTTTTGAGAATCTGGCCCTTAACTTCAAATAAGCAAATTTTCCAAGGATGAGGCTGTTCTCCAGGACTTGGACTGGGAGGGAATATTGGCATGGATGAACACAGAACAAAAATGGAAATTCTTCAAAAAGACTGTCTGGAACCTCACTGCAAAGTATATTCCCATGGGCAATAAGTTTAAAAGGCTAAAAATAAAACCTATGTGGTTCACGGTCAAAGTTAAAAAAGCTATAAACAAAAAGAAAATAGCTTTTAAAAAATAAAAAAATGAAGGAACACTAGTGTCGTTTAAAACATGATAGAATATGTAAAAAGGAAATCAAGGATGCAAAAATTCAAAATGAACGACAGATTGCAAAAGATAGTAGGACAAACCCCCAAAAATTCTTTAAATATATTAATAGTAAAAAGGTTAAATCTGAGCATGTAGGCCCTTTACAAAATAATCTAGAGTGGGTGACTGAGGACAAAGAGAAGGCAAATGTATTAAATGCTATCTTCAGCTCTGTGTATACAATGGAGCATGGGGGAGCTCATGTCCATAATGGGGGTGGGAGTGACAAAGCCCCAAATTCACAATGGCTCAAAAGTGATATGGTCCAGAAATATTTAGACAGAACAAAGGTGGATAAAGCACCTGGACCAGATGGCATCCACCCACGGATCCTAAAAGAATTGAGCTCTGAAATTTCAAAGCCACTGTATCTAATATTTAGGGACTCATTAATGATGGGAATAGTACCACTGGATTGGCGTAGAGCCAATTTGGTGCCTATATTCAAAAAGGGAACAAAGTCTTTACCAAGTAACTATAGACCTGTTAGTTTAACTTCTATAGTTGGGAAGATACTGGAACATTTAACCACTTGAGCCCCGAGCCTGTTTTTCAGATTCAGTGCTTACGAGACTAAAACAGTTTTTTTTGCTAGAAAATTATTTAAAACCCCCAAACATTATATATTTTTTTTCTAACACCCTAGAGAATAAAATGGCGGTCATTGCAATACTTTTTCTCACACCGTATTTGCGCAGCGGTCTTACAAGCGCACTTTTTTTGGAAAAAATTCACTTTCTTGAATTAAAAAATAAGACAACAATAAATTTGGCCCAATTTTTCTATATATTGTGAAAGATAATGTTACGCCGAGTAAAATGATACCCAACATGTCACGCTTAAAAATTGCAATCGTGGCATGGCGTTAAACTTTTACCCTAAAAAATTTTGATAGGCGACGTTTTAAAAATTCTACAGGTTGCATTTTTTGAGATACAGAGGAGGTCTAGGGCTAGAATTATTGCTCTCGCTCTAACGATCGCGGCGATACCTCACTTGTGTGGTTTGAACACCGTTTTCATATGCGGGCATTACTGGCGTATGCGTTTGCTTCTGCGCGCGAGCTCGTCGGGACGGGGCACTTTAAAAAAATATTTTTTTGGTTTTGGTTTTTATTTTTATTTATTTTATTATTTTTAACACTGAAAAAAAAAAATTATCACTTTTATTCCTATTACAAGGAATGTAAACATCCCTTGTAATAGAAAAAAGCATGACAGGTCCTCTTAAATATGAGATCTGGGGTCAAAAAGACCTCAGATCTCATATTCAGGCTTAAATGCAAAAAAAAAAAAGAAAAAAAAAAAAAAGAATAAATGTAAACAAAATAAATGTCTCTTTAAGACGCTGGGCGGAAATGACGTTTTGACGTCACTTCCGCCCAGCAGAGGTATGGGGACGGCTGAGGGACATTTTTTCCCTCAGTCGCATCCCTGGACAGCCAGCAAGAGGACCTGATCGCCTCCGCCTCTACCGACGGCTACGGTAAGCGTCGGGAGGGGGGGCACCCTCTCCCGCCGCCAATAACGGCGATCTTGCGGCGAATGCGCCGCGATGACCGCCGTTATTGTTAACAGGTCCGTCCCACGAAGAGATGGATATCTTGGTTGTGGCAGCAGCTGCTGCCATTACCGAGATATCCATCTTCAAAAAAATGACGTCTTTAGACGTGGGGCGGATCTCAAGTGGTTAATAAAAGACCACATGGATGAGTTCTTGCTGGAAACAAACTATTTAAGCAGCAGACAGCATGGATTCATGAAAGACAGAAGTTGCCAGACAAACCTGATTTCCTTTTATGAAGAGGTAAGTGAAACCCTGGACAGAGGCGTGGCAGTGGACGTGGTATACTTGGATTTTGCTAAAGCGTTCGATACAGTTCTCCACACATGGCTCATGTGTAAGGTAAGGTCTACAGGATTGGATATAGCAGTTTGTAAATGGATAGAAAACTGGCTGAAAGACAGAATTCAGAGAGTTGTGGTTAATGATTCTTACTCTGAATGGTCCAAGGTCAGGGCCGGCCTTTGGGGTGTGCGGGCTGTGCGACCGCACAAGGCGCCATGAACGACAGGGGCGCCGTGCGGCCATCACAGCTCGCAGGCAGTTTACCCTGAATGATGTGTTGATGGGACAGGGGCGGCCGCCGCCCGGGTCACTGCTCAGCAGGCAGCTAGCACGGCACCTCGGCGCTGCAGAGGGGGGGGCGCCGTCGCGCCTAAAGTGTCTGACTCACACTGGTCCCCTTGGCCCCCCTTCCTCCTTCCTCTCCCCCGCTACTGTCCTGGTGTAGCGCGGCGCCGTTGCGTAAAGCGTGCATGCGTAATGCATGCAGCTTCAAATTCTAACGGCGCCAGCCACCAGTAGCAGAGGGCACTGAGTCTGACTGAAGCCGGGACCGGGACGGGAGGAACAGACTGCTGCCGTACACGCTGAAGAAAAGTAATGGTAAGGCTGCCCGTCCGGTCCCCTCCCCTTCTCCTAACCTAGCATGCTGACAGGTGTCATTCCCTCCTCCCCCTCGCCTGTACTCCAATGAGGAGGGTGGACACCAGACCTGAAACTGAATTTATAAAAAAAAAAAAACGTACAAAAAAATGATGTTATGTCACCCCCTCCTCTGTGTCACCCCCCTCTTTTGTGTCACCCCCCCCTCCTCTGTGTCACCCCCTCCTCTGTGTCACCCCCCCCCTGTGTCACACCCCCCTTCTGTGTCACCCCCCTCTTCTGTGTCACCCCCCCTCTTCTGTGTCACCCCCCCTCCTCTGTGTCACCCCCCTTCTGTGTCACCCCCCCCCCTTCTGTGTCACCCCCCTCTCCTCTGTGTCACCCCCCTCCTCTGTGTCACCCCCCCTCCTCTGTGTCACCCCCCTCCTCTGTGTCACCCCCCCTCCTCTGTGTCACCCCCCTCCTCTGTGTCACCCCCCCTCCTCTGTGTCAAAACCCCTCCTCTGTGTCACCCCCCCTCCTCTGTGTCACCCCCCCTCCTCTGTGTCACCCCCCTCCTCTGTGTCACCCCCTCTTCTGTGTCACCCCCCCTCCTCTGTGTCACCCCCCTCCTCTGTGTCACCCCCCTCCTCTGTGTCACCCCCCCTCCTCTGTGTCACCCCCCCTCTTCTGTGTCACCCCCCTCTTCTGTGTCACCCCCCTCTTCTGTGTCACCCCCTCTTCTGTGTCACTCCACCCCCCTCCTCTGTGTCACCCCCCCTCTGTCATCTTACCCCCCTCCTCTGTGTCATCTTACCCCCCTCCTCTGTGTCACCCCCCTCCTCTGTGTCACCCCCCCCTCGGGTCTGTCACTCTGTGTCACCCCCCTCCTCTGTGTCACCCCCCCTCCTCTGTGTCATCTTACCCCCCTCTGTGTCACCCCCCTCTTCTGTGTCACCCCCCTCCTCTGTGTCACCCCCCCCTCCTCTGTGTCACCCCCCTCTTCTGTGTCACCCCCCTCTTCTGTGTCACCCCCCCTCTTCTGTGTCACCCCCCCTCTTCTGTGTCACCCCCTCTTCTGTGTCACCCCACCCCCCTCCTCTGTGTCACCCCCCCTCTGTCATCTTACCCCCCCTCCTCTGTGTCATCTTACCCCCCTCCTCTGTGTCAGCTCACCCCCCTCCTCTGTGTCAGCTCACCCCCCTCCTCTGTGTCAGCTCACCCCCCTCCTCTGTGTCAGCTCACCCCCCTCCTCTGTGTCAGCCCACCCCCCTCCTCTGTGTCAGCTTACCCCCCTCCTCTGTGTCAGCTTACCCCCCTCCTCTGTCAGCTTACCCCCCTCCTCTGTCAGCTTACCCCCCTCCTCTGTCAGCTTACCTCCCCCTCCTCTGTCAGCTTACCTCCCCCTCCTCTGTGTCAGCTTACCTCCCCCTCCTCTGTGTCAGCTTACAGCTCCTCCTCTGTGTCAGCTCACCCCCTCCTCTGTGTCAGCTCACCCCCCTCCTCTGTGTCAGCTTACCCCCCTCCTCTGTCAGCTTACCCCCCTCCTCTGTCAGCTTACCTCCCCCTCCTCTGTGTCAGCTTACCTCCCCCTCCTCTGTGTCAGCTTACCTCCCCCTCCTCTGTGTCAGCTTACACCCCCTCCTCTGTGTCAGCTTACCTCCCCCTCCTCTGTGTCAGCTTACACCCCCTCCTCTGTGTCAGCTTACACCCCCTCCTCTGTGTCAGCTTACACCCCCTCCTCTGTGTCAGCTTACACCCCCTCCTCTGTGTCAGCTTACACCGCCTCCTCCCCTCTGTGTCAGCTTACCCCCCTCCTCTCTCTCATACTTAGCCCCTCGCTCACCTCCTCTCTCCCACCCACCACTCTTTCTCTAACCCCCCTCTCTCTCTCATCCTCACCCCCACCAACTCACTTCACCCCCTCTCTCTCACCCCCCCTCCTCTGTGTCACCCCCCTCTTCTGTGTCACCCCCCTCCTCTGTGTCACCCCCCTCTTCTGTGTCACCCCCCTCCTCTGTGTCACCCCCCCTCCTCTGTGTCACCCCCCTCTTCTGTGTCACCCCCCCTCTTCTGTGTCACCCCCCCTCTTCTGTGTCACCCCACCCCCCTCCTCTGTGTCACCCCCCCTCTGTCATCTTACCCCCCCCTCCTCTGTGTCATCTTACCCCCCTCCTCTGTGTCAGCTCACCCCCCTCCTCTGTGTCAGCTTACCCCCCTCCTCTGTGTCAGCTTACCCCCCTCCTCTGTCAGCTTACCCCCCTCCTCTGTCAGCTTACCCCCCTCCTCTGTCAGCTTACCCCCCTCCTCTGTCAGCTTACCCCCCTCCTCTGTCAGCTTACCTCCCCCTCCTCTGTCAGCTTACCTCCCCCTCCTCTGTCAGCTTACCTCCCCCTCCTCTGTGTCAGCTTACCTCCCCCTCCTCTGTGTCAGCTTACAGCTCCTCCTCTGTGTCAGCTCACCCCCCTCCTCTGTGTCAGCTCACCCCCCTCCTCTGTCAGCTTACCCCCCTCCTCTGTCAGCTTACCCCCCTCCTCTGTCAGCTTACCTCCCCCTCCTCTGTGTCAGCTTACCTCCCCCTCCTCTGTGTCAGCTTACCTCCCCCTCCTCTGTGTCAGCTTACACCCCCTCCTCTGTGTCAGCTTACACCCCCTCCTCTGTGTCAGCTTACACCCCCTCCTCTGTGTCAGCTTACACCCCCTCCTCTGTGTCAGCTTACACCGCCTCCTCCCCTCTGTGTCAGCTTACCCCCCTCCTCTCTCTCATACTTAGCCCCTCGCTCACCTCCTCTCTCCCACCCACCACTCTTTCTCTAACCCCCCTCTCTCTCTCATCCTCACCCCCACCAACTCACTTCACCCCCTCTCTCTCACCCCCCTCACCTCCTCCTCTCTCCCACCTGCCCCTGGCACCCTGTGATTGGGTCAAGTGGTCATGTCCGTCGGGGAGTGGCCCGGGCATTCAGTGTGACAGGCGTCGGCAGTAGGAAGAAAAAAAAAGGTGAGAGACTTGTCTCCCTCGTGAGTTTTTGCTGCTGGCCCAGGGGAGTAGGTATTGGTCTGGGGAGTGGGAGGGAGCAGCCAGAAAGTCAGTGTCTAACGTGTTATGCCTCCATAGTAAAATGCTGGGGCTTTTACTATAGGAGACATTGGTGGACTACAAGGCCCAGCATTTTACTATACGGGCATTGGTGGACTACAAGGCCCAACATTTTACTATAGGAGGCATTGGTGGAGTACAAGGGCCCAGCATTTTACTGCAGAGGCATTGGTGGACTACAAGGCCCAGCATTTTACTATAGGAGGCCTTGCCTCCTATAGTAAAATGCTGGGCCTTGTAGTCCACCAATGCCCCCTTATAGTAAAATGCTGGGCCTTGTTGTCCACCAATGCCCCTATAGTAAAATGCTGGGCCTTGTAGTCCACCAATTCCTCTTATAGTAAAATGCTGGGCCTTGTTGTCCACCAATGCCCCTATAGTAAAATGCTGGGCCTTGTAGTCCACCAATGCCCCTATAGTAAAATGCTGGGCCTTGTAGTCCACCAATGCCTCCTATAGTAAAATGCTGGGCCTTGTAGTCCACCAATGCCCCTATATTAAAATGCTGGTCCTTGTAGTCCACCAATGCTGTAGTGTCAATGTGTATTGTGTAGTTGTCTGTGGGTAGTGTATTGTGTAGCGGTCAGTGTGTATTGTGTAGGTCTGTGGGTTGTGTATTGTGTAGTGGTCTGCGGGTAGTTTATTGTGTAGCGGTCAGTGTGTAGCGGTCTGGGGGGGGGGGGGGGGCGCCACAGGATTAGCTCGCACAGGGCGCCTGAACACCTAAGGCCGACCCTGTCCAAGGTTATCAGTGGTGTACCCCAAGGTTCAGTGTTGGGTCCCTTACTTTTCAATATATTTAGAAATGAGATTGGGTCTGAGATCCAAAGTAACATTTCTGTCTTTGCAGATGACACCAAGCTATGCAGTGGAATAATGTCCTTGCAGGATGTCTCCAATTTACAAGCCGACCTCAATGCTCTGTCTAAGTGGGCGACTAAGTGGCAGATGAGGTTTAATGTTGATAAATGTAAAGTTATGCACTTAGGGGCTAAGAATATGCATACATCATACATGCTAGGGGGAGTACAACTGGGGGGATCTGTAGTGGAGAAGGATCTGGGGGTTTTAGCTGATCATAAGCTTAATAATGGCATGCAATGCCAAGCTGCAGTTTCCAAAGCGGGCAAAGTCCTTTCTTGTATTAAGAGAGGTATGGACTCCAGAGAGAAAGAGATATTGTTTTGCCCCTGTACAAATCATTAGTAAGACCTCACCTGGAATATGCAGTCCAGTTTTTGGCACCAGTTCTCAAAAAGGATATTGGAGAACTGGAGAAAGTGCAGAGAAGGGCAACCAAATTGATAAGAGGCATGGAGGAGCTCAGCTATGAGGAAAGATTAGAGGAACTGAATTTATTCACTCTTGAGAAGAGGAAAATTAGGGGGGATATGATCAACATGTACAAATATATAAGAGGTCCGTATTGTGAACTTGGTGTTGAGTTATTCACTTTACGGTCAACACTGAGGACAAGGGGGCACTCTTTACGTCTAGAAGAAAAAAGATTTCACCTCCAAATACGGAAAGGTTTCTTCACAGTAAAAGCTGTGAAAATGTGGAACAGACTCCCTCCAGACATTCTGGCCAGCTCAGTAGATTGCTTTAAAGCGGAGGTTCACCCAAAAATCGACTTTCTGACATTAGATCCAGCATACTGCTAACATCTGCAGTATGCTGGTTTTTTTTTTTGTACTTATCGTTTTATGAGCCGTTGTTATCCGGCTCTGAGCGGGGAATCCTGCGGGGAATGGGCGTTCCTAAGCCAAGAGGAGTTGATTGACGGGCTGCTAAGGCATGTCACGCCTTCCAAAAGTGTCACTTTGGGTATTTTCGGAAGGCGTGACACACCTTAGCAGCCCGTCAATCAACTCCTCTTGGCTTAGGAACGCCCATTCCCCGCAGGATTCCCCGCTCGGAGCCGGATAACAACGGCTCATAAAACGATAAGTACAAAAAAAAAAAAAACAGCATACTGCAGATGTTGGCAGTATGCTGGATCTAATGTCAGAAAGTTAATTTTTGGGTGAACCTCCGCTTTAAGAAAGGCCTGGATTCTTTCCTAAATGTACATAATATAACTGAGTACTAAGATGTGTAGGTAAGTTGATCCGGGGTAAATCCGATTGCCTCTCGGGGGATCAGGAAGGAATTTTTTCCCCCTGCTGTAGCAAATTGGATCATGCTCTGCTGGGGTTTTTTGCCTTCCTCTGGATCAACTGTGGGTATGGAGTTAGGTGTATGTGATGTACTGTGTTTTTTTATTTTGTTTGTTTATTTTTTTATGGTTGAACTGGATGGACTTGTGTCTTTTTTCAACCTGACTAACTATGTAACAGCTGTTTAATTAACGTGTCTTTCTCTCCAAAATATGGCGAAAACCATCCATCCTTTAGGTAGGACAGAGTCACACCACTACAATATATATATATATATATATATATATATATATATATATATATATATATATATATATATACATACATACATAGCTCCCAACTGTCCCTGGTTTCGAGTAGGCATGTGCAAAAGTGAAAAATTCGTTTCGTTTCGTTTCGTTTCAATTCGTCATTTAATAAATTTCGTTAAGTTAGGTTCGTTACATGTGTTGAATTCGTTTTCGGAATTCGTTCGTTTTCGACCGAATTTCGAAAAATACGGTCGAAATCGAAAATATTTCGACCGTTTTTCGAATTCGTTCGTTTTCGACCGAATTTCGAAAAAATCGGTCGAAATCGAAAATATTTCAACCAGATTAGAAAACAAATAGTCTCTTTTCTAATAGAATTTTTTTCGAATTAAATTCGAAAAAAAATTTTTTTTTTTTTTTTTTTTCGAATTCCGATCGAATTTAGTCCGCGGGTATTCGATTCGGAATTCGAAAAAAAAAATTCGATTTCGACTTTTTTTTTTTTTTTTTCGAAATTCGGTCGAAAATGAACGAATTCGGAAAACGGTCGAAATTTTTCGTTATTATAGCAATTCGGAAATTCGTATGCATCCGAATGTCCGAATAATGGAAAATTCGTCCGAATTTCGATTCGGAACGAAACGAAATGCACATGCCTAGTTTCGAGGGACTGTCCCTGATTTCGAGCAATGTCCCTCTGTCCCTCTTTCCCCCTTATTTGTCCCTCATTTTGGTCTGATCTATTTACTTGTATATAAAATGCACTTTTTATCTTTCTAAGGGTGTTTCCCAGTGCTAAACTTTTCTTCCAAATTATAAATTGCTGCATTTGTACATTGTAAAAGCCAATATAAAGGAATAGTAGTGGCAAAAAAAGTGCTTGTGGATTTAGTTAACTTTTTGTTGGGCTAATTCTCCTTTAAGGGGGTGTGACAGGGGGCGTGTCCTATGCCGACATGCGTTTGTTACTAGGTGTCCCTCATTCCCATCTCAAAATGTTGGGAGGTATGTATATATAAATATATATAAAGCCCTATGTGATTTCATATCTGTCTTCTCTATATATAATACACTCTTCAAATGTGATTTAAAATGCATGGTTTTCCCTTTCATGAACAAGAAAATAATGACGTTATGATGTTGCGCTGGTATAATAATGCTATGGGGCTGGTATGACATTTTTTCCAGGGCTGGATTTTATTCCCAGTCCAGCCCTGAATGAGGGACAGTACCTCAAAATCTGGGACATTTGGGAGCTATGTGTGTGGGGGGCTGGCATATATACAAGCAGTGGCGGTGCTTCCCTCTCTCCAGCCACACACCTTTATGTATCATGGATAGATTCATGCATTGCATAGCATGAAGCTATCCATGGCTGCTGTAGCCTTTTCAGACTCCGGGCACCTGGATTACAGCAGCAGGCGTGTATTTTTGAAGCACCATAGGCTCTAATAGGCTTCAAAAAGGACCAACCAGGTGTGTTAGAACAGCAAATTAATATTTGCTGTTCTAACACTGAGCCTCCTCTCCACCAATCAGGAAGCGCATGTGTGTTATCCGTCACCTGACTGGCTAAAACGACAGGCACTGTTGTGATTGGGTACCTATCAGGAGGAGGAGAGGAGATGCGTGAAGGACACAGCTTACTGCCATCACTCGCTGCCCCACCGAGATAGGGTAAGTGGCGGGCAGACAGGGGTCACAGTGTTAACTTTTAAATGGGCACAGTGGCTGCGTTTGATGGGGCACAGTGGCTGCGTTTGATGGGGCACAGTGGCTTCAATTGATGGGCACAGTGAGGCTGCAATTGATGTTTTTTTCAGAATTTTCCAGTCCCCCCCAAAAAACAAATTGAGGGGGGGCTGGCATTTATACAGGTGCGTTGTGGGGCTGACATGTATAAGGGGGTGAGGGGGGTTGACATATATACAGGTGTGTGGGGGTGTAGCTGGCCAGCTAGTACCTGTCCTAGGTCGCTAATATAACAATATAACCTACATGTATATATGGCTAAACCTGCTAAGAACCTAAATGTAGTGCACATGTGTATATGTGAGAGACAAAAGTAAAGTTATTCACTGTGATTTTATGGATGTCATATAACAATTGTATGTTGTGTTCACAGAAGTAAAAGAAAAAATATGCCTTTAAGAATCATTTATTTATATGACAGAAGAGGTAAGCAATAACACAGTAGAATTCATACCAGAAAGCATAGAGTTAAGCTTTTGTGACTCATCAGAAGCCTTGGCCAATCACAGCAAATCTCATGAGCAAGAGTCTTGGCCAGTCACAGCCAGCTTTGCATCCACTCTGTCTGGAAAGTTCCCAGTACATGGGAAGGAAATCATTCCACAGACAGAGGACAGAGCAGAGCAGACACAAAAAACAGAATTCAGTTTTATGAAAGCAAAGGGGCCAAAGGAGTAAATACTGAAGAAAGAAATATATCCACCATCTTATGTTAAATGACAAGATTGAATATTTGAACCACCATTTTGTTATACTTCATTCAACACGTGTTTTTTTGTACATGGAATGTCTGCTGCAAAGCAGCAGTGTTATCTATGAAGAAAAGTTAAAAAAGAAGTTATTTTAAGCACCCCTTCATGCCGATATATGTCGGCAGAACGGCACAGCTGGGCACAATCACGTACCTGTACGTGGCTCTTTAAGCCCAGCCGTGGGGTCACGGGCGCGTGCACGTGACCGGGTCCGAAGCTCCGGGACCGCGGGAAAATCCATCTCAATTCGCTCTGTAGGAGCAATTTGTTAAAATGTCTGCATCGTGGGTTGGCATATATGTGGATTAGTGCAAGAAACCTCACCACAGCGACTATGCCTCCCAAGAGGTAGATCGGGGTCTTTTTTGGTGATGCTGACAATATTTCTGTAAATTCTGCACCAAAACTCTAGTTTCGTTTTGGCCACATAGTAACAGCCGCACTCACATGACAGTAAATAATACAATACCAGGAGTGCGGCAGTTTACAAAGTGTCTGGGTTTGAATTTGTCTCCATTGGGCAGTGTGATGTGTTTACATGTGTCCATATATTGGCCTTAATGACCACAACGAAAAATTCCCGTAATCCGATGTCTAGTATTGGTGGTTTCATTGTATTCGCTATGAACTAGTTTATCACGTAGGGAGGGGGCCCTTCTGTATATGATTTGAGGTTTATCAGACACAAAGGGGCCTATGGTAGTATCCATACTCAAGAGGTACCAATATTTCTGAAGAATAGAACTGAGTTGTTCATGTTGACGATAATATCTAGTGATCGCTCTGCCAGTATTATTGTCCTTTGTTTTGTGAAAACGGCAAATCGGTACTTTTTTTTGCCTTTTCACAAAGTCTGGTTCTCAGAACTTGGGCCTCTTTTTCGGAAACATCCTCAGTGGAACAGTTCTGTCTAGTTAGGATATATTTTCCATATGGTATGAATGCTAGTAGTGGTTTAGGGTGGAAACTCAAGGCTTTGAGTATTGTTCCCAGCTGTGGGTTTTCTAAATAGCTCACTGTAAAGATACTCATTAGGGTGTTTCAATATTGTCAGGTCTAGTAATGTGATACTAGATGTACTATGGGTCAAAGTGAATTTCAGGTTGAATGTGTTATCTTGATTGCTATAATCGAGAAATTGATAAAGAAGTGTAATGGAGTCCTCCCATAGGAGCAAGATATAATTTGTATATATGTAGTGCTACCCCATTCAGGAGCCGCTGAGTATAAGTGGGATCGGCATGTTGTGTTACCTGGCAGGTTTCTAGGGGTGATAATTGTGAGTTGAGGGAAAGAGAGCGAATGTCGAGTCTTTAGTTGGGTTTTCTTCAATACTTTATTCCAAGGCCCAACATGGCCTACATCAACATAATACAGGACAGGAAAGGTTGATGAGCAGAGAGAGAGCTTGAGTATCAGGCCTTGGATATCGAAAGGTGAGAGAACAATCTTACTCTGACGCTCTATTCACACCTTGGCGACAAAACGCCCGACGCCCGATGCTCGTGCCGCTGGAGGGGCGAATTTCCATTGCTGTCTATAGAGATGGTTCACATCTCTGAAACGCTGTACGCCTGCCGCCTGAAAAAAAGTCCCGGACCCTTTTTTTCAGGCGGCATTGGCGTTCGGCCATAGACAGCAATGAAAAGAATTTGTTAAAAAAAGTGAATCAAATCGCGGCAAAGTAAGCCGCGTATGCGGCGTTACTTGTCGCCTAGGTGTGAATGCAGCCTTAGAAGTGATGAACTCAGTTCGTTGCCACTCCAATTGGAGTGGGTAAAGTGCCCCCGGACAGGTCTCTGCCACAGGCCCGGCAGCCGGAACGTCACTTGCAAGTGCTGGGAGTACTTGAATGAGCATGAAATTGAAATGAACGAGTCCTCCCAATAGATTTAGTTAGATTTAGATTTAGTTAGAGACACTGGATCCCCGATGATTCAGAACTGGAGGTGAGAGTGTATAGTGAGACCTATGGTGGAAGGATTGTCACACATTTATTCTGTGGATCTGACACTGGTGGAACATCTCCTATGGACTTTCTTCACTTGCCACATCCTTATTGAAATATTCTTTATTTTTACTTATTGTTTATATATATGAATTGATTATAATTACTCATTTATCTATTCATTTGTGATTTGCGCTGCACTGTTTCGTTTTTTAGATATGTGCCATGGAGTGAATATTTGTTTTTTCAGAAAATCTCTGGCCATCCTGCCACCTATAGGCACGTTCTTCTTGGATTGTAGAAACTCTTGGCTCTCTCCCTTGTATTATCCAGAGCTGTGCTAATCCGTTTATAGCAACCAGGCCCGGACTGGCCATAGGGCATGCCAGGCAAATGCCCGGTGGGCCGCAGCGGCCCGCGAGACGGTTGTGGCCCGCGAACGGCCCTCGCGGCCCGGGGGAAGATTGTGGCCCGCGAACAGCCCTCGCGACCCACGAACGGCCCCCAGCGGCTATTGAGCCTCACTGTGCCCATCAAATGCAGACACTGGGTCCATCAAATGCTGCTACTGGGCCATCAATTGTCATCACTGTGCCATGCCATCAAACGCAGCCACTGTGCCATGCAATCAAACGCAGCCACTGTGCCATCAATTGTCACCACTGTGCCCATTGTCGCGGCTGAGCCAGAAGGGGCGGCTGAGCCAGAGGGAGCGGCGCTCCGGCGCCCTCTATAGATGCACTGCCACTGTCTATCTATCTTCTTTCTTTCTTTCTATCTTTACCTATCTTCCTTCCTTTCTATCTATCTATCTATCTATCTATCTATCTATCTATCTATCTATCTATTTTTATCTATCTATCTAGATCTATCTACCTATCTTCCTTGCTTCTCTTCTTTTTTCTATCTTTATCTATCTTCCTTCCTTACTATCTTCTATCTTTATCTATCTATCTATCTATCTATCTATCTATCTATCTATCTATCTATCTATCTATCTATCTATCTATCTATCTATCTATCTTCTATCTTTATCTATCTATCTATCTATCTATCTATCTATCTATCTATCTATCTATCTATCTATCTATCTATCTATCTATCTTCCTTCCTTTCTTTATCTACCTTTCTTTCTGTATCTATCTTCCTTCCTTCCCTTCCTTCTTTCTATCTTTATTTTCCTTTCTTTATCTATCTTCCTTCCTTCCCTTCTTTCTTTCTTTCTATCTTTATCTATCTTTCTTCCTTCCCTTCTTTCTTTCTATCTTTATATTTATTTCTTTATATATCTTCTATCTATCTATCTATCTATCTATCTATCTATCTATCTATCTATCTATCTATCTATCTATCTTCCCTTATTGCTTTCTATCTTTATCTATCTATCTTCCTTCCCTTCTTTCTATATTATTCATTCTTTCTTTATCCATCTTCCTTAGCTTTCTATTTATCTATATCCATTTATCTTCCTTCCTTCCTTCCTATCTATCTATCTTCCTTCCTCCCCTTCTTTCTTTATATCTTTTATCTTTCTTTATCTTCCTTCCCTTCTTTCTATCTGTATCTATCTTTTTTCTTTATCTATCTATCTATCTATCTATCTATCTATCTATCTATCTATCTATCTATCTATCTATCTTCCTTTCTTTCTTTCGTAATCTTTCTTTATCTCACCCCACATCCCATCATTAACCCCCGCTGTGCCCCCCCCCCCCTGGGCTGCTCAGTCTAAAATGCCCGGGCCTATTTTTTGTCCCAGTCCGGGCCTGATAGCAACCCTGATAGCCTAGTAATGAGGAAGGGGGTGCGCCCACAAAATGCGCCAGCTTATACCCCGTGATGTGATCTAGCATGTTTATACACTGTGTGTTTTTGTGGCTCAATAAGAGTTGCTTTTTGTGAGCACCCACTTGTTATGGATTTTATCATTCATTAAATGTCATTGGTAATTCACTAGGTGTGCGTACCTTCCATTTTGTTTTTTTTTGTAGTTTCCATCGGATCACCCCATCTGAGGAAGGAGCCATCCACCCAGACCATCAAAGAAAGGCATTTTTGCCACATAAAACAGTTTCACTTTAGGTGCATCTACAGGCTGCTTTCTGGGAATGGGAAAAATATAGGGATGCCATTGCTGAACTCCTTCTGGTAAATACCAGGCAACTATGAGTTTCAGTGGAAACTATTTTCCATGTGAAATTGATATTCTTGCATGTTTGCTGCTCCATATGTTCATTTCTGTGTTCATACTTTATACTGATTGATAGGTGCTCCCTCTAGTGGTACTTCAGCAAGGGCTGTTATTGATGGCTTCTCCTTCTGAACATGTTAGTTACCTCTATGTCATACTGTTCTAATGGTTCTTCAGTCGGTTCTGAACAGTACAAATACTGTAGCTGCTGACTTTTGATAAAAGGACACTCAACCTGTCCAGGGATCCAGGTCTGTCCTTACCCAGGCCAGTTCTTTATCAGCCTTTTGGGTTCCCGGAGCTGGCATGTTTACTAAGGAAAGCCAGCTGTGACTCCTCAAGGCTTCACAGCCAGCTTCCCACTGCGTATGCGCGAGCCATGCTGCACTTTGTGAATAGTCCCACAGCCTTCTGGGAACTCTGAGGTGTCCCAGAAGGCTGCAGGCAAAGGGTAGGGGGGTCTAAACTTTTACTTGGATCGCCTAGGCCAGTGATGGCGAACCTTGGCACTCCAGATGTTTTGGAACTACATTTCCCATGATGCTCATGCACTCTGCAGTGTAGTGAAGCATCATGGGAAATGTAGATCCAAAACATCTGGGGTGCCAAGGGTCGCCATCACTGGCCTAGGCAATCTTAGTGGAACTGGGAGTGGGTACTCGTCAAATCAGGTACCCACTCTCCTTAAAAAACAAAAGTGAAAAAGGAGAAAGAGAGGAGGCAGGAAAGCAGGACTTCACCTTTTGGGGAAAGCAACACTTTAATACTTTATGGAAAAGAAAAAAATAATAGAAAATACAGCAAATTAAGCCAGAAGCTCATATGTGTATTCTGAGTCAGCAATTAATATTAGCCCTCCGTGGGTGCATATGTGTGACGTGTGGGCGTTAAAGCCCACCCTTTTTCCTGCCATATACATGTGTTGTGTGGGTGACAAAGAGGTTGAGCTTTAGCGCCCACTCGCCACACATACAGAATGCATCCTTGGATGGCCACAGTTTCTGTGATGAGAACGCACTCACTATGAGGTCTCAGCACTTTGACTGTGCTGTCATTGACAGATTGGGAGCCTACAGGATTGGCTCCCGATCATGTGTTAGCCAGTAACAGTGGTAACAGTGGTCACATGGTCAGGCAGTGTGTCTCACCCCCAAAGGTGTTAAGACAGTGTTAAAGGGACATCGGGGCTGGGTGGGGAGGTGTTAAAAACACAGCTACCCAAGCATCAAGTATTTGCAGCGGTGTACATATTTCTGGCAGAGTGTGTTTAAGTGATTCAAACTTATACTGGCAGCCTTTCTGCGCTAAAGGATATCCACGATCTTCCTTGTAACTGAGAAAGTCTAAGATTAAAGCACCTCACTGACATTGTCCAGACACAAATTTAAAACTGCATTCCTGGAATTCAGCTCCTTTGTAAAAAGGCACTCTATGAGTTAAGTCCAAGGAGGTGCATGACATCTCCTGGACTTATTGCTTTAATTGGTAATGAATAAGCGCAGCGGCACTGTGTAACTGTATAATCCGCTCAAAAGATGGCTTTTGCTGAATTTCCAGGAGCCCAATCCTTCTGATCTCTGCATCTTCAAAAGTAGAGTCACTGCAGCTGCTATGCCCGCCCCTCCTCCTGCCCAATCACAGAAGGCTTGCTATTGTGTGAACACATTCTCAAAATGTAAAGGCTTCTGTGAATTGGCCCCAGGGGGAGGGACGGGCATAACTTCTATGTTTGCTTTTCTCCTCTCAGATCCCAGAGTGATTTTTCAGCAGAGCAATAAACAGCATGCCTTCCTTTTTTACAAAGTAGCTTAACTCCTGGAATTTAGCTTTAAGCCCTTTTGAACCAACTGCTCACAGATGCTGTGGTAATACACCAGGCAGGTTCGAAAACACATAGGCCCGGATTCACTTGCACATCTCCAGATACGCCGCATAAGTACAAATATGCGCCGTCGTATCTGTGCGCCGGACCCACAAACTAAGATACGCCTAAAAACAGACTTCATCCCACCGACGTAACTTGCCTACGCCGGCGTAGAGTGGGCATATATTTAAAAAATTGGGCCCTGGACTTCATCCAGACCAACCCACTTTACTTGTTCACTTGTTTTTGTTCGGGTTTGCAAAGTTAAAGTGGGAGGGGCGGGCTAACATCATGCAGGAACATTACTACAGCCTCATTGGCTGGAATTTCAGAAACCGGCATTGCTGCACAGGCATTGGCTACCATTCAGCAATGCAGCGGATGACAGGTCTCTCCCATACCAGCCGTCTGGACAAACCTGCCCCCTCCCACCAGCGAACCTCGATGGCCACCCAACCCCCCCCCTTCACTGGCCATTAGCTGTTTTACTTTATCTCTCTTAAAGGCATTACCAGAGCTAGACTATTTTGCTCCCTAGCCACTTGAGCCCCGGGCCATTGTCAAAAGACGGCCTCATGGTGGCTCTGAAAATCCAACAGGATGTCAATTGATGTCCTGGATTCCTCAGGCCACTGGGGGGCGCGTGAACGGCGGCACGCACGCTCCCGGCGGCGGCACGCGCGCCCCCGGCGCGTCCCCGAGATGCCGATGCGCGTGCCTGGCGGTCGCGATGTCTGCCAGGTACACGCGATCGACAATGACAGAGCAGGGACGTGGAGCTCTGTGTGTAAACACAGAGCTCCACGTCCTGTCAGGGAGAGAGGAGACTGATTTGTGTCCCTTGTACATAGGGACACAGCATTGGTCACCTCCCCCAGTCACCCCCTTCCCCCCCACAGTTAGAACACTATACAGGTACACATTTAACCCCTTCCTCACCCCCTAGTGTTAACCCCTTCAATGCCAGTCACATTTATACAGTAATTAGTGCAAATTTATAGCACTGATCGCTGTATAAATGTGAATGGCGCCAAAAATGTGTCAAAAGTTTCCGATGTGTCCGCCATAATGTCGCAGTCCCAATAAAAATCGCAGATCGCCGCCATTACTAGTAAAAAAAATAATAATAATATGTCTGTCCCATATTTTGTAAGCACTATAACTTTTGCGCAAACCAGTCGCTTATTGCGATTTATTTTTATTTTTAATTGGGCTATTTATTATAGCAGTGTTTCTCAATTCCAGTCCTCACGCCCCCCCAACAGGTCATGTTTTCAGGATTTCCCTCAGATGAAAAGGCTGTGGGAATTACTAAGACAGTGAAACTGATCAAATCACCTGTGCAAAATAATGGAAATCCTGAAAACCTGACCTGTTGGGGGGGGCGTGAGGACTGGAATTGAGAAACACTGTATTATAGCAACAAGTAAAAAAAAAAAAACTTTTTTTTCAAAATTGTTGCTTTTTTTGTTTATAGCGCAAAAAATAAAAACCGCAGAGGTGATCAAATACCACCAAAAGAAAGCTCTATTTGTTGGGAAAAAAGGACGTCAATTTTGTTTGGGAGCCACGTCGCACGACCGCGCATTTGTCAGTTAAAGCGACGCAGTGCCGGAAGCTGAAATTTCACCTGGGCAGGAGGGGGGTATATGTGCCCAGTAAGCAAGTGGCTAGGCAAGGCCAGCTACATGCGCCACCCCCTCGTAAAAAAAAAAAGGAAGTTTCTGAGACATTGCAGCAGACAAATCTAAACCCAGGTTCACAATGAGCTGTGGGACTGAAGCCACGCGATTTCACTCCGCATGTCAGCCCCGATTTCAGAGACAATGTAGACATGTGAATGTAAATCGCAGCCCCGAAATCACAAAAAGTTATACAGAAACTACTTTTTGAAATAGGTGCAGTGCAGCGTCGCACTGATTAGGATGGTGCCATTGACGGCAATTGCCACCGATTTAACATGTCAAATCTTTTTTTTAAATGCTCCAGCGTGAACCAGGGCTTGTAAGGGGTTAAAAGGATAAGAAAGCTGCGCTCAGGATAGCCTAATAAGGGGTTAAGGAAATTGAAGTGTGGCTGCAGCCCCCCCTAAATATAACTCCGAGGGAGTATATGGATAAAAATGTAAGTGGTGGGGGTAGTGGCGCTGTCACTATTAAGTTGTTAGACTGACCCAAGGGGTGTGGGTAGATTTATTGGGACAACATTCCCTAAGGTGCTAAATAGCACAAGTGTGGTAGAAAAGTGAACTGTGTTAGATGTCAGTAATGGTGCTAACAGGTGCTACCAATAACGTGTCATCAGTGAAGTTGTAAGTACACACATAAACAAAATAAACAAAAATATGTAGTAAATTATAAATATGCACTGACATCAATCCATAATGTGCTATAATGCAGTATGTTACCAATTACAGCTAATTACTGGACATGCAGCAATCTAAATAATGTGACAATAAAAGTGTCATCAATTGAAGTATATAGTATATCCGCAATAATTAAAAAACACATACAGTGGCAAAGTGATCAAAACAAAAAGTAACTGCTATATAATAACATAAATTAGTCCATCAGTTGAAATCGGGTGACTCTGTGTAGTGTGACAATCAGGGTGCACCTATAAAAATAGGTGATACGTCAGGTGGGTATCGCGGTGAATCCGGTGCTCCCCCTTATGGGTCCCCACTCACCAAATGTAGTCACCCCTGCAGGGGTATAAGACGTGTCAGGTCACAATGTATATTCCCCCGTGTTGTGGCTCCTTCTCCTAGGTTCCAGAGGTAATCACCGGAGTTCCTGGTCAATCTCCTTAATATGGATAGTTGTTTAAACAGTTCCTCCAAAGCAAAAAAGAGAAAGGACTTCCATAGTGTAGTATATGAATAAAAGAGGATTTTATTGGCACTGCTGAGCAATATCTCAAGCACAAGTGCAATATACAAAAACGGTATTTAAAAATTCATGGCACCATTCAAAGCTGAAGTAAATGTAATCAGCAATAAAAATGAAAAATAAAAATAGAAATAGAAATAAAAATAAAACAAGAAAAAAGGAGTAATATCCTATGATATTCCAGACATAGGTACTCCACAGTACAGGCACTATTAAGTTCCGTATGTAGATCAATCCAGCATGTGAACGGCGTGCGTTCCAAGCTGACACGCTGGAGATCCCGGAAGTGCGTGTAGGTGTGCGTGTGTCCGCTTTACGCACGTTTCGTAGTCCTTACGTCTTCGGAAGCGGGTACACGCATACCACAACTTGCAGGATAAATAGGCGGCGTTGCCATGGCAGTCACATACGCTGGGAGGAGCTGTCCAATCGGAGCAACCTATTAGTTGTCCAATCGAATATTGCAGATTACGCCTATTGGAATACAGAGTAACCGCTACTAGCCAATCGAGCAGCATGTAGCGGGTTAGATGTCCAATCGTGGGGCAGGGCTTGGGCATTGCTAGGTGTGTCACTAGTCCAAAGTATTAGGTGACGGGATCAGTGTCCTATCAGGTGTTTGAATGTCAGCGGCATAAGAAAGGTGTAGCCACTATTGGCCAATCAGGCAGTGTGCGGTGAACTTACACATATAGTGGGTAAATATCTAAGATACACATATGCCGATATGGTATTAAGTTTCCATAAGGGGCTACTATGGCCCAAGTGTGTGTATTGATTGCCATGCTGACGGCCCTTATACATAAAACCATTACAGAAAATATTCCATTATACTGTTATTAGTCGAAAAGATCGCTATTATAAATCAAGAAGATTAGTCAGATGAGACAATTGTTTGGACGTAATGGCAGGACATTAAGATTGCATACTAGACAGTGGAAAGGTGGAATTGATTAAACTGTATTAAAGACTAATCCATAAGCATAATCAATTCTCAGCACTTAATCATGAGGGAGTATGGTTGTTATGGAATGTACTAGATAATAGAAAAAATATATATAATATATGATATGGTAAATAATAAGGAGTAAATAATGAGAGGGGATGGCACCTACTGTAGTTGGACTACCAGTCATGTGGCCAAAAACACTTATGTATATATATGTATATATACATATAATGCAGAAATAGAATTTTCTGCATAAACACATGTTAATTGGCCATTCATGTGTACCATCGTAGGTGCAATGGTTCCTATAGACCTGCACTGCAAATCTGGTAGAAGGGAGTTCTGTTACATACCCCCTTTTAATTAAGGGCCCAAGGCTAATAAATGACTTCTGAAACAGACTGTTAGAAGTGTCCGATCAAGGGTAGGGGCCAGACATGGGGAAATGTTCTCATTATAAACTAAACGTATAAATTGGATGGATAGGTCTAGATCCCCATCTTAGGTGAGTGGGTAAACTCATGAGAGGGGATGAAGGGGATAGGTATGGTCTGTGATCATTGGATGATATAGGGTGTGCAGAGATATTAGCATATGTGAGTAAAGTATAGCATACATGAAGTTAGGGTTAGAATACATCAATAAGCACTTTAGGGGTTAGCCAGGAAGCAGTTAAGATCTATGTCTGCATTCAATCCGTGTGGCTTTAAAGATCCTAAGCGGTAGATCCAGCTTGTTTCATTCTGGGAAATTGCGGTGGTTTTATTTCCGCCCCTCCAGTTGTCTTTAATCAGATCTATACCATAAAAAATAAGTTCGGTTGGGTCCTGTTGATGGAATCTCTTAAAGTGACGGTAGAGGTTGTGCTTAGTGGATCCCTTTTTGATCCTGTTGATATGCTCCCGAATTCTCACTTTGAGGGGTCGAGTAGTGCGGCCTACATACTGTAGGTGGCATGGACATTCGATGACATAAGTCACATGGGTGGAATGACATGTGATGAGCTCTTTGATTTTGTATTCCTTGAAATCAACCCTCGACTTGAAATTGATTTTTCTCCTAGGCTGTTTTTTGCTCACCCTACAGGCCAAGCATTTTTGGCATTTGAAGAACCCCTTAAGTTCAGGGCAGAGGCTAATGGGTTTTGGGGGGTCGATCACGTTATGCACAAGATGATGGCGTAGAGAGGGGGCTCGCCTATATATGAAGGTAGGTGTTTTCTTTAGGATTTTATTCAAAGTATGGTCTTCTTGTAAAATCGGCCAGTATTTTTTGACTATGTGTTCAAATTCCTTATATTGTGAGTTAAACCCAGTAATGTAGCCCTCCAACTGGAGGGGCGGAAATAAAACCACCGCAATTTCCCAGAATGAAACAAGCTGGATCTACCGCTTAGGATCTTTAAAGCCACACGGATTGAATGCAGACATAGATCTTAACTGCTTCCTGGCTAACCCCTAAAGTGCTTATTGATGTATTCTAACCCTAACTTCATGTATGCTATACTTTACTCACATATGCTAATATCTCTGCACACCCTATATCATCCAATGATCACAGACCATACCTATCCCCTTCATCCCCTCTCATGAGTTTACCCACTCACCTAAGATGGGGATCTAGACCTATCCATCCAATTTATACGTTTAGTTTATAATGAGAACATTTCCCCATGTCTGGCCCCTACCCTTGATCGGACACTTCTAACAGTCTGTTTCAGAAGTCATTTATTAGCCTTGGGCCCTTAATTAAAAGGGGGTATGTAACAGAACTCCCTTCTACCAGATTTGCAGTGCAGGTCTATAGGAACCATTGCACCTACGATGGTACACATGAATGGCCAATTAACATGTGTTTATGCAGAAAATTCTATTTCTGCATTATATGTATATATACATATATATACATAAGTGTTTTTGGCCACATGACTGGTAGTCCAACTACAGTAGGTGCCATCCCCTCTCATTATTTACTCCTTATTATTTACCATATCATATATTATATATATTTTTTCTATTATCTAGTACATTCCATAACAACCATACTCCCTCATGATTAAGTGCTGAGAATTGATTATGCTTATGGATTAGTCTCTAATACAGTTTAATCAATTCCACCTTTCCACTGTCTAGTATGCAATCTTAATGTCCTGCCATTACGTCCAAACAATTGTCTCATCTGACTAATCTTCTTGATTTATAATAGCGATCTTTTCGACTAATAACAGTATAATGGAATATTTTCTGTAATGGTTTTATGTATAAGGGCCGTCAGCATGGCAATCAATACACACACTTGGGCCATAGTAGCCCCTTATGGAAACTTAATACCATATCGGCATATGTGTATCTTAGATATTTACCCACTATATGTGTAAGTTCACCGCACACTGCCTGATTGGCCAATAGTGGCTACACCTTTCTTATGCCGCTGACATTCAAACACCTGATAGGACACTGATCCCGTCACCTAATACTTTGGACTAGTGACACACCTAGCAATGCCCAAGCCCTGCCCCACGATTGGACATCTAACCCGCTACATGCTGCTCGATTGGCTAGTAGCGGTTACTCTGTATTCCAATAGGCGTAATCTGCAATATTCGATTGGACAACTAATAGGTTGCTCCGATTGGACAGCTCCTCCCAGCGTATGTGACTGCCATGGCAACGCCGCCTATTTATCCTGCAAGTTGTGGTATGCGTGTACCCGCTTCCGAAGACGTAAGGACTACGAAACGTGCGTAAAGCGGACACACGCACACCTACACGCACTTCCGGGATCTCCAGCGTGTCAGCTTGGAACGCACGCCGTTCACATGCTGGATTGATCTACATACGGAACTTAATAGTGCCTGTACTGTGGAGTACCTATGTCTGGAATATCATAGGATATTACTCCTTTTTTCTTGTTTTATTTTTATTTCTATTTCTATTTTTATTTTTCATTTTTATTGCTGATTACATTTACTTCAGCTTTGAATGGTGCCATGAATTTTTAAATACCGTTTTTGTATATTGCACTTGTGCTTGAGATATTGCTCAGCAGTGCCAATAAAATCCTCTTTTATTCATATACTACACTATGGAAGTCCTTTCTCTTTTTTGCTTTGGAGGAACTGTTTAAACAACTATCCATATTAAGGAGATTGACCAGGAACTCCGGTGATTACCTCTGGAACCTAGGAGAAGGAGCCACAACACGGGGGAATATACATTGTGACCTGACACGTCTTATACCCCTGCAGGGGTGACTACATTTGGTGAGTGGGGACCCATAAGGGGGAGCACCGGATTCACCGCGATACCCACCTGACGTATCACCTATTTTTATAGGTGCACCCTGATTGTCACACTACACAGAGTCACCCGATTTCAACTGATGGACTAATTTATGTTATTATATAGCAGTTACTTTTTGTTTTGATCACTTTGCCACTGTATGTGTTTTTTAATTATTGCGGATATACTATATACTTCAATTGATGACACTTTTATTGTCACATTATTTAGATTGCTGCATGTCCAGTAATTAGCTGTAATTGGTAACATACTGCATTATAGCACATTATGGATTGATGTCAGTGCATATTTGTAAGGGGTTAAATCTGCTTAGACCTGGACAATCAGTGAGAATTCTGTCAGAGCTCTGGAAGCATTCAATGCACAAGACATGATAGACGTCTCCATGAGTGCTTAGTTTTAATGGCAGGTGAGCAGACTTATATACAGGATATGGACAAAGGGAGGGAGGGAGGACAGAGTTCATCACATGAGGCATAATTCCTATATAAACATATAGCATCTCAGACATGGTCTAAACTAGTATTATAGCTGACGGTTGATATTATCTAAAAACATAATTTAAACTATTTAATACTGACATTCTGACTATGAAGACATAGGGCCAGATTCAGGTATAGTTAGGCTGGAGTATCTGTGATACTCCAGCCTAACTGTCACTTTAAGCCGGCGTTTCTGTTTTCTGTAACCAGAAAACAAGAAACGCCGGGTTGGAGTTCCGATGCGATCGGCGCAATTGAATTTCGCCATCGCATCGCAACTTTAATTTAAAAATGGCGCCGGGGGCGTTCCCGCTGATTTACGCCGAAAAAATATGTTAATCAGCGGGAATCGGCAATTCGTATTCGGGCGCGACGCAGTGACTTTCCGACATTTCCGTAAGCGATACGCGGCGTAAAGATAAAGCAGCCCCCTAGTGGAGTATCCTATGTTAAGTATAGCTGTCGTCATCGCGTCGAAAAAAAAAAATAATCGCGTCGCTTGCGTAAAACGTCCATGAATGGGGATTTGACGTCATTGACGTTCACTGACAGAATTTGGAGCATGCGCACTGGGATGCATTGACAGTCGACGCATGCGCAGTACGTTCGCCGCGGGATCGCGCTTAGTTTAAATAATACACGCCCCGTACCCGCCCAATTTGAATTCCGCCGGCTCATTTTCGATACGCTGCCGCAACTTTAGGAGCAAGTGCTTCATGGATAACAGCACTTGCTCCTAAAATTTCGCCAGAGTAACGTAAATGAGAAACGTTACTCCAGATTAAAGATGCTCCCATCTACCTGAATCTGGCCCATAATTTCAAAACCAGTTCTTACCAGACCTTATCTATCCTGTGGTCATCATGACAAACAAGACCCTAAAATAAGTATATTCCTGTGTCAGCTATTTTAAAGTTTTAGTCATGTTATCTCTTTCCCCTCCTTCAGGGCTGAGTGACACGTTTTGGGGACCAATGACACAAATACAGTGATCAGTGCTAAAAAAAAAAAAAAAAATGCACTATCACTGTACTAATGACAATGGCTGGGAAGGGGTGATCAAAGGGTTAAATTTGTTTCTTGGCAGTGCTTTCTAACTATGTGGGATAGGTGCTTTGACTGGGGGAATGTAAAGATCTGTGTTTCTGCTTAGCAATACATGATTTCATAATATTGTACACAGGGAATTACAAACATGATTGCTGTGGCTACAGACAGACTGAGTATAATATGGTTTGTCTACAGCTTGAGCCAGGCAGCAATTATTACAGCTGCAGCAATCATATTTGCAAATTCCATGTGTACAGTTTAACCACTTAAGGACTGCCGCACGACTATATACGTCGACAGAATGGCACGGCTGGGCACATGGACATATAGCGACCCGGTCCGAAGCTCCGTGACCGCGCCCGCCGGTGCCCCGCGATCGGGTCACAGGAGCTGAAGAACGGGGAGAGGTGAGTGTAAACAAACGTTCCCCGTTCTTCTCTGTGGCAGTGATCGTCTGTTCCCTGATATAGAAAACCGACGATCAGTGATGTCATACGTCCAGCCCCGCCCCCCCTACAGTAAGAAACACACATTAGGTCACACTTAACCCCTACAGTGCCCCCTAGTGGTTAACCCCTTCACTGCCATTGGCATTTTCACAATAATCAGTGCATTTTTATAGCACTTTTCGCTGTAAAAATGACAATGGTCCCAAAAATGTGTCAAAAGTGTCCGCTGTGTCCGCCATAATGTCACAGTCATGAAAAAAAATCACCACACAGGAACCTATCTATGGAGTCTGGCACAGCCTACTGCTGGGCAGACACTGCTGGTCATACAGCAGAGAAACAATAGTCTTTTTGATTTTTATCACACAGAAAAATCAACAACCACCTCACCTCTTCAGAAGTCTTTCTCACTGCTCTCCCTAACTCCAAAAGCCTCAGGATGCAGCAATCAGTAGTCATCTTCTGGATAACTTATAGAGGCCTTAATTGCCTCATTCTGAACAGCTGAAGTTTTCCAATGCCCTAAACCTTTCTAGCTACTTCTGCAGCCGACACCTGGTAGTAATTAGTGTATTGTCTAAACAAGGCAGAAATGTATCTCCCATCTGTGACAACACCCACAGATTTACCTGACTTCCTGTCACATACCCCCCCCCCTCTTGTTTCAACCCTAGGGTTGGGACACAGGTTGCCAGGCACGCATGCACTTGGGACAACCCATCTGCATTCCCCATTTGAACACCGGGCGATGCGTTACCACGAAACTAAATTCCTGGAGGGCCAGGAACCACCTATTTATTCTCCTATTGGTCTCTTTGTTCTGTGCCATCCACTTTAATGGGGCATGAAACGTCACCAGTTCAAACTGTCTACCCATGAGGTAATACCGGAGAGAATCCAAAGCACATTTCACCGCCAAACACTCTTTCTTAATGATGGCATAATTCTCCTCATGGGCCTTCAACTTTCGGCTGAGGTACATAACAGGGTGTTCCCACCCTTGATAATCTGGGACAGTACAGTTCTTAACCCCACATTTGACGCATCTGTCTAAACCACAAAGTCCCGTGAAAAAACAGGCAAATTTAAAACTGGCTGACTACATAAGGCCTGTTTTAAAGCCTGAAAAGCTGTTTCTGCTTCGGGAGTCCATTTGGTCATGACAGACTCCTTCCCTTTGGTCAAATTGGTCAGGGGAGCAGCCTGGGAGGCAAAATGGGGGATAAAGCGGCGATAATACCCCGCAATCCCCAAAAATGCACAAACCTGTTTCTTGTTGGTGGGACGTGGTCATTCCTGAATAGCCTCGACTTTGTTTATTTGGGGCTTGATTAGACCTCTTCCAATGGTATACCTCAGATACTTCGCCTCTTCTCGCCCAAGGGTAATTTTTTGGGGATTGGCTGTAAACCCAGCTTTCCAGATGGAATCCAACACAGCCTGAACTTTTGGTAAGTGTGAGTCCCAATCCTCACTGTGGATGACCACGTCATCGAGGTATGCAGCAGCATAGGCTCGATGAGGCAGAAGGTTCTTATCCATGGTGCGTTGAAATGTGGCGGGAGCATTCTGTAACCCAAAAGGCATCCTCCGATATTGGAAAGATCCGTCTGGAGTTACAAATGCTGTTTTTTTTCCCTGGCCGACTCCGAGAGAGGAATTTGCCAATAACCCTTGGTCAGGTCTAACGTCGTCATGTACCGGGCAGTGCCTAGGCGATCAATCAGTTCATCTATGCGGGGAATAGGATAGGTGTCAAACTTAGTGATTTTATTTAGGCGGTGAAAGTCATTACAAAACCGCCAACTTCCATCTGGTTTGGGCACTAAGACAATGGGACTGTACCATTCACTATTTGACTCTTCTATCACGCTCAGCTCAAGCATTTTTTTTACTTCCTGGCGAATTGCCTCTCGCCGGGCTTCTGGAATTCTATAAGGCTTCAACTTGACCTTATCCCCTGGTGTGATGATAATGTCATGTGCAACTTCGGAGACCCAACCTGGCAGGTCTGAAAACTTCTCCCTATTACGGAGCACAAATTCTTTAACCTCCTGTTGCTGAGTTTTGGACAGAGTCTCAGCTATCCCAACTTCAGGAACAGCCAGGTTAAATGGAGCAGAAAATCAGGTAGTCTTAGCGACCAAGGACACTCTATCCTTCCATGGTTTCAACAAGTTCACGTGATAGAGCTGCTCAGGTTTTCGTCTTCCCGGTTGGCTAATTTAATAATTCACCACCCCCATTTTCTCCAACACTTCATAGGGACCCTGCCATTTGGCTAGGAATTTACTTTCGACCGTGGGGACCAGCACCAACACCCTATCACCAGGTGCAAAGGAACGGACCTGGGCCCCACGATTGTAAATCCTTTGTTGAGCCAATTGGGCTTGGGCTAAATGTTCCTTCACAATCGGCATCACTTGGGCAATTCTATCTTGCATTTCGGCCACATGTTCAATCACACTTCGATGAGGGGATATCTCACACTCTCCCATGTTTCCCTGGCAATGTCCAGTAGGCCCCGGGGGTGCCTCTCATACAGTAGCTCAAATGGAGAGAACCCTGTGGACGACTGGGGAACCTCTCTTATTGCAAACATCAGATAAGGGAGCAGATAATCCCAATTTTTTTCATCTTTATCCACCACCTTCCTCAACATTTGTTTTAAGGTTTTATTAAACCTTTCCACTAACCCATATGTTTGAGGGTGATATACTGATGTACGTAATTGGGTCACTTTGAGGAGTTTACAAAGTTCTTTGGTCATCCTAGACATAAACGGGGTTCCCTGGTCAGTTAGGACTTCCTTAGGAAGACCCACATGGCTGAAAACCTGAAATAACTCTTTGGCAATGGTTTTAGCAGAGGTGTTTCGGAGAGGAATCGCTAAGTTCTGGGTAACGGGTGGCATATTCCATTATTACCAAGATGTGCTGGTGCCCTCTAGTGGACTTCAGTAAGGGGCCAACCAAGTCCATGGCGATCCTCTCAAACGGGACCTTGATAATGGGCAGGGGTACCAACGGACTGCGGAAATGTGGCATGGGTGCAGTAATCTGACACACTGGACAGGAAGAGCAGTACAATTCCACTTCCTTAGTGATCCCAGGCCAATAAAACCTCTGGGTGATCCTCTCCTGGGTTTTTTCTGCTCCCAAATGTCCCCGAAGAATGTGCCCATGGGCCAGTTTCAAAACCATCTTGCGGTACGGTTTAGGCACTACTAGTTGCAATGCTCAATGGTGTCCTCTATCCTCTGTGAAACTCGATATAACAGGTCCCTTTCAATAATGAAGTAAGGGAGGGCAACCCTCTCATCAGGGTTGACTAACTCCCCATTTATCTTTACTACATTCTCCTGGGCTCTTAGCAATGTGGGGTCCCTCAATTGCTTAGTGAAAAAATTGTCTCTGTGCACCTCAAGGTCATCAAACCCTATCAGCCGCTGTTCCTCTTCTGAGGTAGCGGGCTCCTCCCTAGGGACTGGTGTTTCCTCTGCTAAGACTGAGAATGGAAACTCAGGAGAATCCTCACAGTTAGAGGTTTCTGGCGTAGCAGTTTCAGGCTCAGAAGAACAACCTACTGGGGAATCTGGGCAGTCCCAGAGTTCCCAGAACTTTGGGAAATCCCTTCCCACAATGGCGTCATGTGGCAGTTTGGGAACTAAACCCACTTGGTGACACAAGTTACCGAGGAACGTTTCAAAGGAAACCATAGTCAACGGATATTCTCGAGTATCCCCATGTACACAAATTACAGCCATTTTCCTAGGATGTAAGGTTTTTCCCACCACTAGATCACTTTTCACTAAGTAAATAATATGCGCAAACAAGCTTCTATGTGCAATCCTCCACCACTCCTCCGTGTAGGGGAAAAAACACAGCACCGATGTAATTTATCTTAAATGATTTTGAATGATAACAGGTGGAATCAGCCTCACAGGTTTCAATTAGCTGTTTCACTGACACAGTGTAAAGGCATCCACAGAAGTTTTACTCATGAAAGACAAAGAAGAAAAACAGACCTCATTGCGCAAACTTAATAAACAATGGGATCACACGATAAGCCTCAAGCTGAAGGCGCACTCACGAATCCTCTGGGCATGATAGATCATCAAACAGGCATCCTATTCGCCGCTCAGGTTGGATGTTTGTTTCTCCTCATACGGATACTGTGTCCGTCGTTCGTGTGCGTAGCTCCTCCCCATTTTTTCCCACTTTTGGGGAGAAGCTACGCACACCTTCAGAATATAATAGAAATCTCTGGTAAAATACAGCTAACTCGCAGTAAGGCCACGCGCATCAGTTTAGACGCAGCCTTAGGCCCCGTTCACATGATCTGTCCAATCAGGTTCGCCTGTCCATTTTTAAGGTGAACGCTCAATTCACCTCTATGTAGTGGCACCTGTCCTTTTTCACCTGCCTACCTCCAATCCGATCCGCTTAAAAAAACAGAAGACGATCCACCCATTTCTGTCTGGGTGCATCTGAGGATTCATAGAGTAGAGTCCACCTATTGTGGCCTGGTTGCTAAAGTGGCCCTCGCTCTTCAAGAGGTTGGGCACCCCTGATTTACGATCTCTTAATTCTTGTTGTTAACCACATGCCTGTACTATTTTTCTCAATTCATTTTGGACAATTCTCCCTTACTAAAAGTATTCTGCTGCTGGCAAGTTTTACACTGCTTTATCATCTGCGGTCTCTTAATTCTTAATGAGAGCTTGAAAAATGTAGCCAGCGGAAAGACAGATTCCCATTAGCGAGAACAGGGACAGCCTCCAAGAGCTTCTGGCCACTTACTATCTGCCGGTCAAAGCCGGCTTATTACTGCTTTTTAAAACATGTGTCACTGTCAAAGGTACCTGGAAAAAACATTTTTTTTTATTTTATTTTTTAGATTTGCTGATTCTGTATGTAAGCCAAGCTAATTGTAAAAAAAAAAAAAAATCCACAGTCAAATATGTGCTACCGCTATACTGTACGTTGTCACTGAAACTGTCTAGGAAAAGCATTCTGTTTGGTAACACCATGGCTTTAAAGGGGTTGTAAAGATACATTTTTTTTCCCTAAATAGCTTCCTTTACCTTAGTGCAGTCCTCCTTCACTTACCTCGTCCTTCCATTTTGCTTTTAAATGTCCTTATTTCTTCTGAGAAATCCTCACTTCCTGTTCTTCTGTCTGTAACTCCACACAGTAAGGCAAGGCTTTCTCCCTGGTGTGGAGAAAGCCTCTTGAGGGGGTGAGCAGGAGGGTCAGGACACTCTCTACTTTGTAGATAGAGAAAGGATCTGTGTGTTAGGCCCCATACACACGATCGGACATATCCGATGAAAGCGGTCCGCGGACCATTTCCATCGGATATGTCCGATCGGGAGTTTGATCCGATGGCGTGTACACACCATCGGATCAAATTCCCCGCCGCCGGACGGCGTGGTGACGCGGCCGTGACGTTGACGCCGCCGCGTCACCGCCACGTCACCGCACCAGGAAGTAAAACACTTCTGCGCATGCGCCGAATCCATTCGACGGCGGCGCGGCGGCGGTGGGGGACGACATGTCTGCTGGTAAGTGTACTAACCAGCAGACATGTCGGGCGGACAGATTCCACCGGATGGATTTCAAAGCATGCTTTGAAATCTGTCGGGTGGAGAAATCTGTCCGCTAGCCCATACACACGAGCGGAGATGTCTGCTGAAACGGTCCATCGGACCGTTTTCAGCGGACATATCCCCTCGTGTGTACGAGGCCTTAGTGTGCGTCCTGACACTCCTGCTCGCCCCCTCAAGAGGCTTTCTCCACACCAGGAAGAAAGCCTTGCATTACTGTGTGTAGTTACAGACAGAAGAACAGGAATTAAGGATTTCTCAGAAGAAATAAGGACATTTAAAAGCAAAATGGAAGGATGAGGTAAGTGAAGGAGGACTGCACGAAGGTAAAGGGAGCTATTTAGGGATTTTTTTTTACCTTTACAACCCCTTTAAGGAATCCCCCAAGCATGTTATTTAAAAGATTTATATATTTTTAATGTTGCCCTTAAAACTACATGAAAATATTTTCTCTCCCCATACTGGGCCAGATTCTCAGAGGCGCTACGCCTGCGTAAATATATATGCGCGGCGTAATAGTAAATGTTCGCCTGCGTATCGATACGCGGTAAACACAGAACCACATACGCGCGAAAAAAAATTCCGTCTCTGCGGCGAAAATGCATTAAGCTAGCGCGGCGTAGGCGCATAGTTACGCATGAAAAATATTAATTTCCCATTGAATTAGCATGCAAATATGCAAATGAGGGAGATGCGCGTATTCCCGAAACTACGCGCGTCCGGCGTTGGCTACTCGTGGTGCGCGTAACTCGAAAGCCTTGAGTAAACATACCCCTCATAAAAGCACGGGTAACTTTGCTCAAGGCCGTGTGCAAGTCAGCTGGAGAGCAACTACAGCAGCACCGTAACGGACTAGCTGAGCAATCACACTTACTGGACAACACATTCGTATGCCAATGATGCCAGGGCCAGCCATGGTCTTATCACTACTAAGGTATGCAGAGGAAGAGGCACATAGAAGGAGGAGTAGGAGGAGGGGGGCACGTGAGAGGATCTACCGAGCGCGCATGAGGCTCTTTGGCATGGGTGATGAGGAGGTGTATCGCATCTTCAGATTCAGCCCTGCTGCCATCCTGGAAATAACCACAGCCCTGCAGGATGACATCACCAGCCAGACATACCGCTCACGTGCACTGCAGCCACTGGTGAAGGTACTGGCAACACTGCATTTCCTGGCCAGTGGATCATTCCAGCGTACAAGTGGAGTGGTGGCTGGGATGTCACAAACCAGCATAAGCAGATGTCTGCACCAGGTTGTCCCCGCAATCCTCAGACGCATGTCCAACCAGTTCATCAGACCCACCACTGTGCACCTGCGGCAGAAGGCAATGACAGATTTCTACAGAATTGACGGATTCCCACGCACCATCGGGGCCATTGATTGCACACATGTGGCACTCCAGTCCCCCAGTGCCACAGAGCACATATACCGCAATCGGAAGCATTGGCATTCCATCAACGTACAGGTGATAGCCGATGCCAAATACCTCATATGGCACGTCCGTGCCAAAGACCCCGGGTCCAGCCATGACAGCTACATCTACCGTCAAAGCAACATCCCAGAAGATTTTGAGCAGGACATGTATGGGGACAGCTGGCTGGTTGGTGAGTGACATGGGTGGCAGCCATGACTATCCCCTCCCATGATGCACAACAGAAGTGGCACATGCATGACTACCATCCTCCTGTATTTTCCCTTACAGGTGACTCTGCATATACACTGGGACCCCATCTCATGACTCCTTTCCGGAACCCCCAAACCAGAGGAGAGAGAAGATACAATGAAGCACACATCAAAACCCGTGGAGTGGTGGAGCGCACATTTGGCCTCCTGAAGTCCCGTTTCCGATGCCTGGATAAGTCTGGGGGGGCCCTATTGTATTCCCCCAACTTTGTGGGTCAGATCATTGGTGCATGTTGTATTCTGCACAACTTTGCCATGCGAAAGGGCCTGCACATTGCCCTACGTGATGACCTGACCCCCCAACCACACAGCCCCCCCCTGCCAGAGGAGACCCCGTCAGCTGATGGAAGAGCAGTCAGGAGGGTCCTCGTGTTACGAATCTTTGACCGTTAAACACACACATACAGCATGGCACACAGACAAAGCACGCGTGTACACCACTGATGTCCCTAGATCACACACACCACATGCACATCGCATTGGATTAGCCCAAGTCCAGCATGTAGGAGTTGGGAGCAGCAACGCCACGTCAAGGCCCCAATGATGTTGCTGTCCATTCATACACCTTTCACACATCATTCATACAGCCGTGGGGTTAACTTCACCTCCACGGCCGAGGGTGACACCCCTTACTGTCAGGAGTGCCACCCTCTCACATTCACACACCATTCACACTGCACCGTGTGCAGTATTAAAAAATAAATAAAAAAAGCTCTTATCCAGAGCACAAAAATAAATAAAAAAAGCTCTTATCCAGAGCATAACAAATAACAAAAAAAGCTCTTATCCAGAGCATAATAATAAAGAAAAATAAAATTAATGGGCCTGGCGGGGGCTCTGCCTGGTGCCACGGGTCCTGCCCCTCACTTGCCTGGGGGCAGCCACAGATGGGGGGGGGGGCAGCAGGTTGAGGAGGAGCATCCCCACGTCCCTCCCTGGCTGCCTGCATGCCCTCCAGGGCAACCGCTATGCGGGTCTGCACAGCAGTCTGCGCCTCGACAGCAAGGCGCAGGGCACGAACCTCCCCCACAAGTTCCGAGGTGTTTTCCTGCAGCTCCCCCAAGCTGGTCAGCGTTGCTGCGCTGTTAACAGCAACATCCTGGATGGCATCAGTAATATTGTCCGAGGATGCCAGGCTGTCGGCCAGGCGCCTCATCTCCTCCACGACCTCGGCCAGGTGCTGATTCTGCTGGTCCTGCTGTCTGACCAGCTCTTCCGGCAGGACCTTATGAACACCCCTGGTCTTGCACGTCGCCTTGCGGGGAGTGGCAGGGGTCCGGGCATAAGGGGAGGATGTTGAGGGGCCGGAGATGAGGGGGGGGGGGAAAGAGAGGGACTGGAGAGGTTGGAGGGGGACGCTACAGGTAGAGGAATAGCCTGGGCTGGTCCGGCCAACCCACCATCCTCCTCCACAACAACATAGAGGGCCTGGTCATGGACTACCACACCCTCCTCAACCACCTCCTCCGTTGAGGTGTGCCCACTTCCCTCCAAGTCCTGTTCCAGGGGGGCAGCCAGAGGGACTGAATCTTCAGGGGATGGATCCTGATGGGCCCTGGCATCAACAGATGGCCCCGCTCCCTCCTGCACATCTGTGGATGACACAAAAGATGCCCATGTTGGTGGAGCCACACACTTGGCACATGTTCCCTTCCACCCCCATACATGTACACAACAGATAGAATATAAAACACACTTACCTGTCCTCACGGCTGGCTTCTGGGACTCATAGCCCCCAACTCCCTCTACCTGCTCCGTCTGTAGGCAGCGGGCAACCACCTTCTCCTCCTCAGTCAGGCGGACAGGGCAGGGTGGGCCCCCTCCAGTGCCCTTGGCATGCCGAGCTATGGCAGCCAGCTTGCCCTTCACATGACGCCGCAGGTCATTCATTTTCTTCTGAATGTCCTGCGGTGTCCGGACCTCATGAGAGAGGGCATTGACCTGGCACGCGACCCTCATTAAAATCTGATCCCTCTGGGACTTGCTGGTCCGGGCACTGTCAGCACCATGGAGCCGCGAATCAAACTTCTCCATGGCCCTGACGACAAGGGCCCTCTCCTCTGGGGAGAAATTCTTCTTCCTCCTCTCCTTAACCACGGTTGTCATCCTGTCCAGCACAAACTTTGGCCGTCACTATCCAAAAAATGGGAGACGTTTGCGCTGCACGGGCGCATGTGTGGGCGCATTATATACCCTGCGCCGGCGCATCGTAGGGAGGCTTTGCGCATGCGCAGAAGGCATCCACGTCACGGCGCGGGTCAACCACGTCATGGCGCGGGTCATCCATGTCACGGCGCATGCTCCGTTCGTCCCGGCCTGCATTTGCATGGGGTCACGCTTCATTATAATGCAACACGCCCACTTCCCTCCTACTTTGGAGTTGCGCCGGATTACGCCCATGATTTTACGCGACGCAGGCGCATCTTGGAGCGCATTTACTTAGGGAATACGGTACTTGCCACTCCGTGTTACGTCGGCGTAGTGCATCTGAGATGCGCAACGCCTGCATAATTAGGCGCGCATCTACGAGAATCTGGCCCACTGTGTTTATTTTTCACATGCAAGCCCGTGCTGCTTCACATGCCTTTTGCGCGAAAAGTGGCCAAAACCTACTAACAGGGTTCACTCCCATAGGCGTCAATGGCATTCACTGTTAAAGTGGATTTTTTTATGCCACAATGTAGAGTATAAGATTTCCTATCATCTGTGCCCAGTCTTGCCACACAGAGTTAATCCAGCTCTGAGCAATCCTCTTTTATTGTTCAGTGAAAATTAACAGACTTCCAGATAAAAACTTGCCAAATTATAAAGTCTGTTTCTCTCTCCTTGCTTTGAGTGAGAGGTTATTTACATATCTAGCTTGAACATGTTTATCAAATGTTATGTTATGTTTATCACAGTATAAAAAGTGAGAAATCCACCCCTCCCCACACATAACACATCCTGGTAATATATAATGAACTTTGGATCACCTCATATTATGATAAACATAAAATAACATATGATAAACATGTCCAAGCTAGATATGTAAATAACCTCTCACTCAAAGCAAGAAGAGAGAAACAGACTTTTTCTTTAGGCAGGTTTTTATCTGGAAGTCTGTTAATTTTCACTGAACAATAAAAGAGGATTGCTCAGAGCTGGATTAACTCTGTGTGGCAAGACTGGGCACAGATGATAGGGAATCTTATACTCTACATTGTGACATCAAAAAAATAAATAACATTTTTTGGGTTTCCATCCACTTTAAGTTCTGGTTTGCCAAATTCCAAAAAAGATTTGCCGAACCCAACCAGATTCGCTCATTGTATGTGTTTTGCCATCTTTAAGACCATACCGTGCAGAAGTTATATACTCATGAGCTACAACAAAGGGTCTCTTGAAATGATGGCAACTTCATAGTTGCTAAAATACATAATGGCAGCGAGAACACGGCAGCAGCAGCGGCAGCCTAAGAATGTGTTTATGTGGGTTATATTTGATTAAATTAGGTGTAAAATGTAAAAGCACAATTCCTTCAGTTACAAAATGAACCGTGCAATATTACACAGCACCTTGCGTCCTGCAATGTATTCCCCTGGATCCATCCCTCGTCCCTCGTCCCCCTGAAAAATAAAAATGCCCCCTCTCCCTCTCGCTCTCTCATGCCTTCCTTTGCCTCTGTGCACAGTTGTGCCCCTGAGCGCCAGGAAGCTGTCAATGTGAACTGTAGTGCGGTCACCTCATATCAGGGCACTGGAGCGGACAGGAGGAGCACTAATTGCCAATGCTGTGGGGAGGGTTCAAGGAGAGGGGAGGGGGGTGATGGCAGGGGGTAGATAAGGAGTATAGCCTTGGGTTATAAGTTTCAGACATTAATGCAGTCATATAATGCCATACCACACACAGTCGCTTTTACAGCTCTGTGACCCCAGCCGCATAGTGACAGTGGAAAGAAGTAATAGAGGGAGCGTGCCTGCAAAGGAGAACAAAAAGAGGCCTATTTAGAATGTAAATGCTTGCAAATCATGCACAGCACTTCTGGTCCACTCCAATGAAGCTACCTTATTAAAGAGGATGTACACTTAGCCACTTTAGTCCCGGACCATATTGCTGCCCAACAACCAGAGCACTTTTTGGGATTCGGCACTGCGTCGCTTTAACTGACAATTGCGCGGTCATGCGACGTGGCTCCCAAACAAAATTGGCGTCCTTTTTTTCCCCACAAATAGAGCTTTCTTTTGGTGGTATTTGATCATCTCTGCGGTTTTTATTTTTTGCGCTATAAACAAAAATAGAGCGACTATTTTGAAAAAAAATCAATATTTTTTACTTTTTTCTGTAATAAATATCCCCAAAAATATATAAAAAACGTTTTTTTCCTCAGTTTAGGCCGATACGTATTCTTCTACATATTTTTCGTAAAAAAATCGCAATTAGCGTTTATCGATTGGTTTGCGCAAAAGTTATAACAGTTACAAAATAGGGGGTAGTTTTATGGCATTTTTTTTTTTACTAGTAATGGCGGCGATCAGCATTTTTTTTCAGTACTGCGACCTTATGGCGGACACTTCGGACACTTTTGACACATTTTTGGGACCATTGGCATTTTTTTAGCGATCAATGCTATAAAAATGCATTGAATTACTATAAAAATGCTATTTGCAGTGAAGCGGTTAACACTAGGGGGCGGGGAAGGGGTTAAGTGTGTTCCTGGGTGTGTTCTAACTGTATGGGGGGGGGGGGTGGCCTCACTAGGGGAAATCACTGATCTTCTGTTCATACATTGTATGAACAGAAAATCAGCATTTCCCCCGCTGACAGGAACAAGAGCTATGTGTTTACACACATAGCTCTCATTCCCTGCTCTGTAACGAGCGATCGCGTGTGCCCGGCGGCGATCGTGCCCGCCGGGCACGCGCACAGGACTCGGGGACCCCTAGTGGCCGTCGAAAGTGCCCAGGAGAGCCGACCTGCTGCCGTATAACTGCGGAGGCTGGTCGGCAAGCGGTTAAAGTGTCAGTCCACCCACAAAATGTATTTTTGTTTTACGTGGAGCTTGATAGGCTCGTGACAACTCATGACATCTTATATGTTCTAGATCACCGTTTCTCAACTCCAGTCCTCAAGGCGCCCCAACAGGTCATGTTTTTAGGTTTTTCATTATTTTGCACAGATGATTTGATCAGTTTTACTGCCTAATGCCACGTACCCACGACCGTTTATGTCATTAAAAACGAGTGTGTGGGCTCCAGAGCATTTTTCACGATGTAAAAATAGGCATTAAAAATTTCGAACATGCTCTAATTTTTTAACGTTGTCGTTTTTACGTTGGTCATGTGTAGGCTTTAACGACGTGAATAAAATGCGCATGCTCAGAAGCAAGTTATGAGATGTGAGCGCTCGTTCTGGTAAAACTAGCGCTCGCAATGGAGTAAGCACATTCATCACGCTGTAACAGACTGAAAAGCGCGAATCGTCTTTTACTAAGACAAAATCAGCTAAAGCAGCCCAAAGGGTGGCGCCATCCGCTTGGAACTTCCCCTTTATAGTGCCGTCGTTTGGGGCAGTGGTATACAGGCATTGGTTTTTGTTGTCCTGGATGTTTCCTCGGTTCCAGCTGGGCAGCAGTGATGGGTCAGTCCCCAGCCGCTTCGGTGGATATCCAGAGTATATCATAGCATGCACGTCAGCAGAAAAAGTGGCTTGAGCGCTTGCGCTTGGAGCATGCGTGTTCCTTCAAGCATGCTCCAAACGCAAGCGTCTGATGTTTCCTGCTGACATGCCTGCTGTGATATCCTCCAGCCTCAGAGCTACGGATGGACGGGGGGTTTATATTACTTATATATTATATTATATATATATTACTGGCTCCGACCACCAATGAAAGGGGGGGGGGGGGGCAATTTTTACTGCCAATGACCATTTATAGACAGGGTTTTATTTTCTCATTGAATACGTGCATGTACTCCCTTTTCGAGTTACCCCTTGTCTCCACCCACTACCCACCTCCGAGCACCATCCCTTAGTTCCACCCCTATCCACTTTCCAGTAATGTGCATTTTACAGAAAACCAAGTATGTCTTTGTGGTGCTAAGTAATTTGTATGGAATTTGATCATGATAACAAGAAAAACAGAAAAATAGACCCCCACCCCCCAGCCAGCAACCATAGAGCCCCTCTGCAACAAGAGATCTCCCTCTGCAACAATAGTTCCCTTCCTGCAACAGATCCCCCAGCAACAATAAACACCATTGCAACAAAATAACCACCAGCATAAATAGACCCTCCAGCACTGAATGGCATTGCATGCATTCATTGCTGGAGGTGCCAGAACTGCATCCCCCCATGTTCCTGCTGAAAATAAGCCCTGCCTATAGATACAGAGGTGAAGGATTTGCTTTTATTTATTTTTCATAATATGTAAATACTTTAGTGTGCATAGTCTGGGCAGGTGTTGACTAAAGAATTTACTGACATTGTTGCCTCTCCTTTCCTCACACAGACACAACATGGGAGAAAAGGGCTGCCGATAACCAGAAAATCTGTTTACATGTGATCAGCTGATCACATGGTAAAGAGCTGCTGTGATTGCGCTAAATGCACATCCCAAAGGACACGCGGGAGGATGTCCATGGACGCCATCCTAAAATTCGAAGCCCGGGGTCGGATGGAAGGAGGGGGGGGGGGTTCAGGGGGCCCATCATGATTTCTTGCAACAGGGCCCTTACGGTTCTAGTTACGCCTCTGCAGAAATGCATGGCTACGGTGGCCTGGATATACCATAATGCACTGCAGGGGCGGACTGGGCCAGGTGGAAAGATGGATATTTCCCCCCAGGCCGCTTACATTATCTTTAAAATGCCTGTAATTTTTTTTATTTTTTTGTATAACTCGGCCGCGGAGGCTGCCGATTGGTTGGCTGCTGCTGGCAGGCTGCACTGCATTGTGGGAGTTGTATTTTGGCCGCGGCGGCCGCTGATTGGCTGGCTGCTGCACAGGCTGCACTGCATTGTGGGAGTTGTAGTTTGGCCTTGCTAAAGTTAAGAAACTTATCAGCGCAGCAAACTACAACTCCCACCTCCCAGGAGCCTTAGGGCCAGGCAGGTCATGTGACACGTCAGGGGAGGGACACGGTACGAGCGGGCTGGCTGCAGAGACGTGACAGAGAGAGACAGACAGACTGACTGAAAGGCTGCAAAAGTAAGATGACCTGCCTGTTAAAACATTATCACTGTACTGTATAGGCACCAGCAGACTCAGACAGCAACTCCCCCCGCCATGAGACTCAGCCATGAGTCCCACCCCCCTGTATGGCACGCTGTGTTTCTCCTGAGTCCTGACTGAGATGAGGTCTCTGTTTCATCCGCTTATCCACCCAGCCATTTGTCAGCAACCCCCCCCCCTCCGTCAGCCCCCCTCTCTGTGAGCAACAACCCCCTCTGTCAGCAAGCCCCACTCTGTGTCAGCAAGCCCCTCTCCCTGTCAGCAAGCCCCTCTCCCTGTCAGCAAGCCCCCCTCCCTGTCAGCAAGCCCCCCTCCGTGTTAGCAACCTCCCTTGTCAGCAACCCCTTCTCTGTCAGCAGCCCGCTCCTCTCTGTAAGCCACCCTTTTTTTTAAGCCACCCCCCTCTGTAAGCCCACCCTTCTCTGTAAGCCACCCCCCTGTCAGCCCCCTTTCTGTCAGCAAGCTCCCTTCTGTGTCTGCAACCCCCCTGTCAGCCCCCCTCTCTGTCACCAACCTCTTCTGTCAGCACCCCCCTGTCAGCAGCCCCCCTCTGTCAACAACACCCCCTGTCAGCCCCTCTTTGTCAGTCCCCTTCTGTCAGCAGCCCCCCCTTCTGTCAGCCTGCCCCCTCTCTGTAAGCCACCCCCCTCTGTCAGCCTGCCCCTCTCTATAAACCACCCCCCTCTGTCAGCCCACCCTTCTCTGTAAGCCACCCCCTCTGTCAGCAACCCACCCCTGTCAGCCCACCCTTCTCTCTTAGCCACTCCCCTCTGTCAGCAACCCCCCTCTCTGTTAGCCTCCCTTTCTGCCTCTGTCAGCCCCCCTCTCTATCAGCAGCCCCCTTTCTGTCAGCAACCCCCCTTCATCTGTCAACCCGCCCCTCTCTGTAAGCCATCTCCTCCCCTCTGTCGCCTACTCCCCTCCTCTATCAGCTACCCCCAAATGGCATGCAAACCCCTCCTTTCTTCCCCCGCTCCAGCAGGGCTAATGTCCTGCAGCCGGGTCACACTGCACTGTCTGACTCTCCCACCCAGCTCCCGGCACCGATGCCACCAGAGACAGTGAATGGAGGGCCACTGGACCATGTCCTAGCAACCAGCGATGCTTTTGCAGGAGAAAGCGTGGTATTACAGACCCCGCCCACTAACAGGTTCACACACACATCTTTGCAGCGGCTCCTAGAAGGTAAGGGTTTTTTTGTCTCGCTGTAATGGAGGTCTCTATTGGGGGGGCACAGGCACTGTGATATTTAATCTGTTATGGGGTGCCTGTGGATTGCTTTGAATTTTTTTTTCTAATTAACCACTTGACCACTGGGCACTTAAACACCCTTAATAACCAGACCAATTTTCAGCTTTCGGTGCTCTCACATTTTGAATGACAATAACTCAGTCATACAACACTATAACCAAATGAAATTTTTGTCCTTTTTTTCCCACAAATAGAGCTTTCTTTTGGTGGTGTTTCATCACCTCTGCGTTTTTTTTTTTTTTTGCTATAAATGAAAAAAGAACAAAATTTTTGCAAAAAAATTATAATTTTTCTTCATTTCTATTATAAAATTTTGCAAAAAAGTAATTTTTCTTCATAAATTTGGCCTAAAATGTATACTGCTACATATCTTTGGTAAAAAAAATAAAAAATGTTGGATATTATTTAGTCTGGGTGAAAGTTATGGGGTCTACAAGCTATGGTACCAAATCCTGAAAATTGATCAATTTCATCACACCTGAAGTCTGAAGCCTCTCCATTTCTTGAGACCCTAACATGCCAGAAAAGTCAAATACCCCCCAAATGACCCCTTTTTGAAAGAAGACATTCCAAGGTATTTAGAAAGAGGCCTGGTGAGTTTTTTAAAGTTGTAATTTTTTCCCACAATTCTTTGCAAAATCAAGATTTATTTTTTTTTCATCAAATTTTCATATTATTAGGTTTTTTTTCACACACAGCATATGCATACCCAAATTACACCCCAAAACACATTCTGCTATTCCTCCCGAGTATGGCGATACCCCATGTGTGAGACTTTTACACAGTGCGGCCACTACAGAGGCCCAACACAGGGAGCCCCAGGCCAATTCTGACATTTCTCTCCTACATGTAAAAATCATCATTTATTTGCTAGAAAAATACATAAAAACCCCAAAACATGTGGTTTGAAACATGTGGTTTGAACCCTCGGGACTTTCTTCGAGCTTCCCGCTCATGCTGTATGCCCAGGTATTGCTAAGTATGCCCAGAGTATTGCCCAGAGTATGCCCAGAGTAGCCCGGAGTATGCCCAGAGTATTGCGGAGTATGCCCAGAGTATTGCAGAGTATGCCCAGAGTATTGCCAGAGTATAGCGGAGTATGCAGAGTATGCCCAGGGTATTGCGGAGTATGCCCAGAGTATTGCAGAGTATGCCCAGAGTATTGCAGAGTATGCCCAGAGTATTGCAGAGTATTGCGGAGTATGCAGAGTATGCCCAGAGTATTGCGGAGTATGCCCAGAGTATTGCAGAGTATGCCCAGAGTATTGCAGAGTATGCCCAGAGTATTGCCAGAGTATTGCGGAGTATGCAGAGTATGCCCAGGGTATTGCAGAGTATGCCCAGGGTATTGCAGAGTATGCCCAGTGTATTGCGGAGTATGCCCAGAGTATTGCGGAGTATGCCCAGAGTATTGCGGAGTATGCCCAGAGTATTGCGGAGTATGCCCAGAGTATTGCGGAGTATGCCCAGAGTATTGCGGAGTATGCCCAGAGTATTGCGGAGTATGCCCAGAGTATTGCGGAGTATGCCCAGAGTATTGCAGAGTATGCCCAGAGTATTGCAGAGTATGCCCAGAGTATTGCAGAGTATGCCCAGAGTATTGCAGAGTATGCCCAGAGTATTGCCAGAGTATGCCAGAGTTTGCCCAGAGTAGCAGAGTATTGCAGAGTATGCCTGAGTATTGCAGAGTAGCCCAGAGTATGCCTGAGTATTGCAGAGTGCCCAGAGTATTGCCAGAGTATGCCCAGGTGAGTATTGCAGAGTATATGCAGCAGGGATGTGAGCAGGGAGGGAGGGATGGATGGATCTGTGACTGCATTTGTCACAGATCCAGCCCGCAGCACTGGCGGCCATCCGCTCCCTCCCTTCTCCTCTCACACTGTACCGATCGGTACAGAGAGAGAGGGAGGAACCGGGTCATCAAATGACGCCGGTCTGTTTACATCTGATCGCGCGCGTCATTGGACGGCGCGATCACGTGGTAAAACCGCCGCTATCAGCGGCGATTTACCGTGATCCGTGACCCGCCGGGTCCTCTGGACCCGGCGGTCACGGATGTTCCCGTGTGCGCGCCTCAGGAGGCGCGCGGGAGCGCGATTCTGACAGGCCGTTAATTAACGGCCAGTTAGAATACAGCAACCGCCCTAGAGCCGTACTTTCGGCATAGGGCGGTTGCAAAGTGGTTAAAATGCTGCTGACACCGTCCACTGCTCTACTGACACCGTCCACTGCTCTACTGACACCGTCCACCAGGCCCGGACTGGCCATAGGGCATACCGGGCAAATGCCGGTGGCTCGCGAACGGCCCTCGCGGCCCGGGGGCCGATTGAGGCCCGTGAACGGCCCTCGCGGCCCACAAACGGCCCCCGGCGGCTATTGAGCCTCACTGTGCCCATCAAATGCAGCCACTGGGCCCATCAAATGCTGCTACTAGGCCATTAATTGTCATCACTGTGCCATGCCATCAAACGCAGCCACTGTGCCATCATTTGTCACCACTGTGCCATGCAATCAAACACAGCCACTGTGCCACCAATTGTCACCACTGTGCTATGCCATCAAACACAGCCACAGTGCCATCACTTGTCACCACTGTGCCATGCCAACAAACGCAGCCACTGTGCCATCAATTGTCACCACTGTGCCATGCCATCAAACGCAGCCACTGTGCCATCAATTGTCACCACTGTGCCATGCCATCAAATGCAGCCACTGTGCCATGTCATCAAACGCAGCCACTGTGCCATCAATTGTCTCCACTGTGCCATGCCATCAAACACGACCACTGTGCCATCAATTGTCACCACTGTGCCATGCCATCAAACACAGTCACTGTGCCATGCCATCAAACGCAGCCACTGTGCTATGCCATCAAGCGCAGCCACTGTGCCCTTTAATTGTCGCCACTGTGCCAATTGATGCCACTGTGCCCTTTAATTGTTGCCACTGTGCCCATTGTCGCCACTGTGCCCATTGATGCCAGTGTGTCCATTGATGCCAGTGTGTCCATTGATGCCAGTGTGCCCATTGATGCCACTGTGCCCATTGTCGCTACTGTGCCCATTGTCGCGGCTGAGCCAGAAGGGGTGGCTGAGCCAGAGGGAGAGGCGCTCCGGCGCCCTCTATAGATGCACTGCCACTGTCTATCTATCTATCTTCTTTCTTTCTTTCTTTCTATCTATCTTTATCTATCTTTCTTCCTTTCGATCTATCTATCTATTTTTATCTATCTATCTAGATCTATCTACCTATCTTCCTTCCTTCTTTTCTTTTTTTCTATCTTTATCTATCTTCCTTCCTTACTATCTTTATCTATCTATCTATCTATCTATCTATCTATCTATCTATCTATCTATCTATCTATCTATCTATCTATCTATCTATCTATCTACCTTTCTTTATCTACCTTTCTTTCTGTATCTATCTTCCTTCCTTCCCTTCTTTCTTTCTATCTTTATCTTTCTTTCTTTATCTATCTTCCTTCCTTCCCTTCTTTCTTTCTATCTTTATATTTCTTTCTTTATATATCTTCCTTTCTATCTATCTATCTATCTATCTATCTATCTATCTATCTATCTATCTATCTATCTATCTATCTATCTATCTATCTATCTTCCTTCCCTTCTTTCTTTCTATATTATTCATTCTTTCTTTATCCATCTTCCTTCCTTTCTATCTATCTCTATCTATCTATGTATCTTCCTTCCTTCCTTCCCTTCTTTTTTTCTATCTGTATCTATCTTTCTTTACCTATCTTCCTTCCTTCCCTTTTTTCTTTCTATATTTATCTATCTTTCTTTCTTTATCGATCTTCCTTCCCTTCTTTCTTTCTATCTTTCTTTATCTATCTTCCCTTCTTGCTTTCTATCTTTATCTATCTTTCTTTCTCTATCTATCTATCTTCCTTCCCTTCTTTCTATATTATTCATTCTTTCTTTTCCATCTTCCGTCCTTTCTATCTATCTATCTATCTATCTATCTATCTATCTATCTATCTATCTATCTATCTATCTATCTATCTATCTATCTATCTATCTTCCTTCCTTCCCTTCTTTCTTTCTATCTTTATCTATCTTTCTTTATCTTCCTTCCTATCTATCTATCCACCTTCTTTTCTTCCTATCTTAATCTTTCAATCTATCTTTTTTTATCTCACCCCACATCCCGTCATTAACCCCCCCTGTGCCCCCCCCCCCCTGGGCTGCTCAGTCTAAAATGCCCGGGCCTATTTTTTGTCCCAGTCCGGGCCTGCCGTCCACTGCTCTACTGACACCGTCCACTGCTCTACTGACACCGTCCACTGCTCTACTGACACCGTCCACTGCTCTACTGACACCGTCCACTGCTCTACTGACACGTCCACTGCTCTACTGACACCGTCCACTGACCCACTGACACTTTCCTCTGCCCTACTGGCTGACAGTGTCCACTTTTAAGGTAGGCTTAAAAAAATTGCTGTGCGCTGCGAAAGTGTTTGGGTTTGGCTTGAAGAAAAGGTGGCAACCCTACCGCCAGCAGACTCGGCCAACAATGGGCCACCTGACTGGACTTGCCCCCCAGGCCTAAGGCTGCCAGTCCTCCCCTGGTGCACTGTATGACCCACACTTTTGGGTCATACCATCTGGTGAGTCTCAATTTGCAAGGGGAGAGGTGCACGACCATTGAAGAGCACATGATTTTACTAGAGGTGTATGGACTTCAGTGGAGCACCGTTATTTCTTTATAATGATTGGACACTCATAATGGACACTGATTTAGAGCATGCATTTTTGTTGATTTGTATTTACTGTAATATTTCTTTGCTATGTATGGTATTTTATGATTGAGTTTGAAAAATAGCGCTATTCACATATACTGTATACTGTTTCGTAGTATTTAGATGTTAACAAAAAAATAATTTCACATATAGCACCACAGAACTTCTGCATGCTATTATTTTTAACATTTCCTGACAGGTGGGTCTGGGTTGTGGTGAAATTATCACCGCAGGATTAACACCCTTCAACACATTTGTTTTAGTTCACTTCTAAACACATAGACGTATTTTAATGAAATATTTATCTATGTTAAAGGATACCTCCAAGTGCTGTACCTTATTCTGCGATCTACCCACTACTGCTGCGCCATATAGCTGCTTAGCATGTGCAAGGTGATGGCACTTTTCTGTGGTGCTACTCCGCCTCCTTGCTGCTCTTTGCACTACTATTGGACTTTTCCATACTGGTGATGCCCTTAGCTGAACTATCTCCCTCTTTTAAGCCTACCCAAGTAGTCCTGCCCTCAGTAATCTTAAGGCCCCTTTCACACGGGCGCCTCCGTCTAACGGAATCTGTTTGCTCAGCAGGGGATCGCTCCATTGATCCCCACTGAGCAGGCGAATAACAGATCCGTCTCTGCTCACTGTGCAGAGCAGAGATGGACATAGTCCCATTCTCCTCTATGGGGAAAGGAGGTGAAAACGGACCGCCAGTCCATTGTCATCCAATCCGATCCACCAGACGGATGGAAAATAGAACCACCGTCCTTTTGGATTTTGCGGGCCAGATCGGATAGTGGCGGATGTCAGGGGACATGTGTCCACTGACATCTGCCGCCCCATAGGTGAGAGTGCAAGGTCCAATTTCCAATGACATCTTCTCCATAGGGGAGAGTGCAAGGTCCAATTTCCAATGACATCTGCCGCCCCATAGGTGAGAGTGCAAGGTCCAATTTCCAATGACATCTGCCGCTCCATAGGGGAGAGTGCAAGGTCCAATTTCCAAAGACATCCGCCGCTCCATAGGTCTGCCTGAAAAACTAACAGGCGGACCTGATCGAACAGCCAGTGTTTGATCAAACAAATAGGACAAAATAACTAAAAAGGTCAATGTTCATAATTATTCACCCCCCTAAAGTCAAAGTTTGTGTGAACTTTAGAACTTTAGAACCCTGTTAAAGTCTATGGGACTCGAACATTTGAAATCTAAAGTACTAATTTTAAAGGCTAATATGCAAGTTATTGTCCTAAAAAGTGTTTGGGGACCTGAGTCCTGCCCCAGGGGAGTGTTTGGGGACCTGGGTCCTGCCCCAGGGGACATGTATCAATGCAAAAAAAGTTTTAAAAAACTGATGTTTTTTCAGGAGCAGTGATTTTAATAATGCTTAAAGTGAAACAATGAAATTGAAATATTCCTTTAAATTTCGTACCTAGGGGGGTGTATAGTATGCCTGTAAAGTAGCGCTTGTTTCCTGTGCTTAGAACTGTCCCTGCACAAAATGTTTTGGACCAGTGAGAGTCAGGTCATGTGTCGGGGTTTTTTTTTTGCGTCGCCTGTGGGGGGTCCTGGAGTCGGGGTGCGGCACCCACCTTTAGGGTGTGCACGCCCAGGGGGCCCCACCGTTGTGGTCTGCCTGGCCAAGTGTCCGGGACCTACAGAGTCTCAGTCGGAGACGAGTCTGGAGGGACCCCAGTGAGTGGCTGGGTTTCCGATGCCATAGAGAGAATCAGGTATCTGAGCCATACACAGGTGCGCGCCGATGTCGTTTGATATGGGACACTCAGACAACTGCAAATTATTCAAGTTACACCGGCCTATGGCAGAGGCCTAAAGCCAGGTCAACGAAGGAGACCTGTATTCCTCCCTGTCTGTGTCTGAATGGTGACGCAAGAAAATCTGTACGCTTGGCAGCTGAGTTATGCTGTGCTCTAATCCAGGCCCGAGATATTGAGTTTCTCTTCTTCATCAACCTGTCTCACTTTCATTGAGTTGATGTTCGGCTATGTTGGCCTGGAATTAAAAATACAGAGAAAACCCTTTATTTGCCTGTCTGGACATTCCATTTGTTACTGAATACTTCTAGTGCACCCCTAGAGAGAAGAAGTGCAACTTAATCTGCCGATCCCATCATCAAACCAGCGACTCCTTCGGGGGTGAGCGCTACACATGTATTATAGCAGATTATGAACTTTTAGTTCAGATGAATTTTTTTATTCTTTCAGCGCTATTAATGTTTCATTGAGACATATTCTGATTTATTTACACAGTAAGGGCCAGATTCTCAGCGGCGCTACGCCTGCGTAAATGGATATGCGCAGCGTAATTGTAAATGTGCGCCTGCGTATCGATGCGCGGTAAACACAGAACCACATACGCGAGAAAAAAAAATTCATCTGGGCGGCGAAAATGCTTTAAGCTAGCGCGGCGTAGGCGCATAGTTACGCATCGAAAATATTCAGTTCCCATTGAATTAGCATGCAAATATGCAAATGAGGGAGATGCGCGGATTCCCGAAACTACGCGCGTTCGGCGTTGGCTACTCGTGGTGTGCGTAACTTGAAAGCCTTGAGTAAACATACCCCTCATAAAAGCACGGGTAACTTTGCTCAAGACCGTGTGCAAGTCAGCTGGAGAGCAACTACAGCAGCACCATAACGGACGAGCTGAGCAATCACACTTACTGGACAACACATTCGTATGCCAAGATGCCAGGGGCAGCCATGGTCTTATCACTACTAATGTATGCAGAGGAAGAGGAGCATAGAAGGAGGAGTAGGAGGAGGGGGGCACGTGAGAGGATCTACCGAGCGCGCATGAGGCTCTTTGGCATGGGTGATGAGGAGCTGTATCGCATCTTCAGATTCAGCCCTGCTGCCATCCTGGAAATAACCACAGCCCTGCAGGATGACATCACCAGCCAGACACACCGCTCACATGCACTGCAGCCACTGGTGAAGGTACTGGCAACACTCCATTTCCTGGCCAGTGGATCATTCCAGCGTACAAGTGGAGTGGTGGCTGGGATGTCACAAACCAGCATAAGCAGATGTCTGCACCAGGTTGTCCCCGCAATCCTCAGACGCATGTCCCACCACATCATCAGACCCACCACTGAGCACCTGCGGCAGAAGGCAATGACAGATTTCTACAGAATTGACGGATTCCCACGCACCATCGCATTGATTGCACACATGTGGCACTCCAGCCCCCCAGTGCCACAGAGCACATTTACCGCAATCGGAAGCACTGACACTCCATCAACGTACAGGTGATAGCCAATGCCAAATACCTCATATGGCACGTCCGTGCCAAAGACCCCGGGTCCAGCCATGACAGCTACATCTACCGTCAAAGCAACATCCCAGAAGATTTTGAGCAGGACATGTATGGGGACAGCTGGCTGGTTGGTGAGTGACATGGGTGGCAGGCATGACTGTCCCCCCCCATGATGCTTACATCACAAGGGGCACATGCATGACTAACATCCTCCTGTCTTTTCCCTTACAGGTGACTCTGCATATGTACTGGGACCCCATCTCATGACTCCTTTCCGGAACCCCCAAACCAGAGGAGAGAGAAGATACAATGAAGCACATATCAAAACTCGTGCAGTGGTGGAGCGCACATTTGGCCTCCTGAAGTCCCGTTTCCGATGCCTGGATAACTCTGGGGGGGCCCTATTGTATTCCCCCAACTTTGTGGGTCAGATCATTGGTGCATGTTTCATTCTGCACAACTTTTCCATGAGAAAGGGCCTGCAGATTGCCCTACGTGATGACCTGACCCCCCAACCACACAGCCCCCCCCCCCGCCAGAGGAGACCCCGTCATCTGATGGAAGAGCAGTCAGGAGTTGCCTCGTGTTACGAATCTTTGACCGTTAAACACACACATACAGCATGGCACACAGACAATGCACGCGTGTACACCACTGTGGTCCCTAGCACACACACCCCACTTCCACATCACATTGGATTAGCCCAAGTCCAGCATGTCGGACTTGGGAGCAGCAACGCCACGTCAAGGCCCCAATGATGTTGCTGTCCATTCATACACCATTCACACAGCCGTGGGGATAACTTCTCCCCAACGGCCGAGGGTGACACCCCTTACTGGCAGGAGTGACACACCCACTGCACTGTTTGCAGTATCCAAAAAAAAACAGCTCTTATCAGAGTGCCAGAGCATATCCAGACAGCTCTTAACCAGAGCACTTATCCAGAGCATAATCATAACCAGAGTGCAGCTTGGTGCAACTTGCCCAAAAAAAAACAAAAAAAAAGCTCTTATCCAGAGCATAATATAAAAAATAAAAAAGCTCTTAACCAGAGCATAATATAAAAAAAAAAAAAAAAGCTCTTATCCAGAGCATAATATAAAAAAAAAAAAAGCTCTTCCACTTCCCTCCAAGTCCTGTTCCAGGGGGGCAGCCAGAGGGACTGGATCCTTCGGGGGATAGATCCTGACGGGCCCTGGCATCAACAGATGGCCCCGCTCCCTCCTGCACATCTGTGGATGACACAAAATATGCCCATGTTGGTGGACCCACACACTTGGCACATGTTCCCTTCCACCCCCATACATGTACACAACAGATAGAATATAAAACACACTTACCTGTCCTCAGGGCTGGCTTTTGGGACTCGTAGCCCCCAACTCCCTCAACCTGCTCCATCTGCAGGCAGCGGGCAACCACCTTCTCCTCCTCAGTCAGGCGGACAGTGCAGGGTGGGCCCCCTCCAGTGCCCCTGGCATGCCGAGCTATGGAAGCCAGCTTGCCCTTCACAAGACGCCGCAGGTCATTCATTTTCTTTTGAATGTCCTGCGGTGTCCGGACCTCATGAGAGAGGGCATTGACCTGGCACGGACCTTCATTAAGATCTGATCCCTCCGGGACTTGCTGGTCCGGGCACTGTCAGCACCATGGAGCCGCGAGTCATATTTCTCCATTGCCCTCACGACAATGGCCCTCTCCTCTGGGGAGAAATTTTTCTTCCTCCTCTCCTTAACAGCAGTTGTCATCTTGTCCAGCACAAACTTTGGCAGTCACTATCAAAAAAATGGGAGACGTTTGCGCTGCACGGGCGCATGTGTGGGCGCATTATATACCCTGCACCGGCGAATCGTAGGGAGGCTTTGCGCATGCGCAGAAGGCATCCACGTCACGGCGCGGGTCATCCACGTCACGGCGCATGCTCCGTTCGTCCCGGCCTGCATTTGCATGGGGTCGCGCTTCATTACAATGCAACACGCCCACTTCCCTCCTACTTTGGAGTTGCGCCGGATTACGCCGATGATTTTACGCGACACAGGCGCATCTTGGAGCGCATTTACTTAGGGAATACGGTACTTGCCACTCCGTGTTACGTCGGCGTAGTGCATCTGAGATGCGCAACGCCTGCATAATTAGGCGCGCATTTATGAGAATCTGGCCCTAAATGTATTTATACATTTACAATATACTATATTTATAATAGCTGCTATTCTGCTTTAAATTGTTCTCTCCAAAGAGCGCTAGGATCAGAATATTCTTTGGAATCTTTCTGAAATTTTACAGCTGTTATTGGTGGACGACTTCCTGGCTTGAAGCAGTGTCTGGATTACTTTGTGGGAGCAGCCTAGCTCCTCCAGCCTCTTTCCTGCCCTCAAATCCAGGACCTCTGGATGGAGGAAGTTCCCCTAAATCAGAAGGTTGTGTATTCCTGGAACAACAGTGATTGCAAAGCAATAGCTTGGTCAAGAGTGTGAACCATGGTCTTTTTTGCCAGTAGGGAATTACCGCTAGGATGGTCACTTCCTCTACCAGGCGCTGAAGGTATCTCTAAATTTGTGGAATTGGGGGAAACGCATATCCATTCTAAGGCTAGAGCATCCATTCCCGCCGACTCCTGGGAAGCTTATCTCATGAAGAATAAAGGTGTCTTGGCATTCAGTAGTGATGAAAAGAGGTCTATTTGAGGGATTGTTGACAAATCCACCAAAAAAAACCTTAGTCCAGAGACCATTTGTTGTTGGTGAAATCTCCGGACAGGGGATCCACCAGATTCTGGAAAGCTGGAATATATGAGGCTACCTCATTGGATAATGACCTGCTGTGAGTTCTGGTTCTGCCGTGGTTCTGGACGTAGGCCACGGCCGCTCTGTTGCTCATTTGTAACAGGAAAGATTTCCCTATGAGAAATGGTGCGAAGTGGGATATAGCCATGCAGGCTGCTCTCAGTTCTAGAATGTTGGAGACTACTCCTTCTGTGTTGAACTGCCATCTTCCCTCAATTATCTGATCTCTGTAGTGTGTGCTTTAAACCAACTTGCGTCGGATGTAAGAGTGATCCAAGAGGTGGGGCCAAGATGGCAGTGATTTTAAAGGGTGGGTGGTCTCATCCACCACCACAGTGTTATCAGAATTATCTGAGACAGGGACTTCCTCCTCCACTGGGATAGAAAACCCAGTTGAGAAGCACAGAGATGCCACCAGGCCCACTTTAGCATCAAGAAAAGAAGAACCTCAGGAGACTCGGACATTTCAAAACCAACATGGACTTGCTCACTAGAGCTCTTTTTACTTTTCCTATGATTATAGAAATTTTCTCTAGTTGAAGTGAAACCACCTTTTCTGTGTATTGAATAGTGCCCTTAAATATAACTTTCTGCTTGGAATGAGCTGGCTCTTTGTGTAATTGATTAGCCATCTGTATGTGATCAGTGTGACTTCCTGTAGGTTGTTCTCTATGACTTTCTTGTCCTAGGATAGGATTAGATTATCATGCAGAATATGGGTTCCATTTTCCCAGAGTGGAGCCAGAATTGCCACCAGGACCTTTAAAAAGGTTCTGGGAGCTGTCGATATCCCAAAGAACAGAAATTGGAACTGTGAGTGGAGCTCCCCTAAACTGAATCTCAGAAAAAGATGGAAGTCGTGATGGATCGGTATGTGTCGGTAGGCATTTTGAAGGTTTTTAGAGACCATCCAATCCCCCATTGGCACGGCTAGGATAACTATGTTGAGAGAATCCATCTTGAAATGTTCTAAGTAGGTAAATTTGTTTAAAGTCCTCAGGTCTAGTACCGTCCTCAATCCTCATGACCTATTGTGTACCAAAAACACCAGGGAATAAAACCCTAAGAATCTTTCCCATTCTGGGACTGAATTAACTGCTTGTTAATTTCTCGAACATATTGGAGCAGGATTCCAGCTTCTCTTTGGATTTAGCAATTCTAATGGGCAGAAAGGAAGAGTGGGGTGGATGAGGTCTGAATTTCCAAAAATGCCCCCGCTGCATCGTGGAAACAACCCATTGATCTGAACCCAAACCTATACGAATGCCCTGAGGTGGGCACCCACCGGCCCAGATTAAGTGGGCAAGAAGTCAAAAGGACTTCTCATTCTCATGAGAGGAAGTTGTTGCCTTTTTCTTTTCTATTTTCAAAAAGGTAGCCTGTGAACTTTTTCAGCCTCTTCTGTATTCTCTTCCAGGCCGTTAGGTCCTGGCATCCCTGGCCTTTTGTTGTAATGCAGCTCTTGTTGCAAATTTTCTCCTCCTGTTCCTGTCCTGAGGAATTAGGCTACTTTTTTTCTTCCCATGACTCTATTAATTGTGGTATGCAGCTTCTCACCGAACAGGGCTTTCCCATAATAGGGTATGCAACACCATGTTTGCTAAGAGGAGGGATCCGCTGCCCATGGTTTCAGCCAAAGTGCCCTTCTTGCTGTAAAGAGGTATAACATGGCTCTAGTGGAATATATTATAGTATCAATGGCAGCTATAAAATCTGAAGACAATTTCAGTCTTCAGGAAACATTATTGTTTGGTCAGAACCTATGCCTTGCCTGAGGGCCAACTCAATATTTTCAGTTCAAGTTCTTGCCGCCCTGGGGACAAAGCCACTGCCGACTTGCATGTGTCCCCAACCTGCTGCCTGATAAGCCTTCTTTAGATCAGAGTCGATTCTACGATCTTATGATTGAGGCATCAATCGTGGGCATAGAAAAAAACAATTGAGCATCTGCTTCTTCCAGAGGATAACGTTTGAGGAAACGATTGTGAGCTATCAGTCTCTTCGCCACTGTTTCCCCCTCATCCATTACAACATTTCTTTCAAAAGTGGGAATGTTGGAGATTTTTTCTTCAAATGGGGAAAATATTTTATGGATTTAACAGGAGGTTCCAGTGCTTCCTCTCACTGAATTGCTTCCTTGACTGCAGCTACAAAATGCTTGATTATTCAAGCATTTTGTAATGCTTTGATTACAAAATCAAAGGAAGAAGAACTTTCCTCTGTGGCTTCTCTCTTATCCTCAGAGGTATCCAAATCCACCTGTTGGATGGAATTCTCCATAGACCTTTTGCTTGTGGACAGGACCACTATATCTTGAGAGAAAGCTAATTCCAGAATTGAATCCTTAATCAATCTCTTTATCATATCTATAGATACTTGTTTCTCCTTTTCCTTGTCTCTAGTAGCTTCTACAAGAAACGCTTTGCAAACTAGCTTCTCCAGAAGAGCCTGTTTTCCGCAGACCCAGCAGACCCTGTCACTGGACCGGCTGGAACTATGTGGAGGACTGTCTAGGTGTATGATGAGACAATCTCTGAGATCTTTGAGATGCATGAGAAGAAGGTGAGTGCTCCTGGGTGCATCTTAAACTGCTATGGCTTCTAGACCTCCTATCCGGCGAGTCTCTATATCAAATTTCAATTGTTTGATACAGTGTGCCTGATGTACTTTTAAATATAAGAAAACTTACCTGAGCGGTGCAGCCTCTTACCTAGTGGTATGTTGAGAATCTTTTCTGTGCGGCACTGGACTGTGGGAGGTGGCTGAAAATAAATACCATAAATAAGACAAAATTCAATTTTTTTTTAAAATAAAATTGATAATGTGGGTGTGTGTGTTCGCATGTGGCATTAAGCATGTTTATATATTTATATGGGTGATTGAGAGTACCAAGATGGCCGCCAGCAGCTTCTCCCGGTCACTGCACATGCGCTAATGACGCCATTCCATACCAACATGGCCCCAGCTCCTGGTGCTGGGAAAAGGGTTTTTGCAGGTGTGCACAAAGCACCCCCTCATGCAGGAGGAGGGGAGAAGGAGGACCAACCACAATGCATTTACTACGCGCCTCTGGAAAGTCAGATACTGCCGCCGGCTGCCACACTGTCAGTAATCTTCTAGAGTGTTCCTAGGCTCACTCAGTAACAGAGGGGAAAAGGCTAACAACAAGGCAGATAGTCAGATGACCCTCTGAGTGGTTCTGTGGGTTGGTGGGTGGGAGAGCAACCAACCATTAGTATGCTGCAATGGAGGCACCAGGAAAGACAAGGATGAGTGAGTTTGGGGTGGAGGAACATGACTGGCTTGCACAGTCTTGACCCCAACCCGATAGAACACCTTTGGGATGAATAAGAGTGGAGACTGTGAGCCAGGCCTTCTTATCCAACACCGGTGCCTGACTTCACAAATGCGCTTTTGGAAGAATGGTCAAACATTCATATAGATAGACAAACTTCTAAACTTTGTGGACAGCCTTCCCAGAAGAGTTGAAGCTGTTATAGCTGCAAAGGGTGGGCCAACTCAATATTAAACCCTACGGACTAAGACTGGGATGCCATTAAAGTTCACGTGCGTGTTAAGGCAGGCGTCCCAAAACTTTTGTCACTATAATGTGCATTCCTCCACTATCTCACTGGAGCTGCACCAGGTATGAATTCCCACAGGGAATCAGAGCCACTGTATCTAAAAATAACATGTACAAAACAGGGATACTTAGATTGATGTAAAACAGGGAATAAAAAAAAAAAAAAAAAGGGACCCCCAAATTAAATCCAAAAGAATCGGCCTTATTAACTCCTCCTGAAGAAGAAAAAGGCTGCCTCGTCCACCAATACAGGTGTAAAATGTAACATGTTATAAAAGGTTAACTTATCCTTCAGCCCTCGTCCACACCAATGCAATTTGACAGTTCAAAAATGCATGACAATTCGCAACCTATTTGCAGCAAGGGAACCATTCAAATTATTGCAGCTTAAGTTTCTGTGCAACTTTTCTGCGATTTTATTGCGACTTACATTGACTTCTGTGAAATCAAGTCGGAAAAAGTAATGAAATCTCACATCCAAATTACAATGAGTGAGTGAGTGAGAAACTTGTATAGCGCAACACATGCGAACTGAATCGCCTCTGGGCGCTTAGTATCCCTTTCCTCCTATATTTTGCCTTCAGAATAGATGGGTTTTGAGGTTTTTTTCTGGTCTGCCGCTTTTAAAATCGCGTGGAGGTAACGTAATTTCAGAGCCACACTGCTGTGAACCATTCATAGATACCTTTCATTGTCCTCACATTTGCTCTGCATTCACTATGTTGTACATTATTCTCCAGACCCTGCATTACATTCACTAAGCTTATGTTATACCCCTCACCCAAACGCAGGTTTGGGGCATTCTTTTTTTTTTTTTTTTTATGCCCCTGGACACTGCTCTAAAATATGAATCCAAACACCACAGTATACATTGGTTGAAATTGAGCTGCATTTAGAAGCATATGAAAAACACCTTTAAAAGCAGCATTTTTTCTGCCCATAAGCAGAGGAGGGAAAAAACACTCTTTGCAAGTCATTAAGAAAATTATATAACGTATGAGTTAAAAACAGGTGACCCCCACCCAAAAACCACAATTCTCAGCTTTAATGTGCCGGAAAGGTGCAGTTGAACAGTAAAAATCAGTGATGTTTTTTTCCCCCAAGATTGAATTCCCTCTCACTGAGCGGCAGTGGCTGATTAAAAGTAACAGCAGTTTCGCTGGTCGGGTTCACAGATGCCACCCATATCATATATTATTACATGAAACCATGACATGCCCATAAAAAAGGACTTTGTTACCATTTTTTTTTTTCAACACACATAGTTACTCCTATAGTATCAACTGAGAATAATGTGGTGTTTGAATTTTTTTTTTTAAAGACAGAAAATAAAAATAAATGAAAATAGTAAATTAAAGAGACCCTGTCATAAACATATTTCAGCAAAGAAAATACCTGTAAAGTAGTGAATTAATTAATATAATGTGCCACTCAACAGCCTTTGTTCTGTTATTACTATGTGAATAAAAAAATCTCATTAAACAGATAATGTTTTTTACAGTATGTAATATCCTACACAATAAATTACCGTGATCATTATATACAACAATAATACACCACTTTTAAAAATCTGTTTATAACCCAATGGTGTTCTAATAGGTTAATGTGCCATCTGTATTTAATACTTTAAATAATACGTGCTTAAAGTAATGTACTTAAATAAAATTCTTTATCTCCTCCACATGTAACAGTGAATTCCCACCATCTTTTACACTCTGCGCTTACCTCTGCAAAATGACCTATTGACCTATTGTGTAAGAATGTGCGTACCCCTTTAAGTCTTGTACACCACTACCGGATCTTTAAAGGTCCTCCAATCCGATCAGCTTTTCATCTATCCCACTATCGGTCACAATGACAGTAAGGTTTTCTCCACTGGCTCCTCTGCTCAAAGAGAAAAAAAATACATATGGGGGTTATTTACTAAAGGCAAATCCACTTGCAAGGACATGCAAGGAAAGTAATAAACAACATTTTAGCTTGCACATGATTGGATGATAAAATCAGCAGAGCTTCCCCTCATTTCAAATCTACCCCTCAGATTTACAGCAACTGCAATTCCAAGTGCACTTACAGTACAAAGTGGATTTGCCTTTCGTAAATAACCCCCATAGTGTTTTACCCACTATTTATTAAAATAAAAAAGTACTGCACTGCAGCAGTGCACCACTTTAAAAGTCATCAACATATTCCAGGTACATTTAACTTTAACTACTTGCCGACCGCCCGCCGTCATATTACTGCGGGACGGTGGCACTGCTGGGCGAGAGCCCGTAGCTATACGTCCACTCTTAAGCGGTCGCTAGGGAGCGCGCGCGCGTCCCCTCTCTCCCCCGAGTCCCGCGCGCGTGCCCGGCGGGTACGACCGCCGCCGGGCACACGCGATCGCTCGTTACAGAGCGGGGACCGGGAGCTATGTGTGTAAACACAAAGCTCCCGGTCCTGTCAGCGGGGAAACGCTGATCTTCTATTCATACAATGATCAGTGATTTCCCCTAGTGAGGCCACCCCCCCATACAGTTAGAACACACCCAGGAACACACTTAACCCCTTCCCTGCCCCCTAGTGTTAACCCCTTCACTGCCAATGGCATTTTAAGGCCTCATTTCCACTGGCGTTTTTACAGCCACGTTTCTGAGCGCTTTTTACAGCTTAAAAACGCCTGTCCATGTTATTCTATGGCATCATTCCCACATAGGCGTTTTTGAGCTGCAAATGGCCTAGGCGTTTTTGAGCTGTAAAAAAAACGCAGGAGCAGGGCGTTCTGAAGCTCTTAAAACACTGTAAAAACGCTCGACCTTGCAAAAACGCGCAAAAACGCGCACCGCGGCGCTTTTAAACTGCAGGGATTTCATAAAAAATCTCATTGGTCACTGTAGCCTCTGTAAACACAGGAAATTCCATAAAAAAAACGCTGCCTAACGCTAGTGTTAAAAAACGCGCAAAAAACGCGGTAAATTTCACGTTTTTAACGCAAATTTTTCCAGGCATACCTAGCTGTTTTACAGCTCACTTTTAAAACACCAAGTGGAAATGAAGCCTTATAGTAATACCATGCATTTTTATAGCATTGATCGCTATAAAAATGCCAATGGCCCCAAAAATGTGTCAAAAGTGTCCGAAGTGCCCGCCATAATGTCGCAGTACTGAAAAAAAATGCTGATCGCCGCCATTACTAGTAAAAAAAAATATTAATAAAAATTCCATAAAACGACCCCCTATTTTGTAAACGCTATAACTTTTGCGCAAACCAATCAATAAACGCTTATTGCGATTTATTTTTAACGAAGAATGTGTAGAAGAATACGTATCGGCCTAAACTGAGGAAAAAAAAATTTTTTATATATATTTTTGGGGGATATTTATTATAGCAAAAAGTAAAAAATATTGAATTTTTTTCAAAATTGTCGCTCTATTTTTGTTTATAGCGCAAAAAATAAAAAACGCATAGATGATCAAATACCACCAAAAGAAAGCTCTATTTGTGGGGAAAAAAAGGACGCCAATTTTGTTTGGGAGCCATGTCGCACGATCGCGCAGTTGTCAGTTAAAGCGACGCAGTGCCGAATCACAAAAAGTGCTCTGGTCATTGGACAGCAATATGGTCCGGGGCTAAAGTGGTTAAAGTGCAAGTTCACCTTTACAGAAAAACTGACTTTACACTGGAATCTCTCTACATCTTCCCTGGTCCTGCTGTCCCAGACTGCTGCAATCCCTCACTGTCAGACACAGAAAAGCCACTTCACTGGTCCGGGATTTTGAAACCCCTGCGGCTTAAAGCAATTATAAAGGCTTTTTTTTTTAAATAACAAATATGTTATAGTTACCTGCTCTGTGCAGTTGGTTTTGCGCTGAATAGCCCAGATTCTCCTCTTCTCGAGTCACTCGCTGGTGCTTCTGGCTCCTTCTTTCTGCCAGGTGCCCCTGCAGCAAGCAGCTTGCTATGGGGGCACCTAAGTAGGCGCGCTCCTGACCCGCGGCTCTGTGTGTCCATTCACACACGGAGTCATGGCTCTGCTCCACCCCATCCATCTCCTGATTGACTCACAGGCTACTCCAATCCCCCTCCATGTTCTCCTCCATGCTTCTCCAATCCCCCTGTGTGCTCCTCCGGTCTCCCTCCATGCTCTTCTGGTCCCCCTCCATGCTCTTCCGATCCCCCTCTGTCCTCCTCCTTTCTCCCTGTCCCAGATCTGGCAGGATGGAGAGAAAAGGAATGTGCTGGTGTTCTGTCGAGAAGTGCCCCCCCCATGGGCCTTACGTCATAGCATATTTGCCGATCTGCTGGGCTGATGTAATCATGGTGCATGCGCACATTGTAGGAGGTATCTCTCGATGGGAGATACCATTTCACGGCCACAATTGAAACCTATACAAACAGCGGGGGAGACCGTAGTTCTTACAATCTGAGAACTACTCCCCCCGCTGTTTGTATATAGGCACATTTTAAACCTATATGTAGTGCCCCCTTACTTTCAGTATGAGCACTACGCTAAAGGTAGTTGGAATGGGAGAGCTATGTTGCTCCTATTCGTGATTTATTTAAATTATGGCCTCTGTCGCTCCAGAAAGGTCTCCTGGGCCAGACTGCATTAGAGGGATGTAGTATCATCCCTGGCCAGCAGTTGGTGCCAGCGGGGTTTCTGGCAGAGCAAGTCTTCCTCAGCAGCCAGTTAGAGGAGTTCCTCCCTCGCAGGGCATGCTGGGGAGGAGTATATCTGTGACAGGTGTCATGTGTTCTAAAAACTTTGCGGGGTCCCGGTGCTGGGTGCGGCATCCATCTTCAGGGTGTGTGCACCTATGGGCCCTGCCGGCGTGGCCCTCCTGGCCAAGCTTGCAGGCTTCATCGAGCCTCAACCGGAGGCGAAAGAGGACCCCAGTAAACCATTGGGTTCCAGGTGCTATTGAAACGGATCTCAGGCTGAGTGCCGATCTGGCGACCTGGAGTTACAGGTACACACTACTGTCTCCCGGTGACCCGGGCTGGAGTCCATTGGAAGGATTCGCCCTATTCATCCATCACAGATTGATGCTATCAAGGGCTGGATTGCCCATCCACATCCAGGCCCGACACTGCAAGTTCACCCCTTTACTCTCATCAACCTTTTTCTTCCTAACTGAAGTTGATGTTGGCTGTGTTGGCCTGGAAATAAAGCCTTGGAAAACTTTATTGAACGTCTGGACCTCCGCTCACTGCTTTGTTTCCTGCACCACACTCCTAGACAACGAAAGAGTTATGTAACGTGCCGGACCCAACAAATCAACCAGCGGCTCCTTCGGGGGTAGCGCTACATATACAAACAGCGGGGGGAGTAGTTCTCAGATTGTAAGAACTACGGTCTCCCCCGCTGTTTGTATAGGTTTCAATTGTGGCCGTGAAATGGTATCTCCCATCGAGAGATACCTTCTACGATGTGCGCTTGCGCCCTGGTCCCCTCACTGCAGCTGATTGGCAACTCAGCTGGAGTGCGGCTCCATCTTGCGCATAGGCACTATTCGATGGGGGGCACTTCTCGACAGAACACTGATAAATCTGTAATTTACCGGCTCCTTACTTTTCTGAATGGACAGTCAGTGATCACTGACCCGGTCCATTCATAACCGAGCATTGTAAACTGGGTTTACGATGCCTCCGTTTATGAATAAATGGGAGCCTCTGTCTTCTGTCCACTCGTCTTCAGTGCAGCTGAGGCTGCGGAGAAAGAAACTGGGAAATCTGTGTCCTCAGTCCCTTTTCCTGTCCCAAAGGGGAGATGTCAGGGGTCATGCGACGTGGCTCGCAAACAAAATTGACGTCCTTTTTTCCCTACAAATAGAGCTTTCTTTTGGTGGTATTTGATCACCTCTGAGGTTTTTATTGTTTGTGCTATAAACAAAAATACAGCGACAATTTTGAAAAAAATGCAATATTTTTTACTTTTTGCTATAATAAATATCCACAAAAATCTATAAAAAAAAAAATAATTTTTTCCTCAGTTTAGGCCGATACGTATTCTTCTACGTATTTTTGGTAAGAAAAAAAAATCGCAATAATCGTATATATTGATTGGTTTGCAAAAAAGTTATAGCGCCTACAAAATAGGGGATAGTTTTATTGCATTTTTATTTTTTTACTAGTAATGGCGGCGATCTGCAATTTTTATCGTGACCGTGACATTGCGACGGACATATCGGACACTTTTGACACATTTTTGGGACCATTCACATTTATACAGTGATTACTGCTATAAAACTGCTCTGATTACTGTATAAATATGACTGGCAGGGAAGGGGTTAACACTAGGGGGCGCTGAAGGGGTTAATATGTTCCCTAGTGAGTGATTATAACTGTAGGGGGAGGGGACTCACAAGGGGAGGAGACTGATGTTTGTTCCTCTGTACGGGGAACACACACATCGGTCTCCTTACCTGACAGGACTGTGAATCTGTGTGTTTACACACACAGATCCACAGTCCTGTCGTGATTGCGAGCAATGGCGGGTGCCCAGCGGACATCGGAAGCCCAGGACCTCATATGACGTCCACTCAGGATGGGAAATCCCACCTGTGAACGTCATATGACAATGGGCGGTAGGGAAGTGGTTAAAAGAACACTAAAATCTGGTTAAAATAAAAAATTATGTGCAAGTATATATTCTGTAGCATTACCCCCGGAGGAGCTGCTGGTTTCGGGTGGCACATTTACCTCATGGCTCCCCCGAATTCCTAGGGGCGAATGATGCGTATTGCATTTGGTAGAAGTAAAGGAATGTCCACAATAGGTGCTCTTTGCTGTGCTCTTTATTACCCAGCTGGGTAAAAACAATAAAACTTGTTGTGAGGAAAGTAAAGTTGAAGAAGAAAGATGAACAGCAGATTCAGGCGTATCAATGGGGAAACAGTCCTGCTCCTAAGTATAACATTTCTCTGCGCCATTCCTGCCTGAGTGGGGATAGCATATCTGGACAGGCCTCTCTCACTGACCTGGCAGCCGGAGTATTGCTCGAACCTTTGTGAGGAAAAGTCTCTGCCACAGACCCTCCTTGGTGAACCTCAGGGAGAAACCTCTGCCACAGGCCCTCTCTGGTTTGAATTACGGAGTTAGTCCTCCTTAAAAGAATCACGCCTGGATCTTCTTCTTAAATTCGCCCAGGTACCGACTGACAGGTGATCAATCCCTGATGGCTCGTACACACGATTGGTTCAAACTGATGAAAACGGACTGAGGTTCATTTTCATCGGTCCAAACCGATCGTGTGTAGGCCCCATCAGTCCATTATCCTTCGGTCAAAAAACAGATGGCTTGCTTTAAAATTCAACCGATGGACGGCTAACCGATAGGTCAAAACCGATCGTTAGTATGCAAAAGCATCAGTTAAAAGTCGACGCATGCTTGGAAGCATTGAACTTTGTTTTTTTCATCACGTGGTTGGGTTTTACGTCACCGCGTTCTGACACGATCGGTTCATGAACCGATGGTGTGTAGGCATGTGTGAACTGATGAAATCGGTCCATCGGACCGTTCTCATCGGATGGACCGATCGTGTGTACGTGTCTTCAGTGTCCGGCTACCTGTGATCCCCGGGGGTTTGTTGAGGCCCTTTTGAACCGCCAGCCTCTCAATGGCGCTCCTCAGACAGACTCCCCACTGAACAGCAATACAGCTTGGGATCTTTCAAAGTGAAAACCCAGTCGATCACTGGGTCCCCGTCACTGCTCAAGCAGGGTCCCGGAACACCGTGTGGCACTCACACTCCGGCAAGGTAGGCCATAACACCGGGGCTCCATGGTGCAGTAACCCTAAAGGTGGGTGCCGCACTGGAAGAAGACCCAGAACCAATGGCGTCTGCCTCATAAATACTCCACCCCAGCATGCACAGCGAGGTCAAACCCTCCTGATTGGCTGCTGGGAAAGAGCACCCAAACCTCGACTTCACTGCTGCCACCTGCAGCACCGGGGTTGGAAGAACACCCCGGCGCAACAGAATGAGCCCACATCACAGCCAAGCTGAGACAGAGACCCTGTTTTGCACAATTTGGATCAGAGTTTAACTAAACTCTGATCTTTCTCTAAATTTAACTAGCACCGGTACCATAAAGTACCCAGGCGCTACAATTCTATTCTGTTGCCTCCTCCAAATCTCAACATTTTTGCCATGATCAACTTTTTGTTAGAAGGATGCTAAGTTCGTTCTCCATGGTCCCAATGTATGTATGTAGGAATGTAGCCACTTTCTCTTGCTCGCTCCCGAGAAGAACTAGGGACTGTGGATTGTGGGATTTGTAATGTGCATAGAGCAGAGCACATAACCACAACTAATATGCACTGCGTCTTCCAAACAAACGGAGGTGAGGGGCAAATGGAAAGGTTCCGAAGCTCATAGAGGATTTTACAAAGGAGGCAGAAAAACACAGGAAGAAGCAATTTAATGAAAAAATATTAAGTAGTGAATGTATATGGCTTATTTTTGGAGGATGAGGATATCATTCAGTGTCCAAGGTTACCACAATGGATTACAGCAGAAATGGCTGGAGCAATGAAGCATTCCACTGTGAACATGGCTTAATCATGAGTAATGATCTGTAAATGTTTGTCATTTTGATACTGCTCCACCAAAATTACTACAAGACTTGTTATGTAAAAGTTAGAGATAACACCCATATAAGACTTCCTGCCAGTAAACTTATTGAAGGAGCTTGCAGGAAGCATCTTGTAACACAGGACCCAATCTTGCAAAGAAGTTCAAATCAAAGTTTTATTCCTCTGTAAAGTGATAAAACTGGCTTCAAAGAGAAATAAACAAACTCAGTGGGGTTGATTTACTAAAAGCAAATAGGCTGTTTAATTTGCAAGGGAAGTTGCACTTTGTAATTGTAGCACTACTCCCAAAGGAGCTGCTGGTTATAATTTGGGTGGCTCTATGTTCTCGCTGTCCAGGGTGAAAGGAGAGTCTGAAAAATTTCAATGGCCACACAATGCACTTCTTTTTCTTGGATTTATTTTGCAGAACTTCAATAGAAAAGAAGGTGGAGGGGTGGAAGGGTAGGCAGGTTCAGGTGCATAGTCACAAATAGGGAAACACTCCTGTTTCCAGCATACAGCTCTCGTCGCCACTCTAGCCAGAGTGGGTATTGCTCACCCGGATAGGTCCCTTTCACTGGCCTAGCAGCCAGGATGGTGCACAAAGTAAAGTACAGTCTCTGCCACAGACCTTCCTTTCTTGATGAGACACTTTGGTCCGGAATCCCCTGCCACAGGATTCAGCACCCGAATCTCTTTAGCTTTGATTCTTTAGAACTTTAGATCCGACAGGCGACACTGTCTAGCCTCTCAGTGCACGGTGCATCCTTCATGAAGTTTCTAGGCCTTCTCTCAAGGTACCAGCCTCTTGCATGGCCCTCTCTAGGATAGGTCCTCTCCTGGCTTTCTTCATCAAGTGCCTTCCTTCCGCAGGATGGACAGCACAGGATCACCTTTACAGTACAGGCCCCAGCCAGACAACTGGGCCCACCAGTCGAAGCCGCAGCCCCGGGCCAACGTGGTCCAGGAACTAGGATTCAGAGAACACCACTCAGGCCAGGAGGGCCACGAGGCGCGAACGGACGAACCCCGCACCAATGGCGTCTGTCCCTTAAGTACCCCTACCCAGCATGCACAGTGGTGCAACCACTCCCACTGATTCGCTGCCGAGGAGGACACTCAATGCACCTTGACCTTGCTGCTGCCACTGTTGGCCTGGGGTGGTAATGACACCCCCAGTCAAACAATGGTGGATACTCTCAGCACAGCCATGGCTGGGACAGAGGCTGAATTGCCCTTAATCACTCTTGTCAAAGACAAATAACAGCCCAGGCCCCCACTAATTTTAAAGCAGCGCCTGTTCAACAGAAGCAGGGCTCTACATAATTTACCCCAGAGCTCTGTGAATGAGATGAAGCATTGCAGACATCCATCATCCAATCGTGTGCAAGCACAATTTTTTTATATATATATTTTCCTTGCACCTAAATGGGTATTCCTTGCAAAGTACAATTTTCCCGCATTCACTAAGCTCTAGGGAAAACTCTCTTGAAAACGTGTAACTTCCCAAGCAAACGTTGATAAATGTAAAGTTATGCACTTGGGGGCTAAGAATATGAATGCATCATCCATACTAGGGGGAGAACAACTGGAGGGATCCATAGTGGAGAAGGATCTGGGGGTTTTGGTAGATCATAAGCTCAATAATGGCATGCAATGCTAAGCTGTGGTTTCCAAAGCGAGCAAAGTCCTTTCTTGTATTAAGAGAGGTATGGACTCCAGAGATAGAGATATAAAGAGACATAGGGCCAGATTCAGCAAGATTTGAGTAATTCGATATGCGCCGCGTAACTGTTAAGATACGCCGTTGTTTCTATGTGGCCGTACCCACCAAACTAGATGCGACAGAAAACGGGCCATTTCCGATCGGCTTAACTTTCCGACGCCAGAGTCTCGTCAGCGCATAATTTCGCTTGGCGCATCAGTCGCGCCTATTGATTTCCCCTGCAAATATGCAAATGAGGGAGATTTCCTGATTCGCGAACGGATTAGCACCATACGCTGGCTACATGCGCCGCGCGTATCTCGTCCGTCCGGCGCAAAGTTATTTCTTCAAATAGCTGCTTTATCTTTACTCCAGACGGCCACAGGTCTGCAGGAGAGCAGCTACAGCAGTGTTACCGACGATAAGAGCTAGCTGAGCACCCCCACTTGCAGGACAACACCTCTTGTCCCTGCTTGTCTGTCAACTTTTACAGCCATGGAGGATGACGACTGACAGCTCCTGGCCTTTAGAGTTCAGCTTTCTCCTGTGTGTTTGCGGGGAACGGGAGCAGCCATCTCAGAACAAAAGTAACTTCACTGCGGGGAGGGGGAACAGGATATACTTTAGTGCCGGAATGGCGCATCTACGGGCGCATTTAAACGCCCAACGGAACGCATTGCGCTGACGTTTCCCATGAAGTGGTGCCGACGGAAGTTGTGAGCATGCGCACAAGGGGGCCGAGTGAAGCCTCAATCACCGCGCATGCTCCGTGGATGATGCGCTGAACGTAAGCCTCTGCGCTGGGCTCCGCCCATCATTTACATATGATCACACCCACTTCCACTTGCGTCGGGTTACGCCAGCGCATTATCGTTACTCTGGCGCAAGCTTACGCGCAACTGCTATGTGAATAACAGTACTTGCGCCGAAAGTGTCGGCGGAGTAACGTAAATGAGAAACGTTACTCCAAAGTAAAGAAGCGCCCATCTACCTGAATCTGGCCCATAAAGTCTCCGTAGATGAAGAGTATCTCAGGAGTCTTCATAAAGCTGCTGGAAGACTATGAGAGAACATTAAAATATATGGAACCACAGAGAGTCTCCCAAGTTTACTGGAGGATTTGAAATGTCTAGTTTTGTTGTCTGTGTCTATTAAGTTTAATGCTTCTGAACATGCGTCGAATAGTTTCTGAACATGTGCCAGAATTCTGTGCGTCGGAATTGCTACAGACGATCTTAATTTCCAATTGGAATTTTTTCCATCGGAAAATTTGAGAACCAGCTCTCAAATTTTTGTTGGTGGAAATTCGGACAGGAAAAGTCAGATGGAACTCTTCTGCTTGATTCTGAGCATGCATGTTTTTTTGCGTGTTGGAAATTCATGCAGATGAGCAAATTTTCCGATATTAGGCTGTGTACACACGATCAGTCCAAACCGATGAAAACGGACTGAAGTAAATTTTTATCGGTTCACAGACTGATGGTCTGATGTGCCTACACACCATCAGTTCAAAAAACGATTGTGTCAGAACGCGGTGACGTAAAACACAACGACGTGCTGAAAAAAAAGTTCAATGCTTCCAAGCATGCGTTGACTTGATTCTGAGCATGTTTTTTTGAACCGATGCTTTTGCATACTAACCATCGGTTTTGACCGATGGTCAGGCGTCCATCAGTCCGATTTTAAAGCAGGTTTTAAAACTTTGGACTGAAGGACAAAAGACCGATGGGCCGTACACACGGTCGGTTTGGACCGATGAAACTGGACTTCAGTCCGTTTTCCTCAGTTTGGACCGATCGTGTGTAGGCGGCCTTAGAGAACCTGCTTTCAATCATTTGTTGGTGGAAATTCGGACAGGAAAAGTCAGATGGAGCCTACACACGGTCGGAAATTCCGAAGAAAAGCTCACATTGGAAATTTCCTCACCCGAGGACTTTCACATTGCAGTGGTGCACTGACAGGACACTCAAAGTCCTGCCAGCCACATCTTTCAGGCGCTGTAGGAGTGGTGAATACACTGCTCCTACAATGCCCCTTCTCATTGAAATCAATGGGCAGCACCTCCAAACCGCCGGCAAAGACCTGCTGCAGTGGCGCTTTGCTGGTGGTTTTAACCCCCAAAATCGGCCACAAGCAAGGGTTAAAACCACACGCTAGTGGCCGAAAAGCTCTGCAAAAACGACGGTAAAGCGCAGCTATAAATAAAAACCGCCAAACGCCTGCAACACTCCATTGTGAAAGTAGCCTAATGCCCTGTACACACGGTTTCCGACAAGAATAGTCCGATATGAGCTTTTGGTCAGAAATTTTGACCTCGTGTAGGCTCCATCTGACTTTTCCTGTCTGGATTTCCGCCAACAACATGCCAACATGCAAGGCAGGCTTGAGAGGAATCACGACGAATCACGTTGAGAAAAACTTTTTTTTGCATGACAGGAAAAAACGGTCCTGTGTCCGCGGCATTAGAGTCAAAAGATCTTTGGCCCTTCTTTGCCTACAAGAAAATACAATTTTGTTGAAAAGATTGTTGCATTAGCATTATGTAGTCTCAGTATTGTGAGCATTATAATGATAGCAGCGTTGGTTCTTGGGATACAGTACAGAGCCTCCTTGAAGGGTTCCATACAGGTAGTAAAAGTCCCCACAGCAATTCAGGGTTTAAACTGGCCCTAACCACTGTTTATGGCATTTCCAGCATTTCCCCACTGCTTCTCTCCCACTGTATAAATTGGTCAACCAATACTTGTGGCACAAACAGCGCTAAAACTTAGACCTTAGAATGTTTGATGGGCAATTTTGGAAATGCACTCAAATGTGGTGCCCAGAGCTGTTGATTGTCTGGAAGTCAGCGTGAAACAAGAATGGTCATTGTCTAGAAAGCATATTCTTAACCCTCCTTTTTGACAATCCCAGTCCAAGCTGGGAAGTACAAACTTCAAACATTTCACATCAAAAAGCCTAAAATAAAAGCAACAGCGGAAAAGTTCAGGAAACGGTTTGTTTGGTCAATGGTGATAGGAATTTCCCTGGGTGGAGACACTGGAGAGGGAAATATTACTCTGAGGAGCACAACATCTTGAAGAGCTCTTATATGGCACTGAGATTAGGTCTTGTCCTCGGGGATTAGTTATTACAAGTACACTCTTCGCATGTATCTGTTTTCCTGGCTACTCTGCTAGCTAAATGCATATATTTTTCAATATCTTTAACCATTTAAGAGACGGACCATTATGCAGGTTAAGGACCTTGCCTCTTTTTGTGATTCCACACTGCGTCCCTTTAACTGAAAATTGCGTGGTCGTCCAACGTGGCTCCCAAACAAAATTGGCGTCCTTTTTTCCCCACAAATAGACCTTTCTTTTGGTGGTATTTGATCACCTCTGCGGTTTTTATTTTTTGTGCTAACAAAAATAGAGCGACAATTTAGAAAAAATAAAATAAAAAAATATTTTTTGCTATAATAAATATGCCCAAAAAATATATAAAAAATAGTTTTTCTTCAGTTTAGGCCGATACATATTATTCTACTTATTTTTGGTATAAAAAAAAAAAAAATCGCAATAAGTATTTATTGATTGGTTTGCGCAAAAGTTATAGCGTTTACAAAATAATGGATGGATTTATGGCATTTTTATTAATATTTTTTTTTTTACTAGTAATGGCGGCAATCATCTTTTTTTTTTTTTTGTGACTGTGACATTATGGTGGACACTTTTGACACATTTTTGAGACCATTGTCGATTTCACAGCGAAAAGTGCAATAGAAATGCACTGATTACTGTGAAAATGGCAATGGCAGTGAAGGGGTTAACCCCTAGGGGGCGCTAAGGGGTTAAGTGTGCCCTAAGGGAGTGATTCCTACTGTAGGGGACGTGGCTGTAGGTGTGACATCACTGATCATCTTTCCCGATAACAGCGCGACTCACAGCTGGGCTCTTAGGCCCTGTACACACGAGGAGACATGTCCGATGAAATGTCTTCAGGGATATTTTGGTATGATGTGTGTACACACCATCAGACCAAAATCCCTGCGGACAGAGAACGCGGTGACGTAGACGACATCGACGTGCTCAAACAAGGAAGTTCTATGCTTCCACGCATGCGTCAAATCAATTTGATGCATGTGCAGGATTTCGGTCTGCTGGTTAGACGTACTAACCAGTGGACATGTCCGACGGATAGGTTTCCAGCGGACAAGTTTCTAAGCATGCTTAGAAACTTTTGTCCGCTGGAAACCTGTCCACTAGGCCATACACACGATCGCACATGTCCGCGGAAACTGGTCTGCGGACCAGTTTCAGCGGACATGTCTCCTCGTGTGTACGCGGCCTTAGAGGCGACGTCCAGGTACGTGCCTGTGCCCAGCCGTGCCATTCTGCCGACGTATATCAGTGTTAGGAGGTCCTGCGCCACTCCCCTCACCCTTGCTGTATTCTGGGAAACACACAGAAGACAGCAGGGACCAGTGAGGGGGCGATTGATCGGCTTCGGCTGCCGACATTGCGGGCACCCTGGACAGGTAAGTGTCCATTTATTAAAAGTCAGCAGCTACAGCTTTTAATATATATTTTTTTTAGGCAGAACTCCGCTTTAGATATACAATTGAGCCCAGGTTCACACTGAGCTGCGGGAGTGAAGCCGTGCGAGTTCAGCTGAACTCGCATGATTTCACTCTCGCTGGCAGTCCAGATTTCGGCCGCGGTTACAGAGACATTTGTACAGGTTAATGCACAGATGTCAATGTAAATTGCGGGCCGAAATAGCAAAAAGTAGTAGAGAAATTACTTTTTAAAATTGGTGCAGCGCCGCAGGTGCCATTAGGACGGTGTCAATGCTGTCAAATCGCTCCGTGTGAACCAGGGCTGAAAGTATTTTGTTAACCACCTGCGTTGCGCGCTGGTGTGCTAGTTGGCTCCTATTGAAAGTGTATGTATGAATGTGAATTAGAGACCTTAGAGTGTAAGTTCTAGTCAAGTAAAACATGAGCCAGTCAGAATGAGGCTTATCATGGTCACACAGTGGAGATACTACATTTTTTACCACCCTAATATGATCTGCAGAATACATGGAAGTGAAACTCAAGATGAGAACCTCACCCAACCATGCAACGGTAACCATCAACCTAGAACCGCACACCTACTAGGGGGAAACCACATGAAAGGACACCAGAGTCAACCCTGTGGATGAGAAATCAATACTACGGTGAGATTTTACTTCTCCTACAAGTCCCTTTCACACACCCTGATTTAGAGACCTCCGCCCTCCCCTCCACAAACATCTCTTCCTGTTTATGTGCTGAAAAATTTGATTGTTCAAGTAAACAGCTGCCTTGTTATGTTAGGGGTGACCTCACTTCCCTCTGCTCATACTTCCTCTACTGCAGGAAGCCCCAGTCCTATCATTTCCTGCATCTCTAGGTTCTGCTTCCTGATTGGTCACTTGGCTGCCTTAGATAGCCCAGGGAGGGATCAAGTGTGTTTTTATTTGGAGACATGGTCAAATACGTTCACATACAAGACAACAAGGGCACAACTTGAACAACTCAGAGAGGTAAGAATTATTTTAGTGTGTGTGTGTGTATATATATATATATATATATATATATATATATAATCACACAATTTATTTTATATATTTTTATATTTTTAAAATGTGTGTGGGTGTGTGTATATATATGTATGTGTGTGTATATATATATATATATATATATATATATATATATATATATATAATTACACAATTTATTTTATATATTATAAATTATATATTTTAAATTATATATAAATATATTATGGCTTATGTACAATTATACAAATTATTTTTGTGTATTTTATATCTTTACAAGTTCTAAATGTAACTTATTATGCTTTATTAATATGTATAAAATGATTCCAGTGTTGAAAAACATAGTGACACAAATCATACTTGCTATCATTCATTACAACTTTTGTTACTCACATCATCTGAAAATTATATCTCAATGTGGTACTCATGATTTCAGTATTTAAAAAAATAAATAAAGATACACATATATGTGTGTGTGTGTGTGTGTGTGTGTGTGTGTGTATGTATATATATATATATATATATATATATATATATATATATATATATATATATTCTCAAATAATTTTTTAGATCTTTATGATTTATAAATATTCCTTTTTTTTCTTTTTTTTTTGCATTTTTTTAATTTGTTACAAATGTACAAATTATATCTCATTGTGCTGCCTAGGGAAGCAAAAGCTTCATTCTTGAAAATAAAAAGAGGAAAAAAAACCAGGAAGAAAAACTAGCACAAAATAAAAAAAGCGACAAAAAGATTAAAAAGGAAATGTTAAGTTCAATTTTTTTTTTTTTTTTTTCTTGCAGTGTTATTTGAGACACTGGTTAGTAAAATGCAACTATTTTTGTAACAACATGTTGAAATTGTAGACTCATTTTGATGTATCCGTTGACAAATACTAAAGCCAAATGTTATATAATAAATATTACCATTATTTAGAGAATAATTGCAGTTGAACATGAAAACAACTGTGTGTTTTTTTAAATTATTATTATTATTATTATTATTATTTGGATGAGTAATGTTACAAAACACAAGCAAAATTAGTCAATAAACTTTGCAGGTACAAAGTGTAGTAACCCAAAAAAACAATCAAATTTTCATTTTGCTGCCCAGTAAAAGAAGGTCGTTATTTGGCATTAATTATACCTGCACTTCTGCTTTAGTTTTTTTTTTTGCTGCACATGATTAATATTTGCACATTATTAAAAAAAGCAATAGTTTAAACACTAAATTGTTCAGTTATTGTGATACCTGGTAGGACTTGCTGGATCTTGTGGTTCCCTAACGTAAGTCAGTGTTATTTTTCATGATGACAATGATTGTTATTACAATTTTTTTCTTATTTATACTTTTCTTATTAGTAAGCATTTGCAAAGTGCAGTAACCCATAGCAACCAGTCATTAAATATAAATGTACAATTCAAGAGCATTTTCAGGTTCCTAAAAGCAAACTTCTGATTGGTTGCTTTGGGTCCTGCCCATATTTATTCTTTAAACTTTTATTCCACAAGATGACTCCGGGGCTGCCATTCCTAACAATGACACACCCTGCATGGAGTTTGCATGTTCTTCCTGTGCTTGGCTGGGTTTCCGCTAGGAACTCCAGTTTCCCCCCCACATTCCGAAGACATGCAAGTTGTTTAATTGACTAATGTCTAGTCTAAATTGGCCCTAAAATTGTATTAATGTGAGAAAGGGGTCCAACACACAGCCGGAAATTCCAACAAGATAAGTCCGATGTGAGCTTTTAGTCGGAAATTCGGACCGTGTGTATGCTCCTTAGGACTTTTGCTGTTGGAATTTCCGCCAACAAAAGATTGAGAGCTGGTTCTCAGGATTTTTTTCCACCGGAAAAATATATTAGAGAACCAGCTCTCAATCTTTTGTTGGCAGACAGCAAAACATTCAAGCCCCATACACACTATCAGTTTTCCTGATGGTTTTCTCTTCAGGTTTACCAAAACCATGTAGTACAAGGACCTGCCTGATTGCATACAAATTGAAACTCTTGAGGTTTGACCTCATATTAGATAGTTTTGGTAAACCTAAAGAGAAAACCATCAGGAAAACTGATAGTGTGTATGGGGCTTAAGAGCTGGTTTTCTAATGGAAAAAAATCCTATCGGAAAATTCACTCGTCTGTATGCGTTCTTGCCGATCGGATAAGATTTGTAAGACTGTGTGTATGCAACACAAGTTTGAGCCAACATTCCGTCAGAAAAAATCCACAGTTTTCTTGTCGGAATTTCCGATCGTGTGTATGCGGCATTAGATTGTAAGCTCCTTGAGGATAGGGACTGATGCACATATACAGTACACTGGCAGTGCTATATAAATGCATGAACCAAATAAAATAAAAATATTAAAAGGAGAATATCCTAATAAACACCAACACTCATGCTAGAGATAGTGTTAAATGCCTTGACCTGACTGGTGTGATGTCATGTGAAATAGATGTAGTATGAATTCATCCCAGCAGTATCTAGTCATGTCTTATAATGAGAATGAGATGATAGTAACAGGAGGCAAACAGCTCCCCAGTGACAGATCCAGCTGACAAGGAGACACATGTAATTCAATGTCAGTTCTGTGCTGGGATGGGGAATGACATGGATTCATCCAATGACAAATATGGAAAATTCACATCAAACACATTCAGAGTTATTCAATAAGTCAGGGCAAGGAGAAAAAATGTAGCAACAGATAGCCAACAATTAGGAATCATCACCACCTAACCATCGCGGCTGTAAAAGGAAATCTTATTAGTTGCTATTTACTTGCTCATCAGTGCTTCACTTTTTTATTTATTACTTAGACATTCACTGATTCCGGTACTGAGTGAGCAAACGTGTTACTATGGAACAATCAATAAATATGATGTGGTTTCCCTGTCATATTCCTGCTAATGACAAATGACTATTACTAGGGTCATACCTAATGTGCGTGGCTGCGGGTGCGGGAATCACAAAGTGTAAATCTAGGGTTAAAGGGGTTGTAAAGGTAATTCCCCCCTAAATAGCTTCCTTTACCTTAGTGCAGTCCTCCTTCACTTACCTCATCCTTCCATTTTGCTTTTAAATGTCCTTATTTCTTCTGAGAAACTACACACAGTAATGTGAGGCTTTCTCCCTGGTGTGGAGAAAGCCTCTTGAGGGGGTGAGCAGGAGGGTCAGGACACTCTCTACTTTGCAGATAGAGAAAGGAGCTGTGCGTTAGTGGGCGTTCTGACACTCCTGCTCGCCCCCTCAAGAGGCTTTCTCCCTATTAGGGAGAAAGCCTCGCATTACTGTGTGGAGTTACAGACAGAAGAACAGGAAGTGAGGATTTCTCAGAAGAAATAAGGACATTTAAAAGCAAAATGGAAGGATGAGGTAAGTGAAGGAGGACTGCACTAAGGTAAAGGAAGCTATTTGGGGGGGGGGGGGGGAATTACCTTTACAACCCCTTTAATGTATACCAGACATTTTTAACCAGAGTTCCTTGGAACCCCAGGGTTTTTAAAGCCTCTTGAGGGGGGGGTGAGCAGGAGGGTCAGGACACTCTCATGAGTTGTAGATATAGTAATTTTTAGCAAGGGTTTGCTATAGTTATTTCAAGGGTTCCTCTGTGTTGGAAAGGTTAGGATAGGGTTCCTAGGGTTTCTTTGAGCTGTTGCTGATTGACCACCCATCTGATGATACCCGCATATATCTGAGATCAATGCCACTTGGCAGACCCAACTGAATAAACCCAGTGATCTGTTTGGCATTCTGTATGGATGGCATTTCGACCAACACTGTAAAGGGGGGCATTTTGCATTGTAGCCATCAATGTAAGGGACATTTTTCACACTGACCACCAATGAAATAGTTTTAGCAAGGGTTCCTCAAGACCTGAGAATTATTTTAAGAGTTTGGCATCCAAGTCTTGTTCAAAAAGAGAAATAATAGCATGCAGAGTGATGTAACCCCTAACAACCCATTATACTAGGTAGCAGGCCCACCTTTTCAGCGTGAACACAAAGGGCCAGATTCAGAAAGAATTGTCTAACTTTCGGCGGGCGCAGCATATCTCATATACACTACGCCGCCGTAACTTAGAGCGGCAGGTTTCGTATTCAGAAAGAACTTGCGCCCTAATTTACGGCAGCGTAGTGTAAATGGGCCGGCGTAAGCGCGCGTAATTCAAAGTAGCCAGGCAGTGGGTGTGTTGTAGTAAAATGAGCCGTGACCCCATGCAAATGAGGGTCCGAACGAACGGCGCATGCGCCATCCATGGATGTATCCCAGTGCGCATGCTCCAAAATCATGTCGCAAATACTCAATGCTTTCGTGAACGTAACTTACAGCCCTATTCGCGTACGACTTACGCAAACGACAGAAACAACGCACAATTTGACGCTTTCCCGACGTCCATACTTAACATTGCCTGTGCCTCACATAGCAGGGGTAACTTTACGGCGGTCGAACGCCTTACGTAAACGACGTATATCAATACGCCAGGCGCAACTACGCTCGTGAACCGGCGTATCTAGCTCATTTGCATATTTTTAATGGGAACGCCGAATGCGCCCAGCATAACTATGCGCCCACGATACGCCGGCGTAGGCAAGTTACGTCAGACAGCTGAAGCCATGTTTTTCGGCGTATCTTGCTTTCTAAATCGGCGTAAAGATGCGACTGCGCACATTTGAAATTACGGCGGCGTATCAGGAGACAGGCGTACTTTCTTTCTGAATCTGGCCCAAACAGTCTTAAGTCTATGGGGTTGATTTACTAAAGACACATAGGCACAAATGTCCAGAGGTAGTCAAAAGAGGAAAGCAAAATAAAGCTTTTTTTTTTCCACAATTTGCTAAATATAAGGATTAATGCAGGCAGTATTTTACCTTTACCTTGCAATTGTGATTGACAAGCTTTCCTAACCTATCAAAATGTCTCAGGTTGGATCACCTAAGAAAACACATTGGGGTTAATTTACTAAAACTGGACAGTGCAAAATCTGGTGCAGCTGTGCATGGTAACCAATCCGCTTCTAACTTCAGCTTGCTTAATTAAGATTTGAGAAAAAACCTGGAAGCTGATTGGTTATTATGCAAAATTGCACCTGATTTTGCCCTCCCCAGTTTTAGTAAATCCCCCCCTATGCTGTGCAGCAAGCTAAAGTAACTCAGAGTACCAAAAGCTAACCTTTGATTGGTTGCTCTAGCTTGCTGCATGCAATCAGCTTACTCCTGGTCTGCTGCACAGCAGTCCCCTACATACATTATGTCAGGAGTTCCAGCTCTGAGGGTGGTGGGAGGATGAACAGAAAATATGATTGGCAAGAGGAGGTAGTCCCATTCAAATCCCTGACTGCAAGGCATTATGGGAAAACAATATCAATTGTACAGAATGCACAGATTTAGCATTTCTTGGATAGTGTTGACAGTCCAGTATTTTAGTCATTACATTCAGATACTTTCTAATTATATTAACAAATAAGCCGTGCCTTTTGTCTTGGGGGAATCCCTAACCTCATTCAATAGATTTTATAACTTTACAAACATTGTGTGAAAATCCTGTGGCAGGGGATGTACAGTATATGTGCAAAATTTTTACTAAAAAGCAGAAATCCTTCACTATTTGAAGCTGGTGACACACATTATAATCTGATTGTAGCGTATCTATCCATACAATCCCCTTTAGGTTAAGAACAATTATAAGTTCTTAACTTATAAATTAAATTATAAACTATTAAGCACCTACCTAACCAATCAATTTAATTTTTATCCGAACAGGTAGATCCTTCTCTGACGATCAAATTGTACAACCTCTGTACAATGGTCTTTACAAAGTTTTAACAAAAAAAGGAGAAACCTAAACAATCCAGTGCACTAAATGTTTGTAGATTCAAGTGTAGGAATCGGGTGGGTTAGTGCAGTGGTCAGGTAGGTCAGTGTGGAATCAGGTAGGTTTGTGTATTGGACCGTGTAGGAATCAGGTAGGTTAGTGTATTGGATAGTGTAGGGATCAGGAAGGTCAGTGTAGGGATCAGGAAGGTCAGTGAAAAAATCAGGTAGGTTAGTGTATTGGACAGTAGGTCAAGGAAAGATCAGGTAGGTCAATGGTATCAGGAAGGTAGGTATTGGAGTGTATTAGGTTAGTGTGTAGTAGGTCAATGAAAGTATCAGGTAGGTTAGTGTAGTGATCAGTAAGGTCAGTGAAAAAATCAGGTAGGTTAGTGTATTGGACAGTGTAGGGATCAGGAAGGTCAGTGTAGGAATCAGGTAGGTTAGTGAATTGGACCGTGTAGGGATCAGGTAGGTTAGTGTATTGGACCATGTAGGGATCAGGTAGGTTGGTGTATTGGACAGTGTAGGGATCAGGTAGGTCAGTGTAGGGATCAGGTAGGTCAGTGTAGGGATCAGGTAGGTCAGTGTATTGGTTAGTGTAGGGATCAGGAAGGTCAGTGATAAAATCAGGTAGGTTAGTGTATTGGACAGTGTAGGGATCGGGAAGGTCAGTGTAGGTATCAGGTAGGTTAGTGTATTGGACCATGTAGGGATCAGGTAGGTAAGTGTATTGCACAGTGTAGGGATCAGGTAGCTCAGTGCCATAGATTATGCTATTTTGTCCTTCAACCTTGGATTAAAGGAAATAAAATAACAAAATTTCTCTGTCAACACGGTCAGTGTTGATGGGGGAATCCCTCCCATCCCGCTCTATTGTATTTTGACACTGGGATATTTTCCCTCCATTAGAATACAGTGATCACTGCTAATGGCTATAGCCACCGGCAGTGATCACATGAAAAAACAGGTACTAAAGCTGATCGATAGCTCGACTTCAGTACAACCAGCCTACCTATTGAAATATCAGATTGTATAGAGTTTGGCAAGCTTAAAGAAGATTATACAATGGTATTCATGGCTAGATTTGTCTTTGGAAATTTCTAAAGGTTTTCATTGAAGTCCTGAACATTATTTATATATATATATATATATATATATATATATATGTGTTGCCCCAGCCTTGGCTTTTGTGCACATGTGGAAAATATATTAGAAACTAATTGTTTTCCATATTCATATTACAGGTGTAGATGCAAAGCCAGTAGCCTTAAAGATCTGTCACCCACTCCCATCTCCGACTAAAGCTGGCCATACGCATAAGCAGAGCTTATTTCTCAGACAATAGGCGCAGGAACTACCCCTTTCTGAGTCACCCTTTGTTCCCACTCCCTACCCACCTCCCGCGCCATTCATTGGTTCCACCCCCCCCTACCTACCTTACAGTGCCGCCCCCTTTTTAGAGGATACAGAACCAAGTAACAATTATGGTACTAAGAAATTTGTATGGAATTTGTTATTGATAACAAGAAAAGCAGTAAAATAGATCACATGCCGCCAGAAACAATAGATCCCCCCAGAAAAAATAGCACAACAAAAGATCCCTAGCATCAATAGATACTCCAGCAACCAGCAAAATAGGCCCCCCCAGCAACAGTGGACCACCCGCAACCAAATGCCCCCACTCCCGGCAACAATCTCTCTGCAGCCAACATCAAAAGATCCCCACCCTCAACAGTAGATCCCACCCCCAGCAACAATAGAGCCCCCACCAGCAACAATAGAACTTCCCCTGGCAAAAATAGACCCTCTCCAGCATCAATTAGACCCCCTATCTGTGGCGGCCTGGTCATTAGGGGTCCCCAGGCAGCATGCCCCCTCTCCACTCCACCCCCTATATCAGGTATATGCCATTAGCGGGCCTCCAGCTGTTGCAAAACTACAAGTCCCATCATGCCTCTGGCTCTGGGTGTCATGCTTGTGGCTGTCAGAGTCTTGTTATGCCCCTTGGGACTTGTAGTTCTGCAACAACTGGAGGTCCGCTAATTGCATCTCCCTACCCTATATGGTAATGAATAGATTCATGCACGGTCACCCCCTATTGATGCATCCGTCCCCTTTCAGAGCACTGGGTGCATGAATTACAGCAGCCAGGATTTTTTTAAGCACCCGATTTGAGGCTCAAATAGGCTTCAAAATTGGGTGGGCTTGGGACGCAGAGGATGTGCTCTGATCCCACCCAGATGTGTTACAACTGAGAATAAATATTCGCTGTTGAAACACTGATCCTCAATCTGGCCAATCAGAAGCGGGTGTGAGACCTGTTTTCTGATTGGCCGTAAAGAGAAGACTCCTGATTGGCTGAGGAGGAGGGAAGAAACAGAAGCTGCCATGATGACCAGGGGAATGGGAGGCCGCTGAGAAGGGGAAGCCGTTGGTGATGGGGTAATTGCTACCCACCGGCTGACATGGGGGGGGGTGGCATACTGTTTGGCCCCCAAAAAAAAAAAATGCGCTGGCCGCCACTGTCTCTGACAGCTCTGACAGCCACAAGCATGACACTGATCCTCAATCTGGCCAATCAGAAGCGGGTGTGAGACCTGTTTTCTGATTGGCCGTAAAGAGAAGACTCCTGATTATCTGAGGAGGAGGGAAGAAACAGAAGCTGCCATGATGACCAGGGGAATGGGAGGCCGCTGAGAAGGGGAAGCCGCTGGTGATGGGGTAATTGCTACCCACCGGCTGACATGGGGGGGTGTGGCATACTGTTTGGCCCCCCAAAAAAAAAAATGCGCCGGCCGCCACTGTCCCCTATCAACTAGCATCTATACACCCTACACCGCTTGCCATTACATACCTTTACATTCATCGCTGAAGGTGCCGGAACTGCGTTCCCCTGTATTCCCGCTGGACATAAGAAACTGAACAGATTCCTGACTGGTTGAAAGTGTTTTTTTACTCATCTGTGTTGGATGTTGAGCACTTGGTCCCATTCATTGAGTCATTTTATGATGTATAGAGACTGGATGGAAAAAAAGCTGCCTTTTTTTGTAATCGATTAATCTGCTGATGAGAAAATGAAAAGAACTGATTTTTTTTCCACAAAGTAGCTGTGTGATGTCTCATTGTCATGCACCCTACTTATGTATTGTCTCGGGTCACAGTACAGTACATAGTACAACTCAGATTAGGAAGTCAACAAACCTTAGAATATAAAAATTACAATGAAAGAGTAAAGATAAGAATGGAGAGAGATTGAATAAAACATGGAATTAGGACATATAGTAAATGCCATGACTTAAAGGGTCACTAAAGGAAAAACAATTTTTTGCTGAAATGACTGTTTACAGGGTATAGAGACATAAAAGTTAACTGATTCCTTTTAAAAATGATTAAAAAACAGATAAAAAACAATCATATAATGTGCCTCTAGTTTCACTTTCGTTTTTAAACTGGTTTCATGTTTCTGTGAAGTAGAGACACACAGAACAAAAACAAACAAATCCAGGCCAGTGTTTTGTTTTTAAAATGAATCTGATTGGTTCTGAGGAGTTTTAGACAGGCAGGAAGTGTGGAGATCAGAGCAGAATTACAGCAACGTCAAAGCAAAAAGAACAATGAGAACATGAAAACAGCACTGCATTAAGGTAAAGGAAGATATTTAGCTAAAAAAAATGCTTCCTTTAGTGACCCTTTAAGCCTGGTACACATTATTATTTGTTTATTTTATTCAACCCAGTGGGCTTAACAAAAAAAAAAAAACCTGACAGCTGAGGTCGGAGTCACTGTACTAACTATGAAATATTAGTAAAGTGATCTCTCCCTGCTGTGCTAAGGCTTGGTTTCCACTAGTGCGACTTGTCATGCGACTTGAGACTGCAAAGTCGCATGACAAGTTGTACCCCATGATTTCCTAAACTAAAGACCAACTCTCAACATCTCGTTTGTGGATATTAATATTTTTTTCTTTCTTACCTTTTTGGAGGTACCAAGTGTACTTCTGATCCAGCCGGGCTGTGGCCCATGATGTCACGTTCTCTTCTGCGGCGTGTTCCCCTGTTGTCTTCTGGGACCTGTGTGTGTCCCAGAAGACAAGCTGGCCATTCACAAAGCACTGCGCAATTCGTGCATGCCCAGTAGGAAACTGGCAACCGGTTTTCTTTAGTTGGAATGGCGGCGCTGGCACCCAATCCGATGGATGGATCGGCCGACATTGCAGGCTCCCTGGACAGGTAAGTGTCCTTATTAAAAGTCAGCAACTACAGTGTTTGTAGCTGCTGACTTTTATAAAGCAGCCCCCCAGAGCCCCCCTTTTCCCTACCTGAACCGGGTCTTTCCAGCGACGGGGACATTGGAATACCCAATCAAATGCAAGGAAAAAAAAAAAAAAAAAAAAGCAGCTATAGGCATCATTCAGATATCCTTATTTTCAGCTGGCGATTCTGCGGACCATAAGAATGATCATAGTGGGGGTTCCACCACTTGATCGTTCTTATAAGCGATGGGATAGGATGACCCCCCTCCCGCCTCCATCCGGTGCTTCTCCGGGCTCTCCCATGCCATCGGGGGCCCAGGGAACAAATCGGCCGGCACCGGCTCACGACGATAGAGATTTCCAGTCATCTCTAAGGCCTCGTACACACGATCGGACATATCCGATGAAAACGGTCCGCGGACCATTTCCATCGGATATGTCCGATCGGGAGTTTGATCCGATGGCGTGTACACACCATCGGATCAAATTCCCCGCCGCCGGACGGCGCGGTGACGCGGCGGTGACGTTGACGCCGCCGCGTCACCGCCACGTCACCGCACCAGGAAGTAAAACACTTCCGCGCATGCGCCGAATCCATTCGGCGGCGGCGCGGCGGCGGTGGGGGACGACATGTCTGCTGGTAAGTGTACTAACCAGCAGACATGTCGGGCGGACAGATTCCCACCGGATGGATTTCAAAGCATGCTTTGAAATCTGTCGGGTGGAGAAATTTGTCCGCTAGCCCATACACACGAGCGGAGATGTCTGCTGAAACGGTCCATCGGACCGTTTTCAGCGGACATATCCCCTCGTGTGTACGCGGCCTAAGACTGTCGGAGGCCGGGTGCAACGTTATGATGTCACACGCAGGTACCCGGATGTAAACAAAGCTGCAATCGCGACTGAAAGCATGAGATCGGTGATTTTTTTCCGATCTCATGTTTTTTAGCCTGGAGGAGAGATGTGGGGTCTTATTGACCCCGCATCTCTCCATAAAGAGGATCTATCACAGTTATTCCTCTTACAAGGTATGTTTAATTCCTTGTAATAGGAATAAAAGTGATCAAAATGTAAAAAAAAAAAAAAGTGTAAAAATAAAAAAAATTAAGTAAAAAAAAATAAAAAAAATTAAACGCCCCTGTCCCCAGTAGCTCGCGCTCAGAAGCAAACGCGCACGCAAGTCCGGCCCACATATGTAAACGCCATTCAAACCACACATGTGAGGTATCGCCGCGTGCGTTAGAGCGAGGGCAATAATTCTAGCACCTCTGTAACTCTAACCTGGTAACTAGTGTTGAGCGGAATACGCCATATTCGATTTCGCGATATTTCACAAATATATATAAGAATATTCGTGAAATATTCGCTAATATCGAATATTCGTGATATTTTATAAAAAAAAACAATATTGCGAAATTTCACTAATGCGAATGCGAAATTTCGCTAATGCGAATGCGAAATTTCGCTAATGCGAAATTGATTGCGAAATTCTCGTCCACACCCGAAAACGGAGATCATTTCCTGGATTACTAAACTAATATGCACTAAACACTAACTCTACTTACACAAACTTATATGACTAAACTAAAGCTAATTTATTTTTATTTTTTTATACACAAAAGACAGAAGGGCAGAGAAAGTATTTGCGAATATTCGTAATACGAATATTCGCATTGCGAATATTCGGCAACATAAAAGGATCGCCTCAGCTACTCGGCCCAGGGTCTCTAATCATACCAGCAATGCTTTTAGACGTCGATGGAGATCACTAGGATGTGATCTGTTTTAAAAATAAATTTTGAAAAAATACGAATATTCGCAATATCGAATATTCACCGCGATATTCGATTTATTCGCAAATACTCGAATATGCAATATTAGTTACGAATATTCGCAATGCGAATATTCGTGAGCAACACTACTGGTAACCTGTCAAAAAAATTAAAGCGTCGACTAAGGAGATTTTTAAGTACGAAGTTTGGCGCCATTCCATGAGCGTGCGCAATTTTAAAGTGTGACACATTAGGTATCTATTTACTTGGCATAACATCATCTTTCACATTATACAAAAAAATTGGGCTAACTTTACTGTTTTGTTGTTTTTTAATTCATGAAATCATTTTTTTTTCCAAAAATAAGGCGTTTGAAAAATGATTGCGCAAATATCGTGCGAGATAAAAAGTTGCAATGACCCCCACTTTATTCCTTAGGGTGTCTGCTAAAAAATATATAATGTTTGCGGGTTCGGAGTAATTTTCTAGAAAAAAAATATTATTTTTATATGAAGGAGAGCAGTGCCAGAATAGGCCCAATAGGGAAGTGGTTAATGTTCACCACAAAAGCCTTATTGGCTACACACCTTTAATGTGGACTATTTTCTATGAAGCAACTATAGGGTCGATAATAATTGGGGAAATAATAATAAATTGATAAGAAATTATGATATTTTGATCAATAAATTTCTTCTATATTAGTAAGTCATAATATTTTCCAGGCTTTTTTTTCTTCCAATTAAACTTTTAGGTTCCATCAAAGCAAAATGGTTTGCTAAAATAATGAACTAGTAAAGCAAATATTGATATACACCTATATTTAAAAAATTGTAACCAGTTTTGCTATTTGTATAGCCTTATCTAGTTCTGGCTTATATTCTGTATTATACCATATTGCTGTAGGTTTTTACTGATTTATATAAATGTATTAACGTCTTTTTGAACTTTTTTTTAAATAGTATTTAAAAGCGGTAGTAAACCTCATCCTTTAAAAATAAAAAACAAGAAAAAAAAAACTGCAAGACGATGGCATAATGTTATGCATCGCATACTATAGTCATTCTTGCTGCTTACTAGTCCTTAATTTTGGTGGCCGCTTTAGTTTTTTATTTCAACCTTTATTTTTAGTTGGTGATCCTACCAGAAACACATATACAGTATCAGAGGCGGCTCTTTAATTAGGCAAATTAGGCAGACGTCTAAGGCCTCACACTCACAGGGGCCTCGCGGCCACCTGACTTACCCAATGCATTTTGCTAGTTTTGAGGGACAGGGGACCTTAACGTTGCTGTGCTCATGTAGCGTTAAAAGCGATGACTCAGGAGCGGGGCCGCCAGCGAACCAGTGAATATCGGTGACACCACCCCTTGTGACGTCAATGAACAGCATACTCTCAATCAATGACATCACAAAGGGGCGGGTTCAGCAGGTGACATCACCGGGTGGCCCCCTCCCCTTAGTTATTAAAGAGCTGGATCTGGGGGCCACCTTGTTAAAGGTGGCTTCCAGATTCCGATAAGCCCACAGACCCCCACAACCACCGGTCAGGGTTGTGGGGAAGAGGCTCTTGTCCTTAAATTATCTTTCCTATCATGGGTGTGAGTGGGGCCCCATGTCAAGTTTTGCCTAAGGCCTCACAAAGCCTAGAGTCGCCTCTGTCCAGTATTAAGGAAGGCGACAGTGCTTACTGTGTCTATTGGGAAGCAGTATTGTCACTCTAGGACACGACGTGTGTTAGGGCTACAAAACTCCTATCCCTCTACTAATCTCCATAACATGGGGGGGGGGAGTGTTCTGCATTCCACAGAGGTAACCTGGGCACAAAAATAAGAGTACTTGAGATAGAATTAAAGTGTGCACATGACAAAGGAAAGCACCGGATTTCTGGAAGGATCATCAAGTATTTGTACATTTTTTTTACATTATTTTGTAATTAATTGAAGGGATTTATAAATCACTTTCAAATGCATATGGAACAAGACTGCTAGTGACATAATAAATAGAACACGTAACACAATATTCAGTCTTGTGCAGCATTTTTAAAGCAGAGTTCCACCCTAAAAAAACAGCTTGCCTTTAATGTAAAAAAAAAAAATGTACTCACTTCTATCTGGCTGTTACTAGGCAGATTTCGGAATCTGCCTAGTTCCTGGTCCCAGGTGGTTCAACTTCCTGTCCTAAGACCCCATTGCCTCCTGGGAAATTATGACACTCATTTCCCAGAAGTCTCTGGGCATTACCGTGCCTAAAAATTGCCCAGCATGCACCTCTCCATGAAAACCAGGAAGAAAAAGGAACTGGGCTTCACATGCCCACACATATGATGGATACGGCCACAACATGAGCTGGAGGATATAAGGCGAGTGTTTGCAATGATTTCTGGAATGATTGGGGAGCTATTAATATGTTTTAGGGACTATTTAATGTGATTAATTTTAGCTTGCAAAAAAAAAATGATGCCCGGAACCCTGCGGGGGTTAAAGGGGTTGTTTTTTATTTTCTAAATAGGTTTCTTTAAAGGAGTTGTAAAGGAAAAAAAAATGTTGCCTAAAATTAATCTCTGCAAGGTAGACAGACAGAATAGTGTAATGATTCTGTTAAAAAACAAGTAAATACCTATTAAATTCCTTCATCTATATCACCTCCGGAGTTCTAGTTTCTGTTCTCTCATTCACTTCCTGGTTTGTGGCGCTTGTTCATGTAAGAACTACATTTCCCAGTATGCATTGCGGCACGCCCCCTTCAAGTCTCTAATAGAAGAGAGCGTTCTGCCGCACAGATGTAGTTCCCAGGAGGGGGCGAGCACTTCACTGACCACCACAGTAAAGCCTCCCTTCACGGTGGTCAGTAACAATCAGACAAGCAGGAAGTGAACAGAACAGAGAAGAAATAGAGCAACTTCTGAGCAAAAATGTACAATGAGGAAGTGAAAAGAGGAATGTCTGCAGGTAAAGGATGCTTATTATGAAAAAAAAGAAAATTCCTTTACAACCCCTTTAAGCTGGTGTACTTCCTGTTTCTCCTCGGTAAACTTCACACCATCATCCGAGCGGTGGTTAGTCAGCCAGAACAGCTGACTGAACAGCTTACTGAGGAGAAAGTGCCCAGTAAGCAAGTGGTTAATGATGCTCATGTGGAGCAAATTACTTCCTGAGTTCACTAAGCAGCAGGCCAGCTTGCAGCGATCATTGTAGTACTGGTTACTACAACAGTGATTTCCAGGGGGATCCCACCGGTCCAAGCTGGACAAATGTAACTATATAAAAATGACCATACCTAAACTTCAGATGTAAGTCAGTTCACGGCACTGTTTTGCGGTGGTGTGCATTGTAAAGCACTGCGTGCACTACTGTTTTTTCAGCACAGCGCGTTGCAATTCAAACTGACGCATTGCAACGCCGCTGCAATAAATAGACTCTGGAAAAGTATGCGGATCAGAGGTTCTGAATGTGTGTCGTTGGAGTCCAGCGCCACAGTATTTTAAAACGTTTGTTACCATAAAACTTCATATTTCTTTTTTTTTTTTTATACGTTTTTATTTTATTCTTTCACATGTCTACATCCGTCAATATTATTATGTTTCTTCATTAAATCTTTTCCCATTTCATAAATACAACCAAATCAACAGAAAACGTATCATTATACATTACATTCCACATTGAAGAAGAAAAGAAAAACAGATAACAAAAAGGAAACAAAGCAAACTACCTCATTACCCTGGTTGCAGCGCCCCTCCCCCTCTTTACTGACTTCCAATAATCAGGATATCCTTCTAAAACTTCATATTTCTGATATGTGTCTGCTGTACCATGTACTTGTATGAGAAAGTATCATGTTCCATTTATATTGCTTCCTTTGTGTTAAATTCCTGGCAATCTCTCCGCTTTTCCTTTTAAAACCCGCCACACTAAGCAGGTCACGGGTGACCACATGTCCCGGATTGCCTGGGACAGTCCCGCATTTTGCAGTTCCGTCCCGGGTCCCAGGCACCTTCATTCCAGGACAATACAGTGTCCCAGAATGAAACTGACACAGCCACCCGATGAGAGAGCGGGGCTGGGAGGCCGGCGTCCCTAACAACTAATGAGTCTTCAGCTGTCAATGGGCTTTCCCGCTGACAGCTAAATAAAAAATAAAGCTGCCAGTAAAAAATAAAAACACGGCGTGGGGTCACCCTCCGCTAGTCCATTCCAAACCCTTTGGGTTCTTCCAGATTCTGATAACCCCAGATTCTGATAACACCTGGGGGGGGGGGGGCATTAAGTTTTTTTTTTGCTTTTCTTTTTTTTCAATAGCCAGATGCCAGCAATTGCAACCGCAAGTCAATTTAAATGTGATTTGACTGAATTTCATTTTTGCTGCAGCATGTTCTATACATGGTACACATGCCCCACTTTACAGGCAGACTAAGGGGACCCCCAGGCACTATATTTAGAGGAATTGTTAATTTTTATTGTTGCACTTTAAGCATAATTAGAATCACTGCTCCTGAAAAACGTTAAAATTGGCACATTTTTGTGAAGTATGGAGGTGTCACTGAATGGCAGTTTGGAGATGTGGTCACCCTAAGAAGGATTGCACACGATGGTCAGTTCTCGAGCTATGCTGGGAACTAATGCCGCGTACACACGATCGCTTTTTGTGACGAAACAAAACAACGTTTTTCAAACTTCATTTTCCAAAACGACGTTGCATACACACCATCGTTTTTCCAAAATGCTCTTGCAAAGCGCGTTTACGTACACCACATTCGACGGCACTCTGTTCTATTGAAGCTCCGTCTCATAACTTGCTTCTGAGCATGCGCGGGTTTAAAAACGTCGCTTTCAACGTCGTTTTGCCCACACACGATCACTTTTTATGACACAAAAAATGACATTTTGAAAAACGACACAAAAAATTCAAGCATGTTCGAATTTCTTTTTGGTCGTTTTTTTGAAGACATAAAACGACGTTTTGCCCACACACGATAATTTTTTTTTTTTCATCACAAAAAGTGATCGTGTGTACGCGGCATAAGCCTGCTCTCCTCCAATGATTAGACTTTTCATGACATGCAGCTTCTGCACAGCCATTCACTGGGAAGCTCAGTGTGCTGTTGCTTCTCCTCCCCCTGGCTCTTATGCAGCTGAGAACACAGGGAATGTGATCATTTATAAAAAAGTAAAAAAATGTTTTGCTTTTCATTTCTATTTTAAACTGAATGGGTTGTTTTAGTAGGTGATCGTTTACAATCACTTTAACTTCAAGTTAATCCGTAATGCTTGTGTACAATAAACGTAAATAGGCAAAAGAGTGATCAATAATCCATACTGAGCGATCAGAATTCATCTCTCAATAAAGCGAATGTAATTGGTTGCTATGGGTTATGGTAGTTTGCAGATCATCGTCGCTCTTTGCGATGTCTGATTTAATAAAGCTGATTGTGTTTTCTCCCGCTTCTCTGCCATGACACAAAAGCTTTTTAAGGCAAAGCTGTTCTGTCATCCTGTATATGTGCCATCACCCCATTCCACTAATGCAAAGCACATGCACTGTCACTCTGTATGGCTTTTACCTTGATTGGCCAGTGACACAGACCATGTATAAGTAATGTCGAAAATAATTTATTATCCACTCCCTCCGCTTATTCATATTAATAAGAAGCATTAGCAGCAGATGACTATTAAGTGACTCTGTTCTTCTCTTTATTACAGATCTGTGACAAGCCGCGGCATTGTGTGAGCGAAGCGCCGTCCCCGTCCGGCCTTCCTGTCTCCCAACCCTTGTACCAGAGTGATTGTAAGAGCCCTGGTACAAAGGATGGCTGAAAGGATGGAATGGAGGATCCTGCATCTACCTCTACAACTAAAGCTGATCTTGTATAATTGTATGATGATAATGTGGACTAGTATAAAGAACACACTGAGCTCCAAAATTCCAACTGGAACATTTAAAGTGGCTGTAAACCTACAATAAAAAATAAAAAAACCTGCAAGACAAAGGCAAAATAAGCTTGTATGCATAGGAGCAGGGGCGGACTGACCACTCGGCACTGCCTGAGGGCTTCATGCCACTAGGGGGCCCCATCAGGGTTGCCAGCCTCAGTAAAACCAGGGACAGTATGTAAAAATCTGTGTTTTTTGTAAAAATCCCAAGGTTATAGCTGCCCGCCTCTCCAGTACCTTTTCAGTGTGTGTATGTGTATTCTGTGTGTACATTGTGTGTCTATACTGTGTGTGTATACTGTATGTGTGTTTGTGTATACTGTGTGGCCCCATAATCTATTGCCCGGGGGCCCCATAATCTCCTATTGCTCGGGAGCCCCATGAGTTGTCAGTCCGCATCCAATTCGCATATACGTGAACCGAGCCTTACTCTAAATTTTGAGAGCCTCCACAGTGGAGGAGCACATGCATTATAATGAATAGGTAATGGGCAGATAAGCCTGGTGGGAGCCCACCCCTCTATAATGGCACAAGGGCACACTGGACACCCAGCATATTGCACAATGGCAGCAAATGAATTTCCGACAGTACAAACAAATGGCCATTGCTCTGGCCTTTGCAGCAAGGAGCACGTTGAAGGGCAACACATGCAAAACAAAACCAAAGAAATCCCAGCTCAACTTACCGACCACCCTGCAAACAACCAAATTATCCTGTCTAAAAGTATGCATTTAAAATCAGTGGTTTAGTCCCAATAATAATCCCCTCTTACTTAAGGATTCCATCAGGATCCCCATCAGAGTCTGCCTTCCATCAAGGTCCCCTATTACTTTAGGTTTCATCAATGGAGTCCCCCTTACATCAGAATTCACATCAACCCCCTTGCATCAGAGACCCCTTTTACAACAGGTTTCCCATCATAATCCCCCCTTACATTAAGGTCCCCGCTTACATCAGAGTCTCTCCTTCCATCATGGTCCCCATCAAGTCCCCCCCCCCCCCCTTACATCACTGTCTCCATCAGAGTGCTCCATACATCAGGATCCCCACTGGATTTCCCCTTACACCAGGGTCCCCATTGGTGTCCCCTTAATATCAGGGTCCCTATCAGAATCTCCCTTACATAAAATGTTCTCTTACATGGGGGGTGTTGAAGCAGCGACCATAGGCAGTCTTTTCTGACCTGAATTGTTTACTGACATAAAATCACACACATAGGTTGGACTTGATGGACTTTTTTCAACCTCGCATACTATGTAACTATGTTAATCTGCGCACACTGAGGATACGGCCAGATACAATTTTGTAGCAGACTGTTTTGGGACAGGGATTGGTGTTAAAGGATCACTAAAGGAATTTTTTTTTTTTTTTTTAGCTAAATAGCTTCCTTTACCTTACTGCAGTACTGGTTTCATGTCGTTATTGTTCGTTTTTGCTTTGAAGTTGCTGTAATCCTGCTCTGTTCTCCACACTTCCTGCTTGTCTGTTTCCTTATAACCACAGTGCTGGGAGCTTTCTCACGGTGGTCTAAGCTGTCATTACTGTGTGTCTAAAACTTCCCAGAACCATTCATTTTAAAAACAAAACACTGCCCTGGATTTGTTTGTTTTTTGTTCATGTTTCTGTGAAGTAGAAATAGAAACACAGAAGCCAGTTCAAAAGTGAAACTAACCTGCAGGCACATTATATGATTGATTTTTATCTACTTTTTATCATTTTGAAAAGAAATCAGTTAACATTTATGTCTCTATACCCTGTAAACAGTCATTTCAGCAAAAAAAATGTTTTCCTTTAGTGACCCTTTAATTATTTTGCATAATCTGTAAAGTACACAGAATAATTTTCCACTGTATAAAATATAAATAATACAAATAAATATTAAAATCAAATGTGTGTAAGAGATATGTTTTTAGCATTTATACTCATACTTTATGTAGTTTATTATATTGAATGCATGAAAAGGGTTACCGGCTTAAAGTGATAAAGATAGATGAATTTGTGCAGAAATGACAGAAAAAAAACCATGGTCCATCGTGTGTGCTCTTTGTTCGGCCTACCTGGCCGAAGTGGCGCAGCACCCCATCACTCTCCTTCTTGGTCAAATAGCCCTTACACAGCCTGAAGGTGCGTTTGGGGTCATTGTCCTGTTGAAAAATAAATGATGGTTCAACTAAACGCAAACCGGATGGAATAGCATGCCGCTGCAAGATGTTGTGGTAGCCATGCTGGTTCAGTATGCCTTCAATTTTGAATAAATCCCCAACAGTGTCACCAGCAAAGCACCCCCACACCATCACACCTCCTCCTCCATGCTTTACGGTGGGAACCAGGCATGTAGAGTCCATCCGTTCACCTTTTCTGCGTCGCACAAAGACATGGTGGTTGGAACCAAAGATCTCAAGTTTGGACTCATCAGACCAAAGCACAGATTTCCACTGGTATAATGTCCATTCCTTGTGTTCTTTAGCCCAAACAAGTCTCTTCTGCTTGTTGCCTTTCTTTAGCAGTGGTTTCCTAGCAGATATTCTACCATGAAGGCCGGATTTACACAGTCTCCTCTTAACAGTTGTTCTAGAGATGTGTCTGCTGCAAAAGGTGGCTACTTTGAAGAACCTAGAATATTACATATTTTCAGTTGTTTCACACTTTTTTGTTATGTATATAATTCCACATGTGTTAATTCATAGTTTTGATGCCTCCAGTGTGACTCTACAATTTTCATAGTCATGAAAATAAAGAAAACTCTTGGAATGAGAAGGTGTGTCCAAACTTTTGGTCTATACTGTATATATATTGTATCTCTCTCTCTCTCTCTCTCTCTTTCATGAATACATATTTTTTTTTTATCATTCAAGTTTAAGTTTATTTTCAAAAAAAGGTAACACAAAAATGAAGAACATACAGAGTAGTAAACGTAGTACAGTAAGTACATCAGGAAACATCATGTTGACAATCGAAATAGTGGACAATAAATTTCATTTTGTATCTGTACTTCCCCACGTCCCCACCTCCTTCCCCTAGTAGCTTTTAAATGGTAAAATAGGTGTAGACGATTGAGAGGAGTGGGAATTAATAAAGATAACAAAGCATTTTAGAGACAAAAAATAAGTTCCCTTAGTAAGCAAGCAATTTGAAAGCATTGTAATATAAGCTGAGATTTCAAAAATAAAATAAAAAATAATAGATCAATTGTATTGATCTGATAAGAGGGTAGGTCTCTGGGGGACCTCCCTCCACCCCGACACCCCTAACGGGAACATTCTGTGCCGAGGAGGAAGGACCGCCCCCCCACCCAGCCTCCCCTCAATGGGGGAAGGAAAAGAAGAAAGAGGAAAAAAAAAAAATTAGGATCTAAATGTTATCTAAAGAAGCATTTATCAAGCAACTCTCAACTTATAAACCTATGAGAAGACAGGGAACCCTATAAATATATTTTAGTTAGACTATATCCACCTTACAAGAGACAAAAGGAGAGAGTAGCATGAGGTCTAAGTCTCCTGTGCAGCGAAAAAAAAGAAAAAAGGAGAGAATAGAGAAGAGAGGAGAGGAGAACGGGAGAGGGAAAAATAAAAGGAAGGGAGAATACATATTTTATATAATTGCCCACATTACATTGCTGATCTCTATGTGATCTCACACAATGATTAAGGTTTCGTAGAGCAAGCTCGCCACCTGCAGGATAAATGTGAAAAGAACACAGAAAGAAAAATCCTTTCTAACAACAATATTTACATTACACTATAAAATACGTGCTATAATATAACAATAGCAATGCTGTAATCAAATTTAAGTACGGTATAGCTAAAAGATTTTTATTTATTTTTCCAGTTTTGGATGTAGTGGAGAAGGGATTAGAACACCTGCTCAAATATATCGAAGGGAAAACTTAAAGTGGTTGTAAAGGCGAAGGTTTTTTTTACCTTAATACATTGTGTATTAAAAAAAAAAAACTTCTGATTACAGCAGCTCCCCTAATACTTACCTGAACCCCATCTCTATCCAGAGATGTCCACGAGTGCCTCGGCTGTCTGGGACTCTCCCTCCTGATTGGCTGACACACAGCAGTGGCACCATTGGCTCCCACTGCTGTCAATCAAAGTCAGTAAGCCAATCAAGAGAAAGAGGGGGTGTGGTCAAACCGCAGCTCTGTGTCTGAATGGACACACAGAGCTGTGGCTTGACTTGGCTCGGGTGCCCCCTGTAGCAAGCTGCTTGCTGTGGGGGCCCTCAGCAGGAGGGAGGGGCCAGGCCATGAGAAGAGGAGAATCTGGGCTGCTCTGTGCAAAACCATGTCACAGAGCAGGTAAGTATAACATGTTTGTTAATTTTAAAGAAAACAAAACAAGACTTTAGTATCACTTTAATTTTTTTTTTATAGAGTGGAGATGGATTAGGACCCCTGTTAGGATTTAATTGTACCTGTGCCTGTGTAAGAAAGATTCACCTTCTCTATTTGTCCTGTTTACCCATATCTTCAAAAGTGAAAGTAAAAGAAAATCCCAAATTTTACGTCGATTACGTAGTACTGTGCGTGAAAGAGCTGTGCGTGAATAGGGCTGTTCGTAGGTTATGTTCATGTCCTAGGCAGTATATTGACGTATCTTAGGCAGCTATTTCGACGTGACTGGGAGCATGCGCACTGGGATGCATCCAAGAGACGACGCATGCGCAGTTTGTTTTCTGAAGCTCAGCCCCTCATTTGCATGGGGTCACACTTCATTTTAATATAGCACGCCCACTTCCACCTACTTTGACTTACGTCGGCTTACGACGACAACTATACGCTACGCCGGCGCAAACGTTGAGCGCATATTCTTTGTGAATAGCATGCTTGCCTCTCAAAGTTGCGCCGGCGTAGCATAAAGACGATGCTCAACCCGGTTATTGTGAAGCCTGCCTTGCCTACACACGATACTGAAAAAAAAAATCTCTAGCAAAGCGTGGTGACGTACAACACATATGACGGCACTATAAAGGGGAAGTTCTGTCTGGATGGCGCCACCCTTTGGGCTGCTTTTGCTGATTTTGTGTTAGTAAAAGTTTGGCGAGAGATGTTTCACGCTTTTAAGTCTTTGTGCTTTTCAGTCTGTTACAGCTACGAGCACTCCCGTCTCATAACTTGCTTCTGAGCATGCACATTTTTTCACGTCATTAAGTCCACACACGACCATTTTTTACGACGTTAAAAACGTTGTGAAAATTTAGAACATGTTTACACACCATCTTTTTTCCACAATGCTCTTGCAAAGCGCGTTTACGTACACCACATTCGACGGCACTCTGTTCCATTGAAGCCCGTCTCTTAACTTGCTTTTGAGCATGCGCGGGTTTAAAAACGTTGTTTTAATCGTCGTTTTGCCCACACACGATCACTTTTTATGACACAAAAAACGACATTTTGAAAAACGACACAAAAAATGCAAGCATGTTCGAAATTTTTTTTGGTCGTTTTTTTGAAGACATAAAAAACTTTTTACCAGAGAGGTGCCCTTGTCAACTATTTTTTACCAGAGAGGTGCCCAGTGGTATCCACTGAATAGCAAGCTGGTCATCCACTGAATAGCAAGCAATTCCCACCCTAGACGCATTTGGTCAGCAAGGCATCTGCTACCCCTGATATTGCCAGAGAGGCTCCCCTGCCCTTGTCGCTGTTGGTCAGTAAGGCCATAGCTCCCAACTGTCCCTGATTTCGAAGGGACTGTCCCTGATTTGAAGCAATGTCCCTCTGTCCCTCATTTTGGTCTGCTCTATATAGATGTATATAAAATGCACTTTTTATCTATCAAAAAGTGTTTCCCAGCATTAAACCTTTCATCTAATTTACAAATTGCTGCATTTATAAATTCCAAAAGCCAATATAAAGGAATATTAGTGGTAAAAAAAGCACTTGTGGATTTAACCAATCTTGTTTTTTTGTACTATTCTCCTTTAAGGGGGTGTGGCAAGGGGTGTGTCCTATGCCTGCATACTTTTGCTGATAGGTGTCCCTCATTCCCATCACAAAAAGTTGGGAGGTGTGAGTAAGGCATACACACCCCTGATGTTGCTGGTCAATGAGTTGCTTCCACCCTGGTCATTGCTGAAGAGTGGGGCATCCCTACACCAGAAATCTGCTGGTTATAATGCTCTCCCTTCCTGGGCATCAGCGGTCAGTGAAGCATTCTCCAACCCCTTCATCAGTGGTCAGTAAAACAACCCCCATCCCTTACATTGGTGGTCAGTGAGGTAATTCCCACCCCTGACAATAGTGGTCAGTAAGGCAACCCTCACTACTTACATTGCTGGTCTAAAAGAAATCCCTACACTTTACACCATTGATACCAAATATGTTGTAACAAAGATATCACATTTTAAGCTATTAGTAGTATATTTTCTTTTTTGGAAATGTAGCGTCCCCTTACTTTCTGTAGGGGTGTTACGCTAAAGTTAGTGGGGAATGGGAGAGTTGCGCAGCTCCCAATCACAATTTGGCAAATTCAGGATGCTGTCATTCCCAGAATTGTCCTGTAGGTCGGTCTGCGCTAGAGGGGTTCTGGCGGACTCATTTTCCTAAGCAGCCAATCAGAGGGGTTGGCGCCCTCGCTGAGGGAGGCTATATCTGGGGCAGCCGCCTAGGCCTCGGGCCGTTTTTCTTTCTGCGGGGTCCGAGTTCCAGGTGCGGCATCCACCTTCAGGGTGTGCGCATCCATGGACACCGCAGCCGTGGCCTACCTGGCCGAAGTTGCGCACCATGCGGAGCTTCACTCTAACACGGAGAGGGATCCCAGTAGCTGCTGGGTCCCAAACCTTTTCTGAAAGGATCCCAGGCTGGGAGCTGTACGGTGGGGGATCGGCTTGAGGAGAACCCGGAGGCAGGTGATCCTATAGGGCTTGAACGAACCATCGGGGATCTAGTGACTCTGACTAAATAGCTCCCAACTGTCCGAGGGACTGTCCGTGATTTGAAGCAATGTCCCTCTGTCCCTCATTCCTCCTCATTTGTCCCTCATTTTGGTCTGATCTACATGGATAAAAAGTGCATTTTTATATAACTATCAAAAAGTGTTTCCCAGCGCTAAATCTTTCATCCAGTTTCTAAATTGCTGCATTTGTAAATTCCAAAAGCCAATATAAAGGAATAGTAGTGGTAAAAAAAAAGCACTTGTGGGTTTAACCAATCTTGTTTTTTTTTAAACTTCTCCTTTAAGGGGGCATGGCAAGGGGTGTGTCCTATGCCTGCATACGTTTGCTGATAGGTGTCCCTCGTTCCCATCTCAAAAAGTTGAGAGGTGTGCTTACATCAGTGCTCAGCTAGGTACCCCTCACCTCTTACACTGGTGTTCATTCCCCCTATCCCTCACATAGGTGCCCCAAATCTATTACATTCATGGTTAGCTGAGGCCTTCCTGTCCAATTACCCCCTAAACAAATACTACTGACACTGCCAGTCACAGACACAGTCTCTCAACTTTGGTGGTTAGTGGAGGCAACCCTGTCCTTGACATCGCTGGTCATCAAAGTACCCCTGACCGTGATATTGGTGGTCCCCACCCTGAACTCCCTGGTGAGCCCCTCCACCCCTTACATTGGTGGTTAGTGAAACACCCCACCCTTTATATCAGTGGTGTATAAGGCTCGATTCCCACCTATGCATGTTGCTTTTGAGCATTTTTGCAGTGCTTTTTGCGGTGCTTGCTACGTTTTTCGACACAAGTTTTTACTGTGATTTTACCGCGATTTGCTGCAAAATCGCGGTAAAAACGCGTTACTTGCATTTTTGGATGCAGGTCCATTGAATTCTATTACATGCAAAAAGTTCCCTGACCCGTTCCAAAAACGCAGAGGCACAAAAAAGCATTGATGTGAACATGTTCCATAGGAAACCATGTTAAAGAATTTCCCTGCATTTCTGCGAAATGCATCAAAAAACGCATTAGTCTCGATTCACACCTATACATGTTGCTTTTAAACATTTTTTGCAGTGCTTGCTGCGTTTTTACCGGGATTTTACACACAAAGCTCGGTCTTGTCAGGGGTAGAAATGACTGTTCGCTGTTCATACAATGTATGAACAGCGATCTGTCATTTCCCCTAGTCAGTCCCACCCCCCCTACAGTTAGAACACACCTAGGGAACATACTTAACCCCTTCCCTGTCAGTGGTATTTTTTTAGTAATCAATGCATTTTTATAGCACTATATCGCTATAAAAATGCCAATGTTCCCAACAATGTGTCCGAAGTGTCCGCCATAAGGTCACAGTACCGACTATGACTGACTATGATGCTGAAGCACGTGCACTCAACTGCTTTGGTCGACCATGATGAGGTCTGTTCTGACTGAGTGGAACCTGTCCCGTTAAACCGCTGTATGGTCTTGGCCACAGTGCTGTAGCTCAGTTTCAGGGTCTTGGCAATCTTCTTATAGCCTATGCCAGTGATGGCGAACCTTGGCACTCCAGATGTTTTGGAACTACTTTTCCCATGATGCTCCACTACACTGCAGAGTGCATGAGCATCATGGGAAATGTAGTTCCAAAACATCTGGGGTGCCAAGGTTCGCCATCACTGGCCTATGCCATCTTTATGTAGAGCAACATTTTTTTTTTTTCAGTTCTTTGCCGTGAGGGGCCATGTTGAACTTACAGTGACCAGTATGAGAGAGTGAGAGCAGTAACACCAAATGAAACACCTTCTCCCCATTCACACCTGAGACCTTGTAAGACTAACGAGTCACATGACACTGGGGAGAAAAAATGGGTAATTAGACCAATTTGGACATTTTCACTTAGGGGTGTACTCACTTTTGTTGCCAGCGGTTTACACATTAATGGTTGTGCGTTGAGATATTTTGAGGGGACAGCAAATTGACACTGTTATACAAGCTGTACACTCACTACTTTACATTGTAGCAAAGTGTCATTTCTTCAGGGTTAAAACATGAAAAGATATAATAAAATATTTACAAAAATGTGAGGGGCGTACTCACTTTTGTGAGATACTGTAAATTGCTATCTTTGATACTCCAATAAAACAGGGGTCTCCTAAGGGAGGGAATAGTGGGGGAGGTATCAGTGGGAGGATCAGTACCCCTTTATTGATATCCGTCGTAGGAATAGTGCCCCTTCATTGGTATCAGTGGTAGGAATAGTGCCCCTTCATTGGAGTCAGTGGGAGGAATAGAGACCCATCATTGGCATCAGCTGGATTAATAGAGCCCCATCATTGATGTCAGTGGGAGGAATGGTGCCCATCATTGGCATCCGTGGGAATTGTGCCCCGTCATTGGTATCAGTGGTAGGAATAGTGCCCCTTCATTGGTATCAGTGGGGGGAATAGTGCACCATCATTGGTGTCAGTGTCATTTCTCCATTAACATGAAGGTCAGGTTAATATAACCCAGCCAGCACAGAATTCCCCCTTACATCAGAGTCTGCAGAGTTCCTCTTACAATGCAAGGGGAACTTTGATGTAAAGGGGAATGCTGCGGATCATGATGTAGGATGAAATGCTGCAGACTTTGGAGCAAAAGGGAAGTCTGATGTAAGGGTGAACAGAGATCATGTTATATCAAAGTCCACTGACTTCCCCTTTACATCAGAGTTCCCCTTTACATCATTGTCCACAGAGTTCCAACTTGCATTTAAAATAGGAAATCTGGTGACCATAAAGCACCTTCCGCAGAGCAAATACACTAAGGTAAATGGGGGGGGGGGTATTCATATAGGAGGGAAACCTTTTATATCAGTGCCCCCTTACCTTACTGTATTCACCCCACCTTACACGAGTGAGACCACCCACTCTCAGACTGGCCTTGTAGAGCTGTCACTGACCTCCTGTCAGGTGCACCGTGCAGGGCTCAGCCAGACGGTCCTCTCTGGACTCCAGTTTTGTGGTTTTGGTTTCATCTTATAGTCTATGGCAGCGCTCTCGCTCTTGACTCCTCTGTAGGCTTCCCCAAAGACTGCAGACATGACATAAGAGCTGGTAAGAAAATACAGACATGATACAGGAGATGGTCAGAGACTGCAGACATGATACAGGAGATGGTCAGAGACTGCAGACATGATACAGGAAATGGTCAGAGACTGCAGACATGATACAAGAGATGGTCAGAGACTGCAGACATGATACAGGAGATGGCCAAAGACTGCAGACATGATACAAGAGCTGGTAGGAGACTGCAGCCATGATACAAGAGATGTACAAAGAATGCAGACATGATACAAAAGATGTACAGAGACTGCAGACATAATATAAGAAATGTACAGAGACTGCAGACATGATACAGGAGATGGCCAGAGACTGCAGACATGATACAGGAGATGGCCAGAGACTGCAGACATGATACAAGAGCTGGTAAGAGACTGCAGACATGATGCAAAAGATGTACAGAGACTGCAGACATAATATAAGAGATGTACAGAGACTGCAGACACGATACAAGAGATGTTCAGAGAATGCAGACACGATACAAGAGATGTTCAGAGAATGCAGACATGATACAAGAGATGGTCAGGGACTGCAGGCACAATACAGGTACTGCGAATGGTGTGGTGATGGATCCCCCCAATCTCTGTAGAGGGCGAAATGTTGCAGATCAGTGTACAGCTCTAGGACCCGGAAGAGATTGTCCTCCTTCCCCCTCTAGAATACACCTATTCAGTGTGATCCCTTTCCTCTCCCCTGACGGCAGGCTTACTGCAGCCAGGTGTGGGGTGTACCAAGATGGCCGTTGCGGTGTAATAAATGATGGAATGTCACTTCTGTTACCTAATCTGACGTGTCACCGATTCTGTTCCATCAGATTAGGTGAGCCGTCAGATTTTGTAACGGAGGTGACGTTACCAACAAAAATTGCTTACTGCGCATGTGCAATGCGTTCCAGCATAACCACTATGCGTTCCAATAGGTTTCTTATTCTGATAAAACAAGGCGGTAGCAGACATCTTGTTACACCCACATAAGTCAATATGCAACTTAGTAACCCAATACCTCCTGGGGTAAGGTGACCAGATTTTTTTAATTAAATCCGGGGACATATTATTTTTTAATTACTAGTAATGGCGACAATCAGCGACTCTCTGCCCATCGCCACTGCTGCCCGCCTCACAGCCTGTCAAGTCTTACTATAGGAGGAAAAAAGCCCTATAAGGTTGCCTTTAATGGTGACAAGGATAAAAGCACTACAAACAGTGGGATGTACAGTTAACATGTTTTGCACTAAGATCTAGTGCTTAGTCATAGCTCCAGGAAGATCACTCCGCCAGGGAAGGCAAGGAGAGAAACAGGCAGGCGGTTGGCCGGGACTTGAGCCAAGGCAGAAGAACATGCGATTGGAGCTGAACGGGCATGCACCTGAAACTGAAGAAATATTCCTTCCGCTCCGACCAGCACATGATCATCAGAAATGGGCACAGATAATGGAAAAAAAATACACCCCCTAAGCTAGTAGCATCAGCAGAGCGGGAGTGTGTAATTTAGAATTTTTTTTTAATTCTGCACCAACAATCTTTGAAATTACCCCGGCCCCTGTTCAAATCCAATCCGGGGACAGAACTGGGGACAGACTTGGTCCGGGGAGTGTATTCTAAATCCGGGGACTGTCCCCGGAAACCAGGGATGTCTGGTCACCCTATCCTGGGGTCACTGTGACATAGCAATCCCAGGAGGCACTGGGGCCCAGCATAGGCCAGAAAGACGTAAAATGGTAAAAAATAAGAACAATTGAAGCATTTTTTGTAAGAGGGAGGAGACAGAATAAGAAATTGTTATTTGTTTGCGTTTACTTCTGTTTTAAAACTGCTACAGGTATGCACAGAGACCCCTGGGTGTCTGTATTTATCACTATATATAACAAATGACACTAGCAGGTATTGAGTCTCTTAAAGCATTCTGTTTTGTTTTGCTTTCTTGCCTTTTAATAATGATATTTCTATCTATAAAATCATTTCCAGACAGGAGTAGTTGAAGGTCGATTATAGATGCAGCAGCAACAGCACCTAACCGGCCCAGCGAGTTATCATTCTGATTGGTCAGTCGCACCGAGGCTTGACCCGCAAGGTTCTCCTTTCCTTTACTACGCAATTCATATGGTATATTCCATTCAGTACTTTTGCTCCTTGACTTCCTAAGATGTCAGCAATTAACATGAATTATGAGTTTTCAGAGGCGTTAATTAAGTTGATGAAAGATTTCGACAAATGAATAGTAACGAGAAAACAAAAATGAAAATCTCGACCCTCCCACTGTTGGTTTGGTACAGTCCATCTGGCGTCTGATGCGCATGCGCTGTGTAATTTCCGTCTTGTACTGTCATGGCGGCCTGTACGGTGGGACGGAGGGGACACAGTGACTTTAATACATTGTCCTTATCTGGAAGTGCAATGGTCCGGTTGTTGGGGCACGGTGTGCTTCTGTCTCTCATTGTCTGCTTATTACTCCCGGCTGGTACTCGGGCTAATGTGTGCAGAGTAAAGGTAAGGACCTGTCAATGACTGGATATCCGTATACTGGACATGGGAGGTGTATAGCGGGCTAGGGGCCCTATATTGGACCCGGGAGGTGCATAGCAGTGTTTGGCCTCTAAACTGGACACGGGAGGTGTGTAGCAGTGTCTGGGCTCTATACTATAGCAGGCTCGGGGCTCTATACTAAAGGCTCTATACTAAGTGTATCTGCTCTATACTCTATAGACTGGCTCTATACTGGACCGGGAGGTGTATACTGGCTCTATACTGGATGGGAGGTGTATAGGGGCTCTATACTATAGCCTATACTTGTGTATACTATACTGGACGGTGATGCGCAGTGGGCCTCTAAACTGGACACGGGAGGTGTGTAGCAGTGTCTGGGCTCTATACTGGACACGGGAGGTGTATAGCAGGCTCGGGGCTCTATACTGGACACGGGAGGTGTATAGCAGGCTCGGGGCTCTATACTTGACACGGGAGTCGTATAGCAGGCTCTGGGCTCTATACTGGACACGGGAGGCGCATAGCAGGCTCTGGGCTCTATACTGGACACGGGAGGCGCATAGCAGGCTCTGGGCTCTATACTGGACCTGGGGGGTGTATAGCGTGCTCGGGGCTCTATACTGGACCTGGGAGGTGTATAGCGGGCTCGGGGCTCTATACTGGACACTGTGTATACTATACTGGACACGGGAGGCGCATAGCAGGCTCTGGGCTCTATACTGGACCGGGCTCGGGGCTCTATACTGGACCTGGGAGGTGTATAGCGGGCTCGGGGCTCTATACTGGACCTGGGAGGTGTATAGCGGGCTCGGGGCTCTACTATAGCAGGCTGGCTCTATACTGGACCGGTGTATAGGCGCATAGCAGGCTCTGGGCTCTATACTGGACCTGGGGGGTGTATAGCGTGCTCGGGGCTCTATACTGGACCTGGGAGGTGTATAGCGGGCTCGGGGCTCTATACTGGACCTGGGAGGTGTATAGCGGGCTCGGGGCTCTATACTGGACCTGGGAGGTGTATAGCGGGCTCGGGGCTCTATACTGGACCTGGGAGGTGTATAGCGGGCTCGGGGCTCTATACTGGACCTGGGAGGTGTATAGCGGGCTCGGGGCTCTATACTGGACACGGGAGGCGCATAGCAGGCTCTGGGCTCTATACTGGACCTGGGAGGGTATAGGCTCTATACTGGACCTGGGAGGTGTATAGCGGGCTCGGGGCTCTATACTGGACCGGGAGGTGTATAGCAGGCTCGGGGCTCTATACTGGACCTAGGGGCTCGGGGCTCTATACTGGACCTGGGAGGTGTATAGCGGGCTCGGGGCTCTATACTGGACCTGGGAGGTGTATAGCGGGCTCGGGGCTCTATACTGGACCTGGGAGGTGTATAGCGGGCTCGGGGCTCTATACTGGACCTGGGAGGTGTATAGCGGGCTCGGGGCTCTATACTGGACCTGGGGGTGTATAGCGGGCTCGGGGCTCTATACTGGACCGGGTATAGCGGGCTCGGGGCTCTATACTGGACCTGGGAGGTGTATAGCGGGCTCGGGGCTCTATACTGGACCTGGGAGGTGTATAGCGGGCTCGGGGCTCTATACTGGACCTGGGAGGTGTATAGCGGGCTCGGGGCTCTATACTGGACCTGGGAGGTGTATAGCGGGCTCGGGGCTCTATACTGGACCTGGGAGGTGTATAGCGGGCTCGGGGCTCTATACTGGACCTGGGAGGTGTATAGCGGGCTCGGGGCTCTATACTGGACCTGGGAGGTGTATAGCGGGCTCGGGGCTCTATACTGGACCTGGGAGGTGTATAGCGGGCTCGGGGCTCTATACTGGACCTGGGAGGTGTATAGCGGGCTCGGGGCTCTATACTGGACCTGGGAGGTGTATAGCGGGCTCGGGGCTCTATACTGGACCTGGGAGGTGTATAGCGGGCTCGGGGCTCTATACTGGACCTGGGAGGTGTATAGCGGGCTCGGGGCTCTATACTGGACCTGGGAGGTGTATAGCGGGCTCGGGGCTCTATACTGGACCTGGGAGGTGTATAGTGCCTCGTTTCCACTGAGCGGATCGGTTCGGTGCGGTACGCTATTTTGGGTGTTTCCATTATAAAAGCGTACCGTAAAACCGAACCGTACCGCACCAGCAAGGGTCCTGCTTCAGATGAGGGACCAGAGAGAGTGGAACGGTTCGGTTAGGGCGGACCTACAAATACATCTCACTGGTGGATGCGCTAGGAATTTTTTCGAAACCCTGAATGGTCCCTGACGGTCCGATTTGCAGTGGAAACGTTCACGCGATTGGACCGGCCCCATCCGAACCGCTCCGAAATTACTGACCCGACCCGATCCGTGCAAACGAGGCATAGCAGGCTCAGGGCTCTATACTGGACCTGGGAGGTGTATAGCAGTGTCTGGGCTCTATACTGGACCCGGGAGGTGTATAGCGGGCTCTGGGCTCTATACTGGACCTGGGAGCGGGCTCTGCTCTATACTGGACCTGGGAGGTGTATAGCGGGCTCTGGGCTCTATACTGGACCTGGGAGGTGTATAGCAGTGTCTGGGCTCTATACTGGACCTGGGAGGTGTATAGCAGTGTCTGGGCTCTATACTGGACCCGGGAGGTGTATAGCGGGCTCTGGGCTCTATACTGGACCTGGGAGGTGTATAGCGGGCTCTGGGCTCTATACTGGACCTGGGAGGTGTATAGCGGGCTCGGGGCTCTATACTGGACCTGGGAGGTGCATAGTGGGCTCGGGGTTCTATACTGGACCTGGGAGGTGCATAGCGGGCTCGGGGCTCTATACTGGACCTGGGAGGTGCATAGCGGGCTCGGGGCTCTATACTGGACCTGGGAGGTGCATAGCGGGCTCGGGGCTCTATACTGGACCTGGGAGGTGCATAGCGGGCTCGGGGCTCTATACTGGACCTGGGAGGTGCATAGCGGGCTCGGGGCTCTATACTGGACCTGGGAGGTGCATAGCGGGCTCGGGGCTCTATACTGGACCTGGGAGGTGCATAGCGGGCTCGGGGCTCTATACTGGACCTGGGAGGTGCATAGCAGTGCAGAAAACAAATGCAGCCAGTTATTAAAGTGGATCTTCCGTCCACCTTGTTCAATGACTCCGCCCCCTGTTATGGCGTGTGCGCAGATGCATCCACAGGTTCTTTGCTGCACGTTCTGGTCCTGGCAAAGCTCATTAGTGCATTTTAGGGATCAACCGATTATCGGTGGCTGTTCACTTTTTTTAGAGGTATCGGTCACAAAACGTACCAATATTGCTTCAAGGGGTTTTACCGGGGTAATGCTGTCTTTTTTTAGAGCGGACGGTCCGCTTTATTGTAAGAACAGATGCGGCTCAGCAGCCACTCTGCTGTTTGTTCTGCTGCCACTCGCCCGGGCTCTCCTGTCCCACCAGGAAGCCTAAGGAACCAGTCAACATGCTCGCCGGTTGGGGTCATGGATCTAGTAACCCAGAAGTGACATCACTTCCCAGATTACTGCCACCTTAAAGGCGCCAGTTTAAAAAAAATTAAGTATTCAAAAATGCGACGTTGACATTTTTGAATGTTTTTCAAGTGCAGAAGAGGGGTTTGGGGTCTTGTAGACCCCTGATCCCTCCATAAACAGTACCTGTCACTGCCTATTACAAGGCATGTTTACATTCCTTGTGACAACAATAAATGGGGAAACTGACAGTGTAAACATTTTGTTACACAGTATAGTGCCACAAAATATCGACCTGAAAGGTGGCGGAAATATTGGTATCGTGTCGGCACTGAAAAAAACGATATTGGTCGATCCCTAGTGCATTTGTGTACGCACTGCAGAAATGTGCACGTGCAAGGACAGGGAAAGTTTCTAGTATCCCTGTTAGTGGTCTTTGTGCAGCGAAACCCACAAATGCACAGTTGCCAGGTACCCCAGTGCATCAGCAGACGTGCCACAGAGCTGTATCAGTATTCAAGCCCAGCAGTACATTTGTACACGCACCAGGGGCACATCTTTGCACTCACCAGGAGCAGTGCTCAAAGTAAATATAAAGGAACTTCTTTTTTGTTTATGAACATGTAATGCTTACGGGCTATGTACAGTGGTTTTGCACGAAGCAGCTCCGTTCCTCCTCTTCTAGGGTCCCCCCACCGGCACTCCCAGTGCCATCATCCACATACAGAAATAGAAGGAACATTGTAAATTAAAGAGGAGCTCCAGTCACCCCACCCCCACAAACAAATATGTCAGCAGCTACAAGCACAGTATGCTGTTCCTTCAGAGCGCATGGTCCTGTGACCTCACCTGCAGCTTTACAAGTACATGGCGCACGTTTAGGAGACCTTTACTGTGCCTATAGTAAGGCTTACCTATAGGTAAAAATCATCCATGGGAGTTTCCTCACCTCACATCCAGGTTATGAAGACGTTGACCATTATTGAAACCCAAAGGCCACGTTCCGAAAGCCCTGAATTCTCCTTCAATATCAGGGAGTGTCAGTAGTTATGTGTTTTTTGTTGGGACTGATATCCAGTTTTCTTCTTTCCAGATTGGAGAAGGAAGAGAATCTGAAAATTGTGGAACAAACATCGAATTGGAACATTCATTTGAACTTGGTAAGCAGGTGAACATGACTGGAATACTCTCTAGGCACTGATATCTCCAGTTTGGGACTGGGCATACTGCTAGAGCCAAGTTGCCCCCTGTGTGGTTGTTGATGGATAAATCCTTTTAAACAATGGCTGCATCTACAGTGGATGCAGAACATCCCTATGTGATGTCCAAAAAATGGTAACCTTTCTATGACAGAACATTTAGGGGTATGTAATGGTGGTGCACTGGACCCCAGGGTGGACGCAGTTTGTTTACCCACATTAGGGCTCAAGCCCAAGGCTACTAGAGGGCTGTACAGCATCAAGGGCCTTTGTAAAAACTTTCCCGACCTGCAGCTGTCGTGTAAAACCACCTATAGACAGCAATCGGAAGATGCTGCTTTACACGGTTATGCGATGGGGGTTGTGTAATGCATGCAAATGTGGTTATATATCTATCAGACCCAACTGATAACGTTTTGCTGGGATCTTAAAAGAGTAGCAAAAAGATTAATATACTTAAATTATTTTTGTGGAGGAAAAGCTGACCCATGCTTCCTTGATAACCAAAAACTTGGCATTTGGTCATGTAGTCTTTATAGGAGGGGAGAACTGGAGATCAGATTTGCTGTTTTTCTTTGGCAGAGATAACCTGACCAAATGTTTAATGGAGAAGTATGGAAATCCATATAACAAATAACTCGCCTTCATGTAGCAGTATTGGTCTGATACTACAGCTGGCTCTAAGCCCAAAAACTGAACAATTGCATGACCACTGATTGCTCAGTTCTCCTGGAGCAGAGAGCGGTGACTGTTTGTCACCACTGGAGAAGGGTCAGCAGCCACTGGCTCACCGCTGCCAATCAGGCATCCGAGTGGATCATGACAAAATGGTCAGGATCCCTCCAGAGGCTTTAGCCCAATCTGAGCTGATTCTGGGTCACGTGAGTGCAAAAGTAACTGCACTCCTGTGACCCAGAAGAGAAGCTTTATCCATACTTTTTTTTTTTTTAGGTTTCAGAGACTAAAGCAACACTGGAGGGAACTGGAGTTGATTTATATCCAATAAGTATTTGAACCCTTTTGTAACACTTGCCAACAGAAATATTATTACCGTATGTGCTGCATACTGTCTATTGTAATACACTTGAGTATAGGTGCTAAAGAGTTTGTCAGGGAAGACTACTGAAAGCCACTGATGGTGCCAACACCAACAGGCACATGCAGCAACTTTCAGTACCCTCTGCTTGTCCGAAAAATGCCGGGCCATTCTGGTTGGGCAAAGCTTAAGCATTTTATCATAGTGCTAAACTTTTCCATACCTGCTCACCTGTCAATTATTCCTCCTGGTTAGTGAGGCAACCCATCATAAAGCTGGGTCAGTAGCAAATGTGAAAAGGCATAGTGGCAAGTTATGACTCGAAAATGTCAGCGGTTTGCCTAATTGAAACAGCCTGCCATTTGGGCAAAGCGGAGGGCACTAAAACCTTGTTGCACCATGGGTGCTCACATTTGTCCCTTTAAGAAAACTAAATAATTAACCCTTAATTTTTCTATTTTTTTACATAGATGACAGTATCCACTTCAAGAAGAGAGGCTCGTTGATCTTGAGTCCTTCCATAGACCAGAGTGTTTCTATTATACAGAAGCAGCTGACTGAGGATGAGAGGAACAGATTAAGGGTAGGTGGTTACAATACAATGGGAAGCATGTTTCAAAGTGCCTTTAAAAAATGTTTGCGATGGCAACCAGTGTAATTTAGATTTCATAAACTGCAAGAACCGAAGAAGACTTGTACAGTTGAAGCTGCACCCAAAAAGAGACAGAACTAGACCCTAATATAGCCTTTACACTCCCTGCAGCTTATCTTTTACGAACTTAACATTGTTCTGCACTGTGTGGAACTGACCATCTTGGTAAAGGAGCAGGGCTTTGCTTCCTCATATCACTGCTGCTCCCTGATGACATAAGAACATGATCAAGAAGCAGCAGTAGGAATGTAGAAAGCACAGAGCAACATAATACAGCAGAGCAGGGATGTACTGGCATTGTAGGGGTTTGGGTACAACTTGCTCTCTAGCAAAGAAAACAGTTACCTCATCAAATCTCCTGAGACTAGCAGTCAGAGACAGCAGTACCTTAGATCTCACACTGCAGGTTTACAAAACAGCAGTGTCCAGGCAGTTTCATATTTTAAGATGCTTGCCACTATTTAGCTAATAGCACACCTCAGAATAGAATTATCAGAATCCAGCAGGTCAGTTTTATTTTTTTTTGGTCACAAGTAAGTAAATGTTATATATTTTTTTTTTCCCTCCAGGATATTGCAAACCTTAATGGGCTCTATAGGATACGGATCCCTTATAAGCTGGGACTTTCTGTAGAAACCACAGAATATGTTACATCATTTGTCCGGGCAGTAAGTTCTTGTTTTTTGTATCTATGTAGAGTATGAAAGAGAAATCTGTACTGGAGGATTAGATTCACTGATTTCAACCGTTTGAGGCAAGAATGTGGAACAAGTATGCAGATCATGGGTTTGGACTTTCTCATTTGCAGGCTTGTTCCAGTTCAGTGACATGAATACAGAGACAGACTGATAACAATTCTCTGAAGTCAACTAAAGCCTCTGTATTTGTTTGATTTGTAGGGTTTCTTTCAGTAGGCTTGGACAACCTTTGGACCAGTGATTCTTTAAAGGGGTTGTAAACCCTATTTTTTTTTTTGAAGAAAAAAAAAACATATCATATTGGCCTCCACTGTGCAGTTTGTTTTGCACAGAGTGGTACCGGTCCTCATCTTCTGCGGTCCCTCAGTGGCGCTGGTGGCTCCTCCTCTCGCATCGAGTGTCCCTGTTGAAGAAACAATCTCCTTGGTGGACACCCATGCAGGCACGCTCCGAGTCCCGCATCTGTGTCCATTCACACAGAATTTAGGACTCGGCACTGCGTCATTGTATTTGACAGCAGCGTGAGCCAATGGCTCTGTCAAATACAACGGCGCAGTGCGGAGTCCTGAATTCTGTATGAATGGACACAGATGCGGGACTCGGGAGCGTGCCTGCATGGGTGTCCACCAAGGAGATTGTTTCTTCAACAGGGACACTCGATGCGAGGGGAGCCACCCGCGCCACTGAGGGACCGTACAAGATGAGGACCGGTACCACTCTGTGCAAAACAAACTGCACAGTGTAGGCAATAATGATATGTTTTAAAACAAAAAACAATAGGGTTTACAACGCCTTTAAAGAATCACTGTTCCAAAGGTTGTCCAAGCCTACTGAAAGAAACCCTACAAATCAAACAAATACAGAGGCTTTAGTTATCAATCTATCCTATCGGGACATGAAACGCCAGCTAGTGCAGGTGTGCTCATTCCCGAACGGAGGAAGATCAGGGTCAGGTTAGTAAAATGGGGGCTTGAGGGGGCTGCAGCACTATAAAAGGGTTTTCACCTTAATGTATAGAATGTAATAAGGTGAAAACCATGAGGGTTTACAAACCCTTTTAATCTGTTCACCCCTCTGAGTGCAACCCTCCTGGTCAAATACGTTACTTTTTGATTTTTCACTCTGCCGCCGTGCACAGCACAGCCTTTTTAGCAAAAATAAAATCGGCTCCAGGTTGTCGTCTTGGTGCACATGAGTGCCCCAGACCCATTCATTCTTATGAGAAAGCCATACTGCACTGAAGGCTGTCCTTAGCACGGCTTACTCATAGAAACTAATAGGGCTGTGATGCCCATGTTGGATTCTCTTTGTGTGTATAAACATTTTAGCTAAAAAGGCTGTACCATGCGGGGAAGTACAGCAGAGAACAGTGGAATGAGGAAGAAAAACATTGACCAAATGGCTTGTGCATAGGGAGAATTGGTTAAGGGGCAATTTTTTATTTTTTTTCTTGGGTTTTCAAAACATAACAAAATGAGCACCAATTTTGCCCATGTACAGGCTAAGAAAAGAAACATCCCATAGAGCGAAACATAGCAAGGCGCAAATAAAGACAGACCAATTTAAAGTACAAAGAGATGAATAGGAGGACCAAGTAGGATAATAAAGATTATATATTGGATTAGATATTGATGGCAGAGAGTAGGCTTCTTGTCCTTGGCGCAACCCAAATCGGGGGGGGTAGTGACTCCAAGAGTAAGGGGATAAGAGGGGTGGGGGACTGCCTCATGCTTAAGTCATGGGCGACCAATGCTAGCCGGATGTAACAAGGGAAAAGAGTACTCAATCCATGGTTCCCAAATTTGGATAGGTGGTCCTTCAAAATGCTAGACATCAGTTTGTTAATAATAATTTTTTTCCCCCCAGACTTGAGCAATGGTTCTTTTGGCTGAAATAAGTATGATGCCAATTTCTTTTGGTGGCCTTATAGGCCCGGAATATGACAGTGTAGTATGGCTAATTTAGCATCCTTACAGATTGTCAAATAGAAAAAGTGCACAGCAGGCCAAAGACCTGGGACCAAAAGCCTATCAGTTGTGGACATGTCCAGCAGATGTGTGGGATATCTCTGATATGGCAAAACATTGGTCACTGTAACTAGGGTTGGCATGGGCGATTCAGGCAGGGACCCATTACCTCCGCAGGGTCAGTGGTAATCTAAGTCTTATGCCGCGTACACACGGTCGTTTTTTGCGATGAAAAAAAACGACGTTTTTTAAAACGTCATTTAAATTGATCGTGTGTGGGCAAAACGTCGTTTTTTGTCTTAAAAAAAACGACCAAAAAAAAATTCCAACATGCTTGAATTTTTTGTGTCGTTTTTCAAAACGTCGTTTTTTGTTTCACAAAAAGTCACCGTGTGTAGCAAAAACGTCTTTTAAAACGACGTTTTTCAACCCGCGCATGCCCAGAAGCTAGTTATGAAGCGAGCTTCAATGGAAAAGAGTGGTGAACGTTACCTCGCTTTTTGTGAAAAAACGATGGTGTGTATGCAAAATTGTCTTTGAAAAGTGACGTTTCAAAAACGTCGTTTTTTACTTCACAGAAAACGTCGTTTTTCTTCATCTCAAAAAACGACCGTGTGTACGCGGCATCACTCCCATTGAGTCATGACATGCACTTTGTCAAATTGGTCCACAAATAACAAAATCAAAGAATGTTTTAAGCACCCAGAATTGTGACATTGGGACCTAAAAGGCTAAGATCTACAGACAGTAAGCATGTGTCTAAGCAAAATGTGATAAATGTGTTATTTTGCTTATCATTTTTTTTTTTTCCTGCTAACTTGACACTTTGAAGTGATCCTGTGTTTTTAGCCATATCAGTCAAAGCGGTTACATTTTAATGCCATCCCCTGCAACGGCTTACACTCGCCAAAGAGAATACCCGTCTTGTAGTTTACACTCGGCTATTGATGAGAGGAGATTGAAGACCAGTATATTCTGCTGTAGAAACTTGCTTTTAGCCTGCATGTGCAACATACAAGGTCACTTTACCAGCCTAAGTAATGGTGTTTTTTTATGTTTTCTTTTCATTGCAGTGCTCCATAGTTGAATCTCATCTCTCAGATCAAATCACCGTCCACACGGATATTTCTGGGAATATTGTAGGCGTTTCCATAGTCACTTTTCCAGGGTCCTGCAATGGTGCAGAAGTGGAGGATGTGGATCTGGAGCAGTTTAATACCACTGTCTATATCCATCAGCCTGTCCCAGCAGCAGTGTGAGTTCCCACCTCAATTGGTGTGTTATGTTTTATTTTTCTGTAACTTTATTTGCTCTGTTAGATTTTTTTATTTTAATTTTTTTCAGACCTGAAACTGCAGCTTTCATAGAGCGCTTGGAGATGGAACAAGCCCAGAAAGCAAAAAATCCACAAGAACAGAAATCCTTTTTTGCTAAATACGTAAGTGTTTTTGTCCTTCATAGATATACAATATGCAGTACTAGACCACAATGCCCGAAAAGGGCAGGTATGATGCAAAAAGCCCCGAGATGCAAACCAAAATCTAATTGGCTGATTTGCAAAATTTGCACTCTATAGAAACTAAAATAAACTTGCAATTGATTTCATGGGATAAGCACATTAGGGCTCACAAAACTATGATCTGGGGAAAGTGAGTGCTTTTTCTCAGTTGAAGACGTTTTATCAGGGGGTGAGTGTGTAAAGACTGTAGGGAATTAAAAGTGGAGGTGGTGTTCTTGGCTGCCATTTGAAATAATGTTTTCAGGCGACACGTAAAACGATCACTGAGCTGGTAATTTTTTCAGCTAACATTGCAGTTGCACTAAAGACTGAAATATCGCTTAACCACTTCCCATCCAGGCCAATTCTGGCATGTCACTCTGTAGAAATCATCTTTTTTTAATTTATTTTTTTGAAAACGACTCAGAGCCCCCAAACATTATATATGTATTTTTTAGCAGAGACCCTAGGGAGTAAAATGACGGCCGTTGCAGCTTTTTATGTCACACGGTATTTGTGCGTAGTTTTCTTTTTTTTTTTAAACGCATGTTTTTTGGAAGAAAAACGGTTTGATTTAAAGTAAGCCCAATATTTTTTATATAATGTGAAAGTCTCATGTTTTAAAATAAAAAAATAACAAACGTGTTATACTTTCTTCCTCTGTTTTGGGTTTGGCACAGAGCAGCCTGGATCCTCCTCTTTTCGGGTCCCTCTTAGTTGCTCCCCCCCCCCCCCCTGCTGGGGAGACTGCTACACACAGAAGGTTTTTTACCTTAATGCATAAAGATATAAAAACCTATTGCCTTTACGACTCATTTGAAGAGCTCTTGACATTTGAAATTGGTAGATCTGCCTTTTCATGCATGTAGCGCCTTTAAACTTTTTTCTGACACGTTCGGATTTCTGCATATAAGAGATTAGAGGCCTATAGTGGGTGGGTGCATTTAGGAATGCCTATCTTTAATTACAGCAAAATGCATTCCCAGATCAGCATATTACCAACAAAAGGTAACATGGAGCTCTACAGCAATGCTTGAATGCAAATATGAAGTATAGAGCATGTAGGTTGTACTAGTGCTGGACTTGTGTATTTTACAGTTTAGTTCTGCTCTAAAAGAGTCTTCCAACCTACGCTAGAAGAATGGCAGTTGGAGTTTGTTTACACCACAATCCTAGCATATTCAGTATGCAGTCCAGCATAAACTTTTACATATGCTTGTAATGTTTTTGGTGCATGTTTTTTTTTTTTTTTTTTTTTTTTTTGCTTATTTTTATTTTTTTATTTATATTTTTTAATTTTATTTTACGGAGTTGCAATGGCATGCATTTGCAGTAAATTTTTTTTTTTTTTTTTGCGCTCCAGTACGAAAAAGGACCACGCTTTAAACGCACATGAAGCACTACAATTGTGTCAACTAGTCTTGTTAAAATACATGAAGTGTTCTTGCATATGCGTTCCTACTGTGTTATAAAAACCTGTTTGACTGCTTATAGTATAAACAAGCCCTTTAGAATCTTTTGGCAACTATGGATAAATGAGACACTCCTCTTGCCCTGTTTTTATACATAATTTCCATTGGTTTTACACATACGGTTGGCAGGCTTATTGGCATACAGCTCTTGTGTAATAAGAAGCCATTCAGTTCCATGGTGTCAGCACACAGCTAAGTATTCCCTGAGCCATCTGTATTGTATTGAGCCCTTTGATGCAATACAACGTTTATATCTGTGTGCCAGCCAAATGCTCACTTTAGGTGCTTTAGTGTACAAGATCTATGCTTTAGCCTCCTTCACATGTCATGTGTCTAGGGTTATTAGTGATGTCTGTTTTATCTCTTCATCCTCACAGTGGCATATAATTCTAGGAGGGGCAATGTTGCTAATGTTAACCAATTCAGCGAAACCTGCGGGAGCCGGCACAACAGGCCTGAGGAATTGAAGTAATTTACTTGACATAAACTCTACTTATTTTCTAACGCTACTCTCTCTACTTGCACTTTATTTTCTCTGAGCTCTGAGACTAAACATTAACTAGGGCCAACATTATGTAATTGAGCATATGCCTCCAACTTCTGTGGGCAGTTCATGTTATTTTTTTATTTTTTTCTCAGATGTATGATGTCATAGCAGGGAGCTTCCTTTTTCTTTTTTTTTTTTGCACTTGCTGCATCATCACTGGGACATGGAGGTGGGGCATGCTGGGAAATTTGTACGTGTTTTGTAGTATGAGTTTAGCACATTTTATGTTTGATTTCTTCCAAAGCTTTGGCTTATGATTGACACGGCAGACTACCTTGAACAGAAACTGAAGCCACCTGTCACTGTTCTGGGCCCTTCAGCATATGGCAGAATCTTATATTTAAGGGGAAATGTGAATGCTGCCTTGTTAAGGTTCATGGGCCATACATTGTCACGTAAGGAGCATATTTCTGCACCCACGAGTCAAAGGGTTGGAGTACAGCCATGGCCAGCAGCCTGTACAAATCAGTAATAGGCTGATGGATGCCACGGGTGTACTTCTGTAACTGTACATCCACTTTGATAACACTAAAACAGCGACGGAATATTGCATTCAGGGCAGATTATCTGTCCCTATAAGTATGTAAGCACTCGGATGTGCGGTTGCCTGCCTACAACTACGGCATCTGTCATGTAAAGGTTACTGGTCACCGCTGTATAAAAGCACCTGTGACTCTTGGGTGCAGAAATACTAGATTCCTTGGGCCCTTTTCACACGTGGCGGATCCGCTGGATGGACTCCACTAGCTCAGCGCGGGATCGATCTGTTGATCTCCGCTGAGCAGGTGGGTGACCAGTCCATATCCGCTCACTGTGCAGGGATGAACCTGTCGGAGCCCCGCTGTTCTCTATGGGGAGATTGAATGAAAAAGTACAGCCTGTTTGTTTTCATCCGATCCGCAGGAGGTATAGCGAACGTATTGCCATCAGTCTGTTTTGAGTGGATCTTGTCAGATTGGATGGCAGGCAGGTGTCAGCGGACACGTCTCCACTTATTGACAGCCGCCTGCCCATAGAAGTCAATGGGTGCCCCGCTCAGATCTGCCCTAAAAACAGACAGGCAGATCCAAGAAAGCTGATCGTGTGAAAGAGGCCTTAATGGTGTGCAGCCAAAAAAAAAAAGTAAATCGGATACGCTACGCCCACACAAAGATACGCGGCTCTACCTGAATCTAGCCCGATGTGCTTTTATGCCTAGTGTAGTCAATTTTAAATAGGAAAGTAGAGGGACACACACCAGGAAATTCATACAAAGGAAGCAATAAAAAGAGAGCAGGCTACTTTTTCATACAAGTACATGGTATAGCAGGCACATGTCGGGAATATCAAATGTTGTGTTGACGTATTCTTCAAGTACATGGCTCCCGTTAAGACTTTAAGACTGTGCAGTTCAAGAGGTTCAGGTTTTAATTTCATGTGTGCAGTGAATGTAGCTTGCCATTAGATGGCGATGTAAAGCTGCTAGACAATGGTACACAAGCGGCAGAGCCTGTCATGTTGATCTTTTGTGATGATTATTTTATGTTGGAAATTCCAGCTCTTGTAGCATTGTGGGGAAAATCAAAGTTCAGTTTCTTTAGTAACAGATTGAAACAGGAACCAGGAAGCACTAGAAGGATCATCGGGTGCTTTACAGTAAAAAATAAAAATTATGCAGACTTGATTTACACAGATTAAAGCTCTATTCTTGGGCCCCTTTCACACAATTGGGTGGGAGGTGCGGTGACGGTATAGTGCCTTTATCTTTAGCGTCGGAATCGTGGCGGTATTTTGCCTCTAGTGGTGTGGTTTTAACCCCTGCTAGCGGCCGGAAAAGGGTTAATACCGCTGGCAATGCGCCTCTGTAGAGGTACATTGCCAGCGGTATAGTCGCGGAGTCCCATTGTTATAAATGGGAAGGAGCGGTGGAGGAGCAGTAAACACACTGCTCCAAAGATGCTACTAGCAAGACTTTTGGAGCGCCCTCCGCCAGCGCATCGCCTCTCTTTCACAGTGAGACTGCAGTGCAGGAGTTTTTCAGGTGGTATTTAGGCACTTTTTTTTTTTTTTTTTTTTTTAAGCACCAAAACGCCTGGAAAAATTCCTCAGTGTGAAAGGGGTCTTAAAATGTATATAAAACTACATGTTTAGCTAAGACTATCCAGTCCACAGAGTAGGATAGATGTGTTTTGCCTCCAAAAATGAACAAAGGATGAGGTAGAAATATTGGATGTTCTGGTTGGATCAATAGATAATGAAACAATCTTAAAGGAGACGCAAACATTTTTTTTCCTTTACAACTCCTAAAGGGGTTGTAAAGGAATTTTTTTTTTTTTTTTTCCTAAATAGCTTCCTTTACCTCAGTGCAGTCCTCCTTCACTTACCTTATCATTCCATTTTGCTTTTAAATGTCCTTATTTCTTCTGAGAAATCCTCACTTCCCGTTCTTCTGTCTGTAACTCACCACCGTAATGCGAGGCTTTCTCTATGGTGTGAAGAAAGCCTCTTGAGGGGGGAAGGGGGCTAGCCGGCAAGTCAGGACTCTCTACTTTGCAGATAAAGGAGCTCTGTGTTAGTGGGCGTCCTGATACTCCTGCTTGCCCCTCCCCCCCTCAAAAGGCTTTCTCCACACCGGAGAGAAAGCCTTGCATTACTGTGTGGAGTTACAGACAGAAGAACAGGAAGTGAGGATTTCTCAGAAGAAATAAGGACATTTAAAGCAAAATGGAAGGATGAGGTAAGTGAAGGAGGACTGCACTGAGGTAAACGCCTACCGACATTACGCTTAAAAATTAATGGGGGCTAAAACTCCACTAAGGGAAACATAACTCTTGAGTAAGAGCAGAACTCTTGGCTGCTACAGTTAGTGCCGTTTCACAGTATGCGGTGTGGGAGCCGCATACAAATTTGAACAGGAATCGTATTCCTGTTCAAATCAGCAGTGCAATATGAGCCATTATTCTGTATGGCTTAAAGTGGATGTAAACCCACTGGATTAACTCTGTGTGGCAAGACTGGGCACAAATGATAGGAAATATTATACTCTACATTGTGACATCAAAAATAAAAACATTTTTTTTTGGGTTTACATCCACTTTAAATTGCACCCAAATCCTGCCAGACCCTTTTTTTTAGCTGCACCAGAATAGGATCCTATGAGTGTGACCACCCAAACACCCATGTGATCCAATTCTGAAAATCGCATTGCATTTTGCATACCGATTTTGGGGTTGGTGTTAACTTAACATACACACCCACATCAATTCGCATGGACAGGGTGTGATTTTAATGTGGTACAGCATCCGCTCCTAATTTTCTGCGAATTTTCAGCACATAAGTGTGAACCGGCACTCACTGTGTAATCAATTTATAATGGGAGGAGATTCTGGCATCTGTATAAATATATTTATTTTATAGCCGATTTTCAATTAACCATTAACTGGCCCAGCCCATAATTTTATCTTTTGACAAAGATCTGGCAAAGGTGTGTGTGTGACCGATAGGTGACTGATCTACACCCAATTCTGATGAAGTCAGAGATGTCTTGGACAAAGACGTTGCCTCGTTTACAAAACCTCTCCAAGTTTATTACTAAACTGCACCTTTTCAGATGGCAAATACAAGAGCTGTCACTAATTCTTTTGAAAGAATTCCAGAAATCTTGTGTATTTTACTCCACGGGAAACAATCCACTCTGCTTGTATCTGCTGCAAATAAACATTTGTAAAAATATTTATTTTATGTTCCAGTAGACAGAGGGACTGAGAATATACCCATAAATAGATGAGATCTGACACATTGATTGTGTATGGTGAAGGATAAGTGCTTCATAAAACAAAGTGTATTTATTATTTCTCTTTTCGTCCATGGATGGACACGGCCCCTTTTAGTCTTGAAAAGTGGGTTATGTTCCGGTTCTATAGGAGAGTCCTCTCCTATAGAACAGGAACATAACCCACACATCACGATTTACAGAGGCTGTGTCTGTCCATGGACGATGGAGAAAAGGATTTTATGGGGAGTACAAAAAAATCCTATTTTCTTTTTTCGTCCATGGATGGACACAGCCTCTGTAAATCTTGACTTGTGGGTTATGTTCCTGTTCTATAGAACAGGAACATAACCCACTTGTCAAGACTGTGTCCGTCCATGGATGACAGAGAAAAGGATTTTATGGCGAGTACAAAAAATCCTATTTTTTGCTACCTGACTTGACCACCCCCCTCTATTCCTACCCCATGCCTATACCGTGTTTTTTTTTTTTTTTTGTGTTAAAGTCAGCAGCTACAAAAAGTGTAGCTGCTTATTTTTAATAAACGCACCCAACCTGTCCCAGGATCCAAAGATTGTGTGCACTGCGCCTTTTGAATGGTTGGGTGGTCTTCTGGTACCTGTGACATGTCCCAGAAGACTGTACGGGAGGGGAGAGGAGAACTTCTGTTTCGATCACCTAGGCAATCCAAACACGAGTGAAAGCAGGTACCTGTCAAAACTAGGTATCAAAAAATATGCAGCTGCAAATCCTGTAGGTGCTTACTTTTAATGAAAGGTCGGTTACCTGTCCAGGGATCCAGCACTGTCCTCACCCGGGCTAGATTTTTGCCAGTCTCCAGGTCCCTAGTGACTGCATGTTTACTGCGGGAAGCTGGCTGTGAAGCCTTGTGGGCTTTACAACTAGCTTCTCACTGCGCATGCGCTATCTGTCCTCCACTTTGTGAATGGTCCTGCAGCCTTCTGGGAGCTATGATGTGTTCCAAAAGGTTGCAGGTGGGGGGGGGGGGGGTGAACTTCTAGTGGCATTGTTTTGGTGATTGGACCAGAAGTTGGGAGTGCGTACCTATCAAAACCAGGTACCTGCTACCCCCCCCCCCCCCCCAAAAAAAAAAAAAATTGAGAAGAAGAGGGGGAGGCATAAAGCAGAAAGTGAAATTGATATAAAAGTTATTTGTTTACGTCTGGTGGTGCACTGCCCTGTTCCAGCCTGTTAATTAGAGGCCCATATACTTCTATAATGATGTGCCCAAAGACTTCTAGAAATGGTCCAATCTCTGGGTCTGTAATGCTCATGCGCAGCCAGGACTTTCAGCACTGGGTGTAAACAAACATTGGATCCATGGCCATTGGTTTGAGGTAATTATGCATCAGAAGAGGCGAGGGTGTTTTAGGTTAGGTCGGGGGAAGGGGGCAAAAAGGCTAAGTGCACTTTGTTTGAAAGCTAAAGTCATAAAAAAATACAGGATACAGTCATCGGGTGGGATAGAAACAGAAACTAATAAGATAGATAGATCGATCAGGAATGGCGACCAACCTCTTTTTTTTTTTTTTTTTTTCTTTTAAATAACATTTAAGGATCCCGCCAAATCCAAATGATATCCAGCTTGTTTTGGGTTACCAGTTACAAAGTCATTACCAGTATCTCAGATCTCAGAGTTTTCTGCCTTTCTACAGTTTAATGATCTGGTTTCTTACTTTATAAGACCAGCGGCAGATCAATTCTCAATGCTTCAACATGCCTGTTTCTTTAGCTCCAAGTTGAGTCTGCATAGGCGTGGGCATGTACTTGTCTTTAGACCATAATATGCCTAGTTTTCTCTGTTTCTTGCTTCTCTTTCGCATTTTGGTGATGGGCTCTTTGCACCTTTTTCATCTTCTCTTTGCACTGTGGTAGTTGAGTAGAAAATAACCAGTGATGGTCTTGTTGATTGAGATTTGGCCCTCAGAGTATCTGAAGTTTTTCCCTAGTGGAAAGATCTTGTTAATAGTGTCATTAAAAAAAAGTTTTCTGTGTTGATGTTTAAATGTAAACCTGTCTTCCAAATTCATTTTTTTTTTTGCTTCTTGAAAACATTTCAAGTTTCCCTTTTGAAAGCCATCGCCGTGGTGCCTTCTGTTTCTTCTCTTTGGTGGTAAGCTGTCTCTATTACCAAACTGACTGCAATATTAAAACAAAATTCAGACAAATCAGAAATGACTGCTCAAACGATTCAGCTCTTAAAACGTAAGCTGGGAGCGTTGTATATGAACTAATCTCTTCAACCCAACCCAGAGAAATTTTGGAACACCCCTGCCCTACCATAAAGTGTAAGAAAATACAGGTGCAGTATTATTAATAAAAAGATTAAAAAAGTGCAATCTCATAAATTCTTAAGTGGGTTAAAGTGTGGAAAAACCAAGAAATAGTTCATTCATTGTCTTCATAAAGACTCCAAAAGTTTTGTCAAAACAAGCTGGAAAATGTCCTCCACCATCAGTGACCACACATAGTAGCTTACCAGATATCCATGACCACCGAGAGGTCAAAGGTGCAGTAAACGTTAATATCTGGGGCAAATCCAGCTTGCTCACTCACACTACTTCCTCTAATGCCCTAATCAATTTGCCACCAGTAAAGTCAATGTATTTAAAGCGGAGTTCCACCCTTAAAACCACTTTCTTTCATCCCATCCAGCATACTGCGCCTGCGCAGTCAGCTTCTGGGTCTGTGCGTAGGCGCCGAGAAGAGCCGAACACTAGTCGGCTGTTTCCGGAAGGCGTGACGCCTTATAGCGGCGACATACACCGCGGTGCGCTCAAAATTAAATGATCTATTATAAAGTAAGTACATGGATGACGCCAGTATGCTGGATGGGATGAAAGAAAGTGGTTTTAAGGGTGGAACTCCGCTTTAAAAAGACAGATCAGAGGAAGCAAAAACCTCTTATAGTGTAGTAAGTTCTAAAACTGATCTATTTATTCAACGTAATGCATTAGTATTGTTGAGAAAAAAAACAATGTTCATATCCTATAAATCTTACGTTTCCAACCAACAGAATGGTACCATCTGTTTCAGTATGTGATGACGTGACACCTCGTGGCTCCATCAAACATGTTTCATCGTCGTAAGACGTTGGGTACCTATATAGCGCTAACAATGTATATAGCGCTTTACATACATACATACATACATACATACATACATACATAAGTCCCAGCCCTCAAGAAGCTTGGAATGTAAGGTCCCTAACTGCACATACTAGCTCCAATTTAGGCACAGATTAACCCCACCAGTATGCCTTTGGAGTGTGGGAGGAAACCGGAGTACCATGCAGGCACAGGGAGAGCATGCAAACTCCAGGCAGGAAGTTTTGTGGTTGAGATTCCAATGACCCTAGTGCTTGCCTTTTACCCACTAAAATTTTTATACCTATGAGAACTTCACTACGTATTTTTCATCAGCTTAAGTTTGGCCACGTACCCCGCAGCTCTAGCTCCGCTGTGTCTGTGAGTGGCTGCTGCAGGGAAATCGGGGAGCGCAATCAATTTATAGGATTTGTCAAGAGAGCCGTAGAATCACATGACTGGACCAGAGTAGATTAAAAATAGTATATAGATCTTCTTTTTATACAGGAAAGGATAAGAATATAATTAATAAATAAAAATGTTTTTTTAAGAGTGATCGGCTTTTCTTCCACTTTTAAAGTGGATCTTCAGGCAAGTAGCGAAGTACACAAGTGAAATACATATGCATTTATTGTTTCTCCTGCCAAAGGATTTGTAAATCTGTGCAGCCATTCTTATGATACTCAACCTCTGCGTCAGCTCTGTGCTTACTGATGAAGCTCCGTTTTTGGTCCCGTCAGAAGGCTTTGGATAGAGGTAACATAAGACAAGTTTCTAGAGAAAACATTACCAGTGTTCAAAAGTTTGTAATCCCTATCCTGACAATCTTATCTTTTTATGTAAGTGTTTTGTTAATCTTTTTACACTTTAAGGAGTCTTTGCCGGAATTACAACTTTTTCAGATTTTTTGACAGGTTTCATTGGCAGCCAGTTTGTCAGAGAATGTGACCCTTCCTTACATTATCCAAAACTAAAAATATGTTTAGCCTAGAAATTCACTTTACGGAAGGACTGTGTACTACACTTTTTTTTTTTCTTTTACGTTGACATCGCTGCTGTCTAGTAAGAATTGTGAAGAGTGAGACTTTAGCTGTAGTATTCCAAGATTCATCTTCAAAGTGACACTGTATCCCAAAATAAGGCATTATTTTGTGATGGAAATGGATATGCTATGCAATTTAGGATATTTGAGAAGATTTTAGGTTTATCCATTTAAAAAAATCTCTACAGCCTTAGTGAGCTAACTTGCCTGTAATGAATTATGCCGCAAATTGTGGAGGCAGCTGGATCCTGTAGAAATCCTCTATGCATGTTGGCTGGTCCTCTTCCTGCCTCTGAGTCCAGTGCTGTGGGGGTTAAAGCTTTGGAGCTGCTGTGAAAATGTTTGAGGCCATTCCCCCTCCCTTAAAGCGGAGGTCCACCAAAAAAGAAAAATATTAAAAGCTAGTAGCTACAAATAATGCAGCTACTGGTGTTTAATATATGGACACTTACCTGTCCGGGGGTGCCTGCGATCTCGGCAGCCAAAGCAGATCTGTCGACCCTTGGCTGCTGCCTCCACCATCCTTGGTCAGGGAATCGGGAAGTGAAGCTGTGCGGCTTCACTTCCTGGTTCCCTACTGCGCATTCGTGAGTCGGTGCCGGAAGTGGCGTAGATTACTGTGGTGATCTATGCCAGGAAGTGGGAGCAAATGCCTCTGTTAAAAAGGTATCTTTTCCCTCCTCCCCTCCTGAAAGGTGCCAAATGTGACACCGACGAGGGGGGGGGGGGGGGTTGGTTCCAAAAAGTTGAAGTTCAATTTTTGGGTGAAAAGCCATTTTAAGAAAAGTTCTTTCTTTGCTTGTAACCAGATCTGATCAGGGCAATGAAAGAAATGGTTAATTCCTATTATCCGGTACATTGGTTCACTAGATGGAGCTATATAGATATTAATACACTGCTCACAAAAATAAAGGAAAAATGTGAAAATGTACCACATCTCAATGGGGGGAAGACATATGCTGGATACCCATTCTGATATGGACTGGGTAATGTTAAGAATAAAAGGATGACACATAGTTTGATGGACTGGGTAATGTTAAGAATAAAAGGATGACACATAGTTTGATGGAAATTTGAATTGTCATCCTACAGAGGGTTGAATTCAAAGACACCCCAACCATCAAAGTGAAAAATGATGCAGCAGGCTAGACCATTTTGCTGAAATTTCATTGCAGCAACTCAAAATGTGTTTGTATGGCCCCACGTGCTTGTATGTATGCCTGATAACATTGAGGCAAGCTCCCAATGAGAGGACGGATGATGTCCTGTGGTATTGCCTGCCGGATCTGGATCAGGGCATTACTGAGCTCCTGAATAGACTGAGGTGCAACCTAGTGGTGTTGGTTGGACCAAAACCTAATGCCCCAGAGGTGTTCTGTTTAATTTAGGTCAGGGGAGAATGGGGGCCAATAAATGGTATCAAATGATCCTCTAGGAACTGGCTGCATACTCTCGCCACATGAGTCCTGGCATTGTCATGCACCAGGAGGTACCCAGGACCCACTGCACCAGTATAGGGTCTGAAATGGGTCCAAGGATTTCATGCTGATACCTATTGGCAGTCAAGGCGCCACTGGGTAGCCTGTAGAGGTCTATGCATCCCTCCATGGATATGCTGCCCCAGACCATCACTCACCCACCACCAAAACCGGTCATGCTGAACGATATTGCAGGCAGCTTAATGTTCTCCACGGCTTCTCCAGACCCTTCCACGTCTGTCATGTGTGCATGCTGAACCTGCTCTCATCTGTGAAAAGCAGAGCGTCGGTGGTGGACCTGACAATTCTGGTGTTCAATGAAAAAGGCAAATAGCGTTCCACAGTGCCGGGCAGTGAGCACAGGGCCTATTAGAGGATGTGTCTGTTTCTGATTTTTTTTTTTTCTTTTTTTGGTCAGACATTCACACCAGTGACCTGCTTGAAGTAATTTTTGTAGTGCTCTAGCAGTGCTCATCCTGTTCCTCCTTGCACAAATGAGCCAATACTGGTCCTGCTGATAGGTTAACGACCTTCTACGGCCCTGTTCAGCTCTCCTAAAGTAACTGCCTGTCTCCTAGAATCTCCTCCATGCTCTTGAGACTGTGCTGGGAGACACGGTAAACCTTCTGGCAATGACACATATTAATGTGCCGTCCTGGAGGAGTTGGACTGCCTGTGCAACCTTTATAGGGTCCAAGTATCATTTTGTGCTACCAGTAGTGACACTGACCCTAGACAAATGCAAAACTAGTGAATAACCAACAGAAAAGATGAGTGGGGGGGTAGCCTCCACCTGTAAAACCATTCCTGTTTTGGAGGTCGTCTCGTTGCCCATCCAGTGCACCTGTTATTTCAACACAAAAGCAGTTGAAACTGATTAACAACCCTCTGCTACCTAACTGACCAGATCAATATCCCAGGAGTTTATTTGACTTGATGCTATACTCTGATTAGAAATTGTTCCTTAAATTTAGTGTTTTGTGTAGATGGCTATAGATGTTTTTTTTTTTTTTTTTTTTTTTAAACTTCAGCCTTAAAGACAATTGCGCTAATGCTCAGGGGCAGGCTTGCCTTCTATGCAGTAGTAATTTTAGATTATAAGAGGAATTTTTTTTTTTACCAATACCGCCCCAAAGATATGGAAAATATGTCAAAGTGTGGTAGGTGAATCTTATTGAAGATTTTTTTTTTGTGTTTTTATAACCATAAAGGTTGCGCAGAGGATGCATGCTACATTGTCCTGGACTTTTGGAGTTGCAAAAAGACAATCGCGTCATTGGGGAACAATTGTCTCAAATCGGCAGTTCCAGTGCACATTTTTCATGCAAATATGTTGGCATTAATCTTTGAGTCTGTTTAGTGATCTTTTAGCCAAATGGCGACTGTCGTTTTTTATTTGTCAAACGGCGATCACTTATATAATGGTGACATTCAACCTCAGAGCTGTCACAGAACTTGGAAGTTCCAAGAAGCACATTGTGAGCACACACAGATCTGTTAATTTTCATACTAATGTTTGATGTAATATGGGTAAAAAAATAAAAGAAGCTGCAAAGTTTTTTCATAAATGTTCCCCATTGAGTTGAAAACTGGTGAAATACCAATCTTTTTCCTGCTTAATTTTTATTTTCTACTTGAAACCTAGGACCTCGCTTATAAATGTCCTAATCCAATGAATCTCTTTTTTGCTCCTAGCAACCTATCAAATTCTTACTTATTGTTTTTAACCAGAACCTGCAGACATCTGGAAGAGACCTTTTGCTGGAAGGCAACATTTTTAAATTCTGTTAAAAAGAACAGACCTTTTGTACAATGAAGCCCATTGCCTAACAACTTTTATTACTACTTTGTATCTTCTTCCTTTGGAAGTCTGTCCTATGCAATAACATGTTGTGGTCTTGTATTTTCAGTGGATGTACATAATCCCTGTTGTTCTATTTTTGATGATGTCTGGAGCATCGGATGCTGGCAACCAAGGAGGAAACGGAGGAGGAGGCGGCAATGGTGGTGGAAGATGATTGGTTGTACCAGAATCCAAATCCTCCCTCTCAGACTGAACACAGGAGGATAAAAACTGCCACACAGCACTGGTTACTTCCCGCAATGCTGCAAATACACGCAGACTGAATGATCCTGCTTGTATTTTAGGATAACCATCTATTATTTGGTTCTTTTTGTTTTATGCCTTTTTTTTTTTTTTTTCTATTTTCCCCTGTGAACAATTTAGATCAAATGGCAAATGTACCATAGAACTAATTTTTTATTTTAATTTATTATGTTGCAAAGGTGTAAGAACATTGAAAATGAAAATTGTGATTGTTGGATAAACAAGTGTTCGTTTTCTGATTTTCTTTAAAGCAACCCTGTCATTATAGTAGAAGACATACCACTATAAGAGAAAACACCTGTAAAAGAACAGTACATATTTTCCTGCCACGACTGCTAAATGTTGCTGGGAGATGGTCCCCTGAAGGCTGCTAGGAAAACACTTTGGCATAGGGGTGCACTGAAGGGAAATTTTTGTCCCAAAACCAAAAATGAAGGATGCACTGGGCCAAAAACCAAAACTGAAAATGACTGTATTTAAAATAAATATTTGATTTTATATAAAGTTTTATTATATTCAACTTTTTAATTTAAGATCATCAATTTTAAATTAATATGAATTCATTGTTGGCCATTATTGGCAAGTTTAGTGCAAGAAAAGCTCAAGAAAAAGGCAGTCTGCAGTCTTTTACCATTTCTTGTATCATGTCCTCAGTCTCTACCATCTGATACAGGAGGTGGTCAGAGACTGCGGACATGATGCAGGAGGTGTTCAGAGACCATGATACAAGAGATCAATGCAGCCTGTGTGTGCCCATAAGATGCAGCCTCATCTGGGCCCATCATGCAGCCTGCCAGTGCCTGAATCAGCGGCGGTCTCAGTGTGTCACGAAGCTGTATTTGAATTGCCCGGGTCGCAGTAACTATGTCATAAGATCACGTCATACTGATTCAATGTCCCACCATTGGATCAGTGTGCCGTCTGTTAAAGGAGGTGTGACATTGTTACTGCGGTCTGTGCAGTTCAGCTCCATGACATGCAGATTACGGCGAGGAGGGGGGGGGAGAGGACTGGGGTGCTCCAAAACGACACCCCGTGATAGGTGGGCGAGGGGTGGCACCAGAGGTGGGGCCTCACTCCATTTTCGGCTCCATTATCAGCGTTTTTTGTTTTTTTTTCGGCATTGCGCCGAAAACACAATTTTCGGGCCATGTGTTTCGGCAGCCGAAATTTCAGTGCATCCCTACTTTACGGTACTGACATGGAGATGAGCCAGCAGAACCAAAGCTGCTGAAAACCATGGACATCAACACTCATGGAAGTGTTGATTTCTCAGCAGACTTGTGGGACAGTTTCTGTAGGATCTGGGCACCATTCAGTAATTTAAGCAGCAGGAAAGAGAAGTATGAACACCATCCTTTTAACAAGTATGGGCCAGATTCAGGTAGGAGAGCGGATCTTTATTCTGGAGTAACGTTCATCATTTACGTTACTCCCGCGAAACTTTAGGAGCAAGTACTGTATTCACAAAGCACTTGCTCCTAAAGTTGCGGCGGCGTAGCGAAAATGAGCCGGCGGAATTCAAGTTGGGCGGGTAGGGGTCGTGTAGTATTTAAACTAGGCGCGATCCGGCGGCGAACGTACTGCGCATGCGTCGACTGTCAGTGCGCATGCTCCAAATTCTGTCGGTGAACGTCAATGACGTCAATCCACCATTCACGGGCGTTTTACGTAAACGACGTTAAACTTTTTCAATTTGACGCGATCACGACGGCCATACTTAACATAGGATACTCCACCTAGGGAGCACGCGTATCGCTTACAGAAACGTCGGAAAGTCACTGCGTCGGGCCCGCGTACGATCGTGAATTGCAGTATCTCGCTGATTTACATATTCTCGGCGTAAATCAGCAGGAACGCCCCGAGCGCCCATTTTAAAATTGCATTTCCGATACGACGGCGAAATACAATTACGCCGCTCGTATATGAACTCAATTCCGGCGTTTCTTGTTTTCTGCATACAGAAAACAGATAAGCCGGCTCAAAGTGTGAGTTATGCTGGCGAATCACTCATACTTTTTTTTTTTTAGGTTTTTGATATAGTTTGTGATTTGTAAAGGATCGTTTTAAATGACATCTCTGGTATTTAAAAAACTTTTTTTTTTTTAACAAACATGTCGTACTTGCCTCCACTGTGCAGCATGTTTTGCAGAGTTGGCCCTGAAACATCCTATTCTGGGGTCTCTCGGCGGCTCCTCCCCGCATTGTATAACTATGGAGAAGCGCTCAACCAGGGGGGGGTACCTTGTGGGTCCAGTTTCAAGTCCAGCATTTGCCTCCATGGTCACGAATGCTGGACTCGGCCCTGGTCATTGGATTTGTTTGACAGCAGTGGGAGCTAATGACTGTGCTGCTATCAATCTATTTAATCAAGAGCCGGGACCCCATGGAGAGAAGGATGGCGCGTCCGTGGTGAGGAGATGAAGGGGCTCAGGTAAGTAAAAAAGGTAGGGGGGCTGTGGGGCGGTGACTGCCAGGTGTTTTTTCACCTTAATGCATAGGATGTATTAAAGGGGAAAAAACATTAAACTTTATAACCCCTTTTAAAGAGGCTCCATTCACACCTGTACAACACTAAAGTCGAATGACTTCGGAGAGCTACTTGGACTCAACTTTGGATGGGTGCGACTTTTTTGCTTTGACCAATGATAATGGACAACTGTTATAAACTGTCGCATGTAAAACATTCATATGCAACTTTTGAGGATTAAAATTGAAGTCTAGGGACCTCATATCAGATGAAAGTTGAACCAATGGTGAGTTACCGACTCTTGCACATTGTGGACTGGAACCCAGGATGCTGAACGGCTCATTTGTGAGATTCAACAACATGCACAAATCTGGAATATTGCTGCACACCTTAGTATCTTTATTGAAGCATTAAAATTACATCACAGGTATGACAGGGAACATTTAAAGGTGACATGTTATGCCTTTTAAAGGGGTTGTAAAGGTAAACATTTTTTTTACCTTAATGCATCCTATGGGTGATGGTAGAAAGCTTTTGCCAAGAGGAGCCGAGACAGCCACCGAGGAACCCCAGAAGACAGGGTTCGGGGACACTCTGTGCAAAACGAGTTCCACAGTGGAGGTAAGTATAACATGTTTGTTATTTTTAAACAAAAACATTTTTGCCTTTAATGTTCCCTGTCATACCTGTGATGTAATTTTAATACTTCAATAAAGATACCAAGGAGTACCTGAAGTCCTAACGGTACTCATTGGAAAACATGGGGTGCGGCCTGTCATGTGAATTTCATATCCAAAAGCACATTACAAGTTGCACAAGTGTGAATGGAGCCTAAACTCAAAACCAAAAATGTATTATATTGTAGCTTACCAATCATTGGTTATGGTGGCTGCATTATTTTTCTTCTTGGGCTTTTTTACTCTTTGTTTTCACCTTTATATCGCCACCACATTCAAGAAATGGTAAGCGCCAATATATTTTTTTTAAACTTTAAAAAGAAAGTGGGTGGAAGGGAATTTTTAGGCACCATATATTGAAAAACATATAGATAAACAAAGCTTTATTATATAATTAAAAAAAACTACAATAGAAAAAAAATGTGTATTCACAGGCCATATACTGTAGTGTTAAATACAAAATATAAAACGATTTGTTTTTCAAAATTTTCCATTTTTTTTGGTTTTGTTTTATTTAGCAAAAAAGAACCCCAGAGGTGGACAAATGGCACCAAAAAAAAGCTCTATTTGTGTGATAAAAATGTGAGTCACATCCAGTGACACGGCGCGCCAAGGGGTGGAGCCGAGTGATACAGTGAGCAGCTATGGCCGCTTGCTGTATCACGAGAGCGCACCTGCAAGGACTCATCACCATGTAAGCTCTCTCGCATGAATGTGGTGAGTTCTTGCGGGGAGGATTAGAGCTTTGGAGCGGTGTACGTTCCTCTCTTTTCCCTAAGATTGTAGACCTACACAAGGCTGGAATGGGCTACAAGACCATCGCCAAACAGCTTGGTGAAAGGAAAGCCGTTGACATGATCGACTCCTCGGTGGGGAGTCCATCTGAGGAGAGCCAATGAGAGGCTGGCGATCCAATAGGGTCTTGACAATCCACCGGGGATCGAGGTATCCTGTCAGTCGGTACCTGAAGACAATTTGAAGGAAATCCAGGCGTAATTCTACCAAGGAGGTTCATTTCCGCAATCACAATCGGTAGGGCCTGTGGCAGAGGTTTCCCACTGAATGCATTTCAGGAGGGTCTGTGACAGACTTTTCCCAAAGGGTTCCAGTTCATTATAGGAGGGTATGTGGCAGAGACTTTTCCTCAAAGGTTCGAGCGATACACTGGCTGCCATGTCCGTGAGAGAGGCCTGTACAGGTACGCTATTCCACTCAAGCAGGAGTGGCGCAAGAAGTGTTGCACGTGGGAGCAGGACTGTTTCCCTATTGCTACGCCTGAATTTGCTATTCTCTTTCTTCCTTCAACTCTACCTTCTTCACCACAAGTTCTATTGTTTTTACCCGGCTGGGTAATAAAGAGCGCAGCAAAAGACACCCCTAGGAATTCGGAGAGCCATGTGGCACCCAAAACAAATCAGCAGCTCCTCAGGGGTAGTGCTACACCTAAAAAAAAAAAACCACAATACAGCCATCACATCTAGGAACTAGTAAACTGCAATAGAATGTTTGCTTTTGGGTTTAACACTGCTTTGAGTTTTGTGGGAATTTTTTTTCTCTCAAGCGTCTTCCAGGACAGCCCATGAGACCTAGGGCTCCTCCTACCAGGACAGGAAACACGTCGCCCCCACCAGATAAAAGGGCGGTCCTCCAGGCCCCATGTCAGTATTAGTGTTTCCTCCGGACGGGGGGTAACATGTTCCTGGAACTGGTTCCCCTAGGTCTCAAGAGCATGGCTCCCTGAGCGATGGGTGAGTTTTTCCTACCTCTTCCTTAGGTCCCAGAGTGACACATCCACCGGGGGAGTTGGTTTGTGGTTGCTGTCCCTGTTTCTCGGTACATGGGGAATGTCAGTACCGTCATGGCGTCCGAAGCTCCCCCCTGCAGAACCGCATGGTTTTCGGCTGCTGTAGCAGCAGTAGCGGCTTGTTTCCCTGCCAGTACAGCCAGGCTAGAACATGCAGGGGAAGGAGGAAGCCGCGCGCAGGAAGGGGCGGAACTTGCGTTCCAAGCTGGCTTACAGGGAGTCCCGGAGGGGTCACTTCCGGGGCGTGTGACGTCATCAACGGGCGCCGGAGACGCTAGTTCCAGTCTCAGAACGGCGCGAACAGGGACGCTGGGAGGCTGGTCGTTTGTAAGGTGAAACCCAGCAAAGGCTGCGGCTCATTACATGGAAAGGATGGACTCCTTTTGAGATACCTGCACAGGCAGTGGAATCAAACCCTAACGCCAGCTCCTCACTGGTAAGCCTGAAAGTGTATGTACTTTTTCTTGCACAAACCTGTGAGTGTCTTTTTTCCCTTGTAACTAGTAAGGACTAGGTGAAGGGTGCACATGTTTCTTTTTCTCCTGCACGGGGTGTTATGGAGGGTATGCGGCTGTAGATTTACAGGGTCAGTCTTGTTCTCTTGCAGGCAAAGCCCAAGCGCAGCCACCAAAATAAAAATAAATAAATGTGCAGTGTGCGGAAGTAAACTGAGCTCCTCAGGGAGTAAACCAGTTTGCCGCTCTTGTATTAGAAGCCTAATAAAAGATGACCCGGTAGCCTCATGTCATAAAATACTGACTTCAGTTAGTGATGAGCTTAAATCCACTTTTAGCTTTTTCAAAACTCTAATTGATAAATTGCATGCTCCCAGAGGGTCAAACAGGAAAACTTCAGTTAGTAGCATTCCGCAACAAAATGTGGAGAGTGAAGACTCTGAGACTGAAGTTAGATCTACCCGTTCTTCTCCTGAAGAATCAGGGTCAGATACAGGGCCCAGGGATAGAGAATCCTCTAAGGGCTCAAGATTTAAGTTGTCTTTGGAAGACGTGGACAACTTATTAAAGGCTATTATACAACTCTGGTAATGGAAGAGGAGGAGGTACAATTGTCTAAGCATGACCTTATGTACAAAGGTGTGCACAAAATAAATCTTTCCAGTGCACAGTTCCCTCCTTGATATTATCAAGCTGGAGTGGGAAAATCCAGAGAGAAAACCTTTCTTTTCTGGTAACCTAAAAAGGTTTTCATTGGATGAGAATGCAGCGCAGCTGTGGAACAAAAAGCCAAAGTTAGACGCGCCTCTTTCAAAAGTTTTAAAGTTTCGGACCTAGCGTTTGAGTGGCACGCTTAAGGACCCGATGGACAAGAGAGGAGATATTTTTCTTTATCACAGAGCCTGGGATTCAGCTATGGGAAAGCTCAAGCCGGCTCTTGCCTCCACTTGTGTAGCCAGAAACCTGGAAGAATGGCTTACACAGATACAAACCCATCTGTTGGCAGGTACCTCTAGGGAAGAGATTCTAAAATCCTTTCCTCTCCTTTTTAGTGATGTAGGTTATTTAGCTGATTCTTCCACAGTCGGTAAGAATGACGGCTAGGACTTTGGCCTTAGTGAATTTAGCCAGAAGAAGACTTTGGTTTAAAACCTGGTCAGGCGATGCAGCCTCTAATTTGCACCTATGTGGGCTTCCCCTAACAGGGGATCATCTTTTTGATCCTGGGCTGCAGGAGGCACTGGAATGTACGGCCGATAGAAAAAAGGCCTTTCCAGAAAACGATAAAAAGCAGACGGGCAGAAAATGTTTTCATGGCCAAAACAGAGTCCTAGAAAAAAGGACAATAGGCCCAAGAAGCATTGGACCGGGTACAATGCAAAGGTAGAGGGGGTGTTTTGTTTAACACGCCTCAACAGCCCGCCAAGCCACAGTGACCAGCATCTTCCAGTGGGAGGAAGAATGAGGGCCTTTCTCCCACAGTGGGCAGCAGTCACTTCAAGTCCCTTCATCTAGTGGCAAATGGATACAGGCGGGAATTCCCTGCCAACCACCAGAGCGACTATTGGTCACCTCCTCCCAAAGATTGGGAGAAAGCGAGGGCTCTGGGTCTCCAGATAGGAGACTTGTTCGACCATAAAGTCCTGATTCCTGTTCCCTGCTCAGAACAGAACAAAGGGTTTTATTCCCATATTTTTGTTATCAGAAAGCCTTCAGGAATGTATCGGCTAATTCTGAATCTTCGGTCTCTAGATCGATCAGGTACAAGCACTTCCGTATGGAGACAGTGTTCTCTATCAAAAACCTGCTTTACCCAAACTGCTTCGTGGCCACTTTGGACTTAAGGGATGCTTACCTGCATGTCCCGATCCACCCAGCATTCCAAAGATTCCTGAGAATAGCGGTCAAAAGGGGAACAGAAATCTGTCACTTTTCAGTTTTAAGCCCTCCCCTTCGGTCTGTCCTCAGCCCCACGCATCTTCACAAAAGTATTGGGGGAGGCACTGGCTCCACTAGGGTTAAAGGCGACAACTAGCATCCCTTACCTGGACGACCTATTAATAATGGCAGAGTCTTTCCAAAAATTACTGACAGATCTCCAGACTGTATAAGACTTCCTTGAATCCCTAGGCTGGCTGATAAACAGGGAGAAGTCTTCCCTAAATCCAGCCCAGAAGGTGAAGTATCTGGGCTACGATTTTTGCTCAGTAGACCAAAAGTTATTCTCCCAGAGAAGAAGGTCTCCAAGATGGTACAAGCAGTTTCAGCTTTACAGACCAATCAGTCGGTCTTGCTGAGGGAAAATTTCACGAATGGTAGGTCTGAGGACCTCATGTTTCCCTGCAGTACCATGGGCAAGATTCCATCAAAGAACATTGACAGATGTTTCTCCTGAGAAACGGGGATGGAAACGCAAGGTCTCTGGATTTAAGAGCTCTGTTACCTACCAAGGTAAAAAGAAGCTTGCAGTGGTGAACAAGTCTTCACCTAGCAAGAGGCCTGCCATGGTCCATTCCTGTATCCAAGAGGATCACGACAGACGCAAGTTCCTGGGGATGGGGAGCACACCTCAGCGACAAAGTCGAACAGGGAAATTGGTCCGGGAGAGAAGCAAGAGCCTCATCGAATCAGAGAGCTCTTAGCGGGTCAGAGAGCCCTGCAGGTTTTTCAGTCTGAAATCAGGGTTCACAATCTCCAGATCCTATCCGACAATATTGCGACAGTTGCGTACCTCAACAAACAAGGAGGCATGAGGAGTTGGATCCTTCAAGCAATTGCCCAGGAAATTTTGTCATGGGCAGAAGGGAATCTAGCCTCAATTACAGCAGTGCACCTGAAGGGGATGCAAGGTGGAGCGAGACAATTGGTCGCTTCATCCAGAGATTTTTGCAAGGGTTGTCCCGAAGCAGATCTGTTCGCAAATCAGGGCAACCGCAAGACATAGGAGTTCTTTCCTCTAAACCCAGAGGATCAATCACTGGGGATCGATGCCTTGGCGAATCAGTGGCTATTCGACCTCTGCTACGCCTTTCCACCGATCTGACTTATTCCGGAGGTGCTCCAGAAGTTTCTCAGAGAAGAAACAGACCTTATTCTGATCACCCTCTTTTGGCCCAGGAGGTCATGGTTTTCTCTCCTACAGACTCTAGTCTCGGAGCCTCCACTGAGGCTTCAGAAGAGGGAGGTCTTGCTATCACAGGGTTCAGTCACACACCCACAGGTGGTTTCCTTAAACTTGATGGCCTGGTATCTAAAGAAAAGATACGGAAGGCTCAGGAATTTTCTGACAAAGTAATCAAGACTCTGGTGAATTGCAAAAAAACAATCACTAGAGCCTTATATTCCAAGGTTTGGAAAAAGTTCAATTCATGGTTGTCAGGAAATCAAAGATCAACGCGTGATGTGTCCTCTTTTTCGGAATCCTTTTCAAGAGTGTCGACAAGGGTCTTTCAGTTAGTACCTTGAAGGTACAGACGGCAGCTATCAATGTTTTCCTTCAGTTTTCCCTTTTGGAAAATCCCACGGTAGCCAGATTCTTCAAATCCATTTCTAGGGCCAGGCCAGTAGTGGTAAGAAGTTGTCCAACTTGGGACCTGTCCCTGGTACTTCAAACTCAGGTAGAGTTTCCTTTTGAGCCCTTAAGAGGATATTTTTATTAAGTTACTTATTTTAAAAACTATCTTTTTGGTAGCAATTACCTCAGCTCGTAGAGTAAGCGAGTTACAGGCCTTATCAGTGAGGGAGCCATTCCTCACGATTTTGGAGGATCGAGTAGTTTTAAATACTGATCCAGGTTTTTTGCCTAAGGTAGCCAGTACATTCCACAGATTGCAGGACATTGTACTGCCATCCTTTTTTTGTAGTTTGCCACAGGGCGACCAAGAAAATAAGTTTATTTTTTTTATTTTATTTTTTTTAGATGTGAGAAGAATCCTTCTCTATCTAGAGGTCACCAAGACTTTTTGGAAGACAAATGCTTTATTTGTCCTTTTCAGGTATGCACAAGGGTAAGAGTGCATCTAAAGCAACATTGGCTAGATGGATAAAACTAGCCATCTCGGAAGCTTACAAAATTAATGAAGTTCCTACACCTTTTTGTCACGACGCATTCAACGAGAGCTTTGTCTGCGTCTTGGGCTGAGAGGGCTGGCGCCTCTTCGGAACAAAATTTGCAAGGCTGCCACATGGTCCAGTTATTCGACCTTCATTAAACATTACCGCCTGGATCTGCTATCTGCTCAAGAACAGGCGTTTGGTCGAAAGGTCCTTCAGGCAGTTGTCCCACCCTAGACTGTTAAGTTCTGGCTCATCGTCTCATGGGCTGTCCTGGAAGACGCTTGAGAGAAAAGCTGAGTTAGGCTTACCAGTAACTCCTTTTCTGAGAGTCTTCCAGGACAGCCGGATTCCCACCCGGTTTTGTATGGAAGTTATGTGTATTATGCATAATGAGGGAGAGGGGGGAGAGAAGACTTCACAATACATGGTAAGACCTACCCTGAAAATAAGCCCTACTGTGTCTTTTTTGACAAAATTAATATAAGACCTGGGCTTATTTTGGGGGGGGGGGGGGAACACGGTTAGATACATTGGCCCGCTTTCAAAATGCTGCTAGTTCACATTTTTATGATATGTTAGGGACTTTAACACACATAAAAACAGATGACGACTGGCCCAAAAAGATATTAATCCAGCATAAGTCTTCATAGGTGTTGAATAAGAAGGTGCTGAATGGGTTTCTTCTTGTTTGAAGACAGTCAGAGCTGAACACTGAGCGACGTGGCTGTCTGCCAGTTCTCGGCATGACAGTGAATGTAAGTTTTGTATGAATAACTCCCAAACTGAATGGTCTGTTCAGTAACTTGTCAAGCCTTTTCAGAGCCTTCAGTGACCTTTGATGCACCCATACTTAGAACCCAAACTAAAATATTACCGCTGTGTGCTGTGAACAATACATCTTGGTGTTAGAAGCCCATAGGTCGTAGCAGTTATTTCTCATCTACACTAGTGCTCATCTTTGAAGAAGCGATGTATTGAAGAATTTATTATTATTAAGCGCAAGTGTATTTTTACACCACGCTTTTGAAGTAGAACTAAACTTTCACCAAAAATATACGTTGTATTTTAGAGAACTGCCATGGTTAGTGATAATATACACATAGTCATAGCAGCACAAGCAGCGACAGGACCATGATGCCGGTGTCAGTCATAGGTGCTAGCCGTTTTGGAAATTAATGCCGCGTACACATGACTGTTTATCATGACAAGAAAAATGCCATTTTTTAAACTGGTCATTAAAAACGACGTGTGTAGGCTCCAGAGCATTTTTCTCTTACGTGAAAAATGGCCATTAAAAATGTAGAACATGCTTTTTCTCGTAGTTTTTCACGTCGTGTGTAGGCTTGAACGACTGGGGAAAAAACGCACATGCTCAGATGCAGGTTATGAAAAGGAAAAATTGCATAATCAGCCCAAAGGGTGTCGCCAATTGAATGGAACTTCCCCATTGTAGTGCCGTCGTATGTGTTGTACGTCACCGTGCTTTGCTCAAGCATATTTTTTTCACAATCGTGTGTATGCAAGGCAGGCTTGACAAGAATTACGTTGACGTGATTGTGCCCAGCCGTGTCATTCTGCCAACATATATCGGTGTTAGGGGGTCCTTAAGTTGTTAATGCAGTGCTGTTTTCATGTCCTCATTGTTCGTTTTTGCTCTCAAGTTGCTGTTCTTCTCTGATCTCCACACTTCCTGGTTGTCTGTTTCCTGATAACCACAGTCCTGGGAGCTTTCTCTCTGTGGTCACTAATCAAGGCGGTGAGATTACTGTGTGTCTAAAACCCCTCAGCACCAATCGGTATTGTTTTCCAAACCATCACTGCCCTGTATTGGGTCTGTACAGCTGAGGCAGGAAACAACATGCAAAAACGAAACTAGAAACTACAGGTACATTATAGGATTGATTTTTATCTATTTTTAATCGTTTTTAAAAAAGGAATCAGTTAATTATTATGTCTCTATACCCTGTAAACGGTCATTTCAGCATACATTTTTTTTTTTTATTTACAACTCCTTTAAGCTACAAATTGTTGTTAGAGAATTTTTGGAATTAAAAATTATTTCGGGACTGGACCTTCTCTAGATAAAACAGTAGCATTAACCTAAAAGTTTTTTTCTAACACAAATGCTATTATTTTTTGAAGCTAAACATTAAACACGCCTTTCTCAACCTTTTTCCTCCAGTGGAACCCATAAAATTATTTTTGGGTCTCAAGGAATCGCTGATTTATTGGGGATCAGTGTGAAACATGCCTTCTACACTAGTGGTCAGTGGGAAGAATGCCATCCTTACAGCTGGCTAAAAAGATAATTGGAGTCGTGCTGATGGCTCTGCCAAGTGACGTTGCTCCTGGAACTATGCGGAGACCATCAGATGATAGGTCTATCGGCCACAGCTGGATGGGACACCGAAGAATCTCTGAAGGAATCTTAGTTGAGAATGGCTGCTCTACAGCTTGCCCCATTCCTCCAAAGTGTTATGCCGCGTACCCATGACCGCTTTGGTCCTTGAAAACAATTGTGTTTGGGCTCAAGAGCATTTTTCTCGACGTGAAAAATGGGCATTAAAAATTTAGGACATGCGCTATTTTTTTTTTTATGTTTTTCACGTCATCGTTTTTCACATTGTGAAAAGTGGTTGTGTGTAGGCTTTAACGACGGGAAAAAAACGAGCATGCTCAGAAGCAAGTTATGAGAAGGGAAATTTGCATAATCAAGCCCAAAGGGTGGCGCCATTCGAATGGAACTTCCCCTTTATAGTGCCGTTGTACGTCATTGCGCTTTGCTCCAGCATTTTATTTTTCATGATCGTGTGTATGCAAGGCAGGTTTGACAAGAATCAAGTCGAGAAAAACTTTGTTTTTTCCATGACATTAAAAACAGTTGTGTGTACGCGGCATAAGAAGGGAGACCAGCCCTTGTTTATAATGACTAGTTAACTAACCAATTTTATTCTCTCCTAATGGAAACCTGTACTGAGGAAAAAATGCCCCTGCTGACCCCCTCCTGAAATTACTGTACTTGGCTTCTTCAGCTAATATGCTTTTACTTCTTGATCTGGAACACTCATGTAGATTAGGAAGCCATAACTCCTAATCTGCATACTGGTTCCAGGTCATTGATTTAGTACTTTTCCGATCTTTTGTTTTTGTTGTGATAACTAAGGGAATTGGTACGGTTAGAAGGTTAGGTCAGCAATGGATGGCTCCACAGTTCCTTTCCCTTAAAGCAGAAGTAAACAACCGGAAAAAAAAATGGCACCAGGACTTTTTAGCCATATTCGCATAATAAGGCAAACTTGCCTACAAAAGCGACCCCCTTCATTCCACATCATTGCCAGTATTTCCATCTTCCTGGTTCATAGTCTTCAGTCACTTGATTAGCTGGACTCAGATGACATAACTTCGGCCTGGCTCAGAATCATACTGTGGTTCTAAACGGAGCTGCACATATACCGTATGTGGTCCAATGTACACAAAAAAATGCCAACAAACAGAGAAACATTGAAGACAATTATTTTGTCATAAAAAAGCCTGTCAGCACTTTACTTTCGTTTCAGTGCTCTATGAGAATGACGGGGACAGTAACAATTTCTACAAGGAGCCTTTCATTCAGACACTTTACGGTTGTAACTGTACAACTATAAATGTTCTGTATGGTATGTGGTCCACAGTTCTTTTAGTAGTGAAATGTCAGATCTGACTATTCATATAAAATTATAAGAAAAAAAGAATTGTGTTTATATACAAGTCTCTGTGTGGTTAGCCTCAAGCTCCAGTCCACCTTTCTGTCCATAATACTTTTATCATCTTGCCACACTTGTTTGTATTCATAGCTATTTATGTAGTTGAGTCTTCTTTCCATCCATGCGCTTTCTTCCCGAATTTGTAAGTCAGTCTACCGTCTACTCGCTCCAGAATTCCAGATTTGTAGTAATGCCTGAAAGTAAGTAAGAACTTAATTACACGAAAATAAAAAAATATATATATTTGTAGCACCCTGGTGTTTAGGCAGGGTTGCCAACACATTTTAGTTAGGCAGGTAGTAATTGTCCAGGTTAAGTGTTAGAAGATCAACCGATTCCTCTCTAAGCCTATCCAGGAGCTGGAGAAGTAGTGTAGGGTTGGGACTGCAGGATTGGAGTCCAACTGAGTTGAGAAGGTTCAACCGGACAGGGAACCAGTTGTGGTCGGAGGTAGAAGGGAAGATGTTGCCACTAAGGAACCATCCAGCTTACTACCGGAGACTACAGTGAGTAAGCTTGATCAAGGACCAGAGCAGTCTAAGAGCTTTGTGAGTGAACGTCAATGATGGGATACTGTAAGATAAGTAAAGGACTGTTCTGTGTTATCAAGAGTTATATACAACTAGCTTTATTGACTGTTGCAAAGATTAGTTGCCATAGAAGACAGCAGTCCTAACTTTACAGAAGTGTTATCCGGCTGAAGGCCTTCCACTGTATAGCTGTCTATCTATAGAAGTCTCGGAGTCTGACAATTATCTTTGCATCTACTCAAGGGTGTCCTGGCCCTAACCCTCTCTCCTACAGTGCTCTTGTTCGCATTCAAAAAGTGACTGGCACAATCATTTCTTATTGGATCATACCCACCATGCCTGGTAACCCACTCTTCAAGATAGGATTGATTAACCCCTGACTCAACATCAGGGCACAACTATTCTGTCGTTGTTCCGAATTAAGAAAGCAAAAGAAAAGACAAAGTCTGCTTTCTTTCGTGTCCCAGTATAGAGAGACACCCAGCCCTTTATTTCATCAGCTTTATAGAGAAAATTACATCATTCACATGAGCACATGTGATTAGCTCAGTCCATGGCTTTCCTTCTTGTAAGTCTTTCCTTGGCACAAATGTCCTTGTGGCATTTTCAGAAGCACAGGGTCTTCCACTCAAACTCACATGGGCTTTGGAGTGAAAACTACAAGGGAGGGGTTTTGGAGACACATCTGTTTTCACTTAGTAGTTAAACCGTTTGTCTTCACTCTGCGCTGAAATCTTAACCCTATAATCTGTTATTTCTTTTAAGGATAATAACACTTGTAGTATATTTTCACACATACGTATGTTTACTAAGAAATAAAAGAAATAATGCAAGAAAAGCAACATTTGAGTGATTTTAGCACAAAGTAGCATAACACAAAATATTAATTTTATTTACCTCCACCACAGGATGTCATCTTTCCCTGACTCTAGAGGTCATCATTAGCCCTCTAGGGATCAGGGCCATTCCTACATATACACTTTTATTAATGAACTGTAGCACCCTCTACTTAGGTGCTAGAGTAAGATTTTTGTTTTGAAGAGTCGGTAAATTGTTTTGTTTACCTACTAGGCTTTGGCCAATTATATGGCTCTTAGTTTTTTGCGCGCTGTGATTGGCCAAGCATGCGGGACATACAGCACGCTTGGCCAATCATCAGCACGTAATGCCGCATTGAATTATGGGCCGTTTTGCGTCACTCGAATTTGGCGCGAACGACCGCTTTTGTTCGAATTTCGTCGAACGTACGAACAGACAATGTTAGAGGTGGACATACGTTCGTATCGAACGCGAGGCTCATCCCTACTCAACATCAGCCCAGCTGGGGAGGAGTTGTTGATGGAAGAAAATTCTGGGTAGGCGGCGCAGGAGCAGCTAGTACTGCCAGGCAAGTCTTCAGGAGGGAACCACCGGTTGCATCCAGGAGGGCTGGTGAGTGACATGCACAGTGTGGAAGCATGACTGAGAGCATGTGGTCTGGGATGGGTGCAGAGCCAGTGAAGTGGACTGTAGTGTCATGGGCAGTGGAGTCGAGGACTGACTGGGAGCAGTAGCCAAATTCTGGGCATAGCTAGCACAGAACTTTCCTCTACACTAAAAAAGGGGCCTTTCCCTGTCTGCAAAGGGCAGTTCTCAAGGCCTGGCTGAGCCAGTGTCAGGCTTGACTACTAAAACCATGTACTAGCTGACCCTGTAAGTAAGAGTTGTGCAGGAGAAAGATAGCGGAATAGTCTGCAAGGAAAGTGCTGGAGGAGACTGAAGTAGTAATGTGTACAGGGGAGTGTACATAGTTTGGTTTAATTGTTATACAATTCACCAGGCATTAGGGTGACCATGTGTCCCGGATTGCCCGGACAATACAGTGTCCCGGAATAAAACTGACACAGCCGCCATACCCCCCCTCCCCGGCCGAATCTGATGCCCCCAAAACAGGCCACCACATCACTGCTTTACTCACTAACAGTACTTGTCCTGGCCGGGAATGCCTGGAGAAGCACAATCCTGCCCCCTGCTTGTGATTGGAGAAATCATAAATCCTGCCTCTTGTGTCCAATCACTGTGCTGTGATTCGTTACAGCACAAGCTGATTTTTAGGAAGGGAGGGTGTCCCTGAAAGGTAGTTTGGAAATGTGGTCACCCTACCAGGCATCCCATATCTTCCTTACCCCACCCAAGTTAAATTACCTCAAAATAAACAAAAAAACAAGCAAATTAACTGTTCATTGTTTTGGGTGACTGAGAATTAAATTCTAGGGTGGGCAGGGTGACAAGTGGACCACAACACTCAGCGGCTCCTACTGGGGCACTGCTACAGAACATACATGAAAAAATAATTATCAGAACACTAGGGGTTAGATAAAAAGATGTTGCCTACTTAGCAGCTCCACTTTTATTTTTGTATCTTAATGCATTCTATGCAGCCCCCCCCCCCCCCCCCCGCTCAGAGGCAGCAGCCGGAATAAAATAAACCCCAGTCATTTACCTTACTGGACTCTGCATTCCAGCCCTCTCTGTGACTGGTCGAATGCGTCCCAAGCCTCGTTTTGGATCCTGTACGAATCCCGGAAGTCGTCTGTGACACAGGACGCCGACAGCATGGAGCAATCAAGCTGAAACACCATCTAAACTACAGAGATCCACATTTGACTCTACTGGACTCCCCTGCGCTAAACATACAGATATCTAAATGTGAGTGTTTTAATGCATTTGGCTATTAAATTTTAAACAGTTTTACTAAGAGGCGCCTGTTGCTCTGTTTTTCTCTTTTACATATTTGGAGTGGCTTTAACTCCCTGTACAAGGCTGCCCTACCTACAAAGACTGTACATCTTCACACAGAGCTATACATGCTCAAAGGACTACCTTATGAATTTACGGTTTGCTTTTTTATATATTATAACCTGCGCCGTTACCTGTTGTTGTTGTTATATACTGTACATATATATATATATATACTGTACATCAGCCCTCAAAATTTCCACTCGCCTACTAGCATTTGGCGAGTGGATTTAAGCTGGGGGCGAGTGATGACAGGGCTGCATGACCAATCTCCCTGCAATCTGTGCCTACACTTAAGAGTCCTGATGAGATTGGCGGCCGAAGAGGAAAGGTGCATGCTCGGGAAAAGTAGTCTGGTGAGCTGCGCACAGGCAGAGCAGTACACAGGTGCTCTCCTTACAATTCTCATTAGGCCATGGGACCTAACAGTATGACCTCTCTGAGCCTGCCCCCCTCCCCCGGACCCCGACCAATGTAGCTGGAGAGCAGAAAGTAATGAGTGAGGTGGAGGATTGCGAAAATTACCACTCGGGTGCAGCGCTCACTGAAAGTTGCCCTGACATGAGAGCGGCAGCCTTCCAGTTTGTGTTGTTTTTTCTTCTCATTGTGCTCTATGTAAGTGTCCAACAGTTGAGCCTGAGCACTGTGAACAGACTGGTCTCAATGTGTGCTGTGCGGTGTCAGTGTGTGCTGTGCTATGGTGTCAATGGCTGTGCAGTTGTGTGGATCTCGGCGCTGGATTGTACTCCCTCCCGCTGTGCTGCAGCTCCTCTCCTCTCTGCCAGCCTGAATAAAAGGGGGAAGTGGGGACATGCAATCGTGGAGTAGCACACACAGGCTCCTGATGAGATGACTGGGAGAGAGAGAGAGAGGATGGATGGGAGTTGCAGAGGAGACAGCAAGAGAATGCGTAAGAGACCCAGTTATAGTGCCCTGTCCCTCTGGTCTACCCCCAGTGCCCTGTCCCTATTGTCTGCCCCCAGTGCCCTGTCCCATTTTGTTAAAGTTGTTGTTGGTAATATTAAATTTTGTATCTGCATAAAACATTGTCGTTCCATGAGATAATCTACGAGGGCGTGTTTACAGGTGCAATTAGGCGCAGGGCAGTGTATGAATTGGGTGGGGCAACTGGTGGCGAGTAACTCTTGAGGCCTGGCTAGTAGCTCAGGACTTGAAATTTTGAGCCCTGCTGTACATTATATATATATATATATATATATATATATATATATATATACTGTGTGTGTGTGTATGTATGATATAGATATATATATATATATATATATATATATATATATATATATATATCTATATTATAATAATGTGGAGTGGAAAAGGAGCACCAGATGAGCAGTTGTATGTAATTTGCTGGGGGTCCTGTAAGGCATAGGGGTATTTATGGAAAAAGTGCAAGAAAGGTGGACTAACGCTTTAACTACTGAGGTCTGTAAACATGATTTTTTCAATAGGGTATAAAGAAATAGATGAAAACATCTAAAATGGAGCTTAGCGCTCCATCTACTGGTAAAATATTGTAAATGTTCATACACAATATTTCATATTTAACTTTTTTTTTTTTATATATTTTCTTTAGTTGTCACTACAATAGATAAAATATACAGATAGAGCAGTAACAGAAACAATTAAGTTAACCTTCCACATGTTTATTTGTTGGTGTCTATAGGCAGTAGATAACAACTGCACATGAATGTACAATCTAAATGTCAAAGGCTGTCTCTATTTCTGGCTGGAATAGAAGTACTTTGCACTTATTATGTTATTATACAGTTCTTTTAACCTTTATGTGTATACCTTAGTGCCCGGCTTAATTTCTCATAATTCATACATTTGTTGTCCTTCTGCTCCCCCCATAACTGGGCAAACATGTCAGACCTAACGACACGGAATGTTCCTTCCTTGCGGTTCTCCCATCGTACAGCTTCTTGATTTTTCTGCGGACTCAGCAAAAGGTCACGTACAAACTCCCAGAGGTGCACGCTTTGGTCTGGAAAGGAAAAGAGAATTCTTTATATCACTTGTAACGAGATTAGTGCAGAAGCTTCTGCTCACTTGACACAATATGATGGATATGCATGAGCGACCTCCAAATAAATTCAGACTCCAGGGGTGCCTAACCAGAAAGAATTCTGCATTATATTACCTCTGTGTGTACTTTCGAAGTTTTCCTGGCATAAATATGAGACACTGGGGTTGATTTACACAGCTTAACAATCAATAAAGTGCACACCGACCCCACTATGTCTGTTATGCTGCGTACACACGATCGGAAATTCCAACAAGAAAAGTCCGATGTGAGCTTTTGGACGCAAATTCCGACCATGTATATGCGCCATTGGACTTTTGCTGGCGGAATTTCCGCCAACAAAAGATTGAGAGCAGGTTCTCTATTTTTCAGATGGAAAAAGTTCCTATCGGAAAATCCACTCATCTGTATGCAATTCCGATGTGCAAAAAAAAAAACATGCATGCTTAGAATTAAGTAGAAGAGTCAAACTGCCTATTGAACCACATCACATTACTCAGAGGCCTATATATAGATATAGAGAGAGAGACTGACCACGTCTTGACGCATGCGCAGTTCGTTTTAAGTACTTGTCTGGCGCCAGGCACATCATTTGCATGGGGTCACGCATCATTAGCATGGATCACGCCCACTTGCACCTACGAAATATACGCCACGCTGGAGCAACGTTGGGAGCATTTGCTTTGTGAATTCCATGCTTGCCTCTCTGCACTGCGTCGGCGTAGCGTAAAATAGATATGCTACGGCGGCATTATTGTGCGCCGATGTCTGTGAATCCGGGCCAGTTTCTTTAATAACCTTGCAGCCTTTGTTTTGGCATGAATATTCAGCCTTGCTAGGTATATTGGCCCAGTGCCTCTATAAAGACGGGCCCTAGGTGTACTCTGCTTTAAAGTCTTGATGTTTCTGGAAGACACCACTATACTAAGTGCTTAGCTGCTTATGGTTCGCCAATATGCCTGCAATAAGGGGACAATTTGGTCACACTTCTCACACTCCACTTTCCTTAAACTTTCATTAAATTAGAACTAAGGGCAAAACTTAATAGTAATAGCCCCCATCATTTTTTTTTTTTTTTTTGATCATTTGTGTCCTATTTGGAAGATTTCCCTCAACTTTCTGTCCCATAGCCAAAAAAGAAAGTGAGAAGAAATCCCTCCAAATTGTGGGAGTCCCTGGTAGTCCACTGGGTCACCAGAACCAATATCCCAGTTGGATAACTCCCCCCTATTCCTTCTCATGCGACAGACCAAAATTTGTCCTGTTTATCGTTATCAACAAAAGTGAAAGTAAATGCCAAATAGAGAGGATGATTTTCCCCAAAAGCAACACAGACAGGAAAAAAAAAAAAACGAATTTGAATCTGAAAAACTGCCAGACTGAAATATTCACAGTAAAGTAAAGCTTTATTTCAATATTACTAATACTAAAGTAAAAGATCCAATGCGTTTCAGGAGTCAAACATTATGTCCTCAGTAATTTTCGGCCGGGGGGGTAGGCTGTATGGGGCCCTGTGATTTCTAACAGCAGCCCTGCTCCTCAAGGGCTCATAGCAGACCCTTGGATGTTATATGATATGCTGTACTTCACCTGTTCTCTTCAATCTCCACCACCTTGTCTAACATGCCCAACAACCAACCTCCTTCCAATAAACTTGAAGTTAATGGTCACAGCACACCTAGTGAGCCCACATCAGTCACCGATCGGGATGGATACCTGCCTAGCCAGGAACCTGCCCAAACACTGGTCATAGGCACCTGTAAAGGGGACCTGTCAATATTTTACAGTCCAAAGTATATAAAAAAAAAAGTATAGGAAAAACAAACCACATAGCTTTCATATTTGCTAATAAACTACAGGCATGTATGTGAACAAACTGTATGCAGCATACCAAATTCTAAGCACTAGGCACAATTAAAGCAAACCCAACAGGAGAAAATTACAAGGGCTTCCAATGTTGACCTTCTTTTGTAATTCCTTTTGTCTTTCATGTTGATCTCCTGGTTTTGATACTTTTTTTTTAAATCACTGACTCGAAACAAAAAAGCAGCAATCGAAGCTTAACGTGGATGTAAACCCTCCATACACCCAGTGAAGTGAACAGCCTCATATGATACACAGGGATGAACCAAATCTCCCTACATAGGTTTTACATGTAGGGATGAGCTTCGCTTTCGATACGAACGTATGTTCGACTTGAACATTGTCTGTTCGACGAAATTCGAACAAAAGCGGTCGTTCGCGCCAAATTCGAGTAATGCAAAACGGCCCATAATTCACTGCGGCATTGCGTGCTGATGATTGGCCAAGCATGCTGTATATCCCGCATGCTTGGCCAATCGCAGCGCGCAAAAAACGAAGAGCCATAATTGGCCAAAGCCTGGGTGGCTTTGGCCAATTATGGCTCAGGGCTTTAACACACGCCCCACACTATATAAGGCCGCCTGCTGGGCGACCTTGTGTGGTGTGTTCCGGCTTGTTAATGAGAGCAGTCAGAAAGACAGAGATTGTCTTTTTATATAGCTAGATAGAGCAGACAGGCTAGTCAGTTTAGCTTAATGTACAGTGTGTAGAGGATATATATACATCCCTAGGAGTTGTACATATATTTATACACTGTATAGCTTAGATAGATCAGTTCTTCCTAATTCACTGGCAGGCAGGTGATTGTGCTATTTAAAGACGTTATCACACGTATAGACACCCAGCAGGTACAATATTTAAAGGAATTTTATTTAAAAAAAAATTTTTAAGCATCATTAAAATCACTGCTCCTGGAGCAGTGATTTTAATAATGTTTCAATAAAAAAATGAAAGATTCCTTTAAATATTGTACCTGCTGGGTGTCTATAGTTTGCCTGTGAAAACGTCTTTGAGAACCTGAGTCCTGCTCCTGAAAAAAGGACCGTTTTTAAAACTTTTTTCCATTGATGCATGTTCCCACGGGCAAGACCCAGGTTCTTAAAGATGTTTTCACAGGCAAACTATAGACACCCAGCACTGCAGGTACAATATTTAAAGGAATTTTTCATTTTTTTATTTTATTTAAACATTATTAAAATCACTGCTCCTGGAGCAGTGATTTTAATGATGCTTAAAGCGGATCTCCACCCTAAAGTGAAGATCCGCTGATCCGAACACTCCCCCCCTCCGGTGTCACAATTGACACCTTTCAGGGGGGAGGGGGGTGCAGATAGACATGTATCTGCACCCACTTCCGGCCCAGCATTCACGGGCAAAAGACGGGCATTGCATCACATCCCGTCTCCCGCCCGTTGTGTGCTGGGAACACTCAGCTCCCAGCACACAGCTGGAGCCAATTCGCGGGCGCATCGCGACTCGCGCATGCGCCGTAGGGAACCGGGCAGTGAAGCCGCAGCGCTTCACTTCCTGGTTCCCTCACCGTGGATGGAGTGGGGAGCAGCAGGGTGACGAGCGATCGCTCATCCTCTGCTGCGGACGGCGCTGGACTCCAGGACAGGTAAGTGTCCTAATATTAAAAGTCAGCAGCTGCAGTATTTGTTGCTGCTGGCTTTTAATATTTTTTTATTTGTGAACCATCCGCTTTAAATAAAAAAATAAAAATAAAAAAAATTCCTTTAAATATTGTACCTGCTGGGTGTCTATAGTTTGCCTGTGAAAACGTCTTTGAGAACCCGGGTCTTGCCCGAGGGAACATGTATCAATGGAATTTTTTTTTTTTTTTTTAAAAGGACACTTTTTCAGGGTTCTCAAAGACGTTTTCCAACAATAACTTGAATATTGGTCTTTAACCACTTAAGACCCGGACCAATACGCTGGCAAATGACCCAAGGGGTTTTTGCGATTCGGCACTGCGTCGCTTTAACAGACAATTGCGCGGTCGTGCGACGTGGCTCCCAAACAAAATTTGCGTCCTTTTTTTTCCCACAAATAGAGCTTTCTTTTGGTGGTATTAGATCGCCTCTGCGATTTTTATTTTTTGCGCTATATACAAAAATAGAGCGACATTTTTGAAAAAAAATCAATATTTTTTACATTTTGTTATAATAAAAAAACAATAAACTAAATTTTAGTCAAACATTTAGGCCAAAATTTATTTAGCCACATGTCTTTAGTAAAAAAAAAATTGCATTAAAAAAAAATTAGCTACCTAGCGGGAACAGCGACACTAATACAGCGATCAGAAAAATGATCGCTTAGTGATGCTGGCAATAGGGAGTGAAAGGGTTAACTAGGGCAGTGATCAAGGGGTTAAAACTTTATTGGGGGGGGTGGGGGGGGCTACCCTGACACTAACACTGACTGACTGTCACACTGTCTGTCACACTGACACTAAATACAGTAATCATACATGTATGATTACTGCATTCAGTGACACTGTGACAGGGGGGAGGGGGGGGGGGGGGCGATCGCGGGGGTTAAATGTGTTTGTGTCTGTGTGTAAGTGTGCTGTTGGTGCAGACTTACTTGTTGTGTTGTGATCTCTCCTCAGCGGCACTTGAAACAAACGCAGAGGGAGAGATCACGTCGCTTCCTCCTTCCTGTGTTTACACAGGAGGAGGAAGTGACAGGGCGGGCGGGCGCGCGCATTGGCTGGGAGCGATCCGGAGGGGGCGGGTGAAAACGGATAGCCGCCCCCACTTGTCGGATCGCTCCTGCAGCCGCGCGGACCGCCGCATGTACGGGGGGGGTCCGATCGGACCCCCGATCCCCCCCAAGGCACCAACGTATATATACGTTGATGTGCCTGTCGGTGCCATTCTGCCGACGTAAATGTACATGCGGCGGTCCTTAAGTGGTTAAAATGAGCGTTTTTGAATTCGAACGTTCGAGTCCCATAGACTTCAATGGGGTTCTAAATGTTAATGCGAACGGTCGGTCTGTTCGACGGTTCTGGTGCGAACCGAACACGGGTATGTTCGGCTCATCCCTATTTACATGTATATCTGCTGTTTTCACATTTATATACTGTTTAGAAAGTTTTTAGATGTGTTAGGAGATTTTCTCTTCCTGGTTAACACAGATTGTGATGTCTGGGCATACAGCCAAGATAGCTAACATTGCTGATTGGAGGAAAGGCACACACCCCCTCTCATCATAGGCAGGGACTCTCAGAGGTGTTTTGTAACAGGGCCGGCTCCCTGCTAATCTATTTTAGCAACCTCCCCAGACAGAAGATTCAGTCTGCTTTTGTCTAAAGTGTCCAAGAATTTGTCAGGAGTTATAAGGCTGATAACAGAGGAGCGGTTCAGGAGAGAGCTTCGGGACTTAGTTCATTGAAAAGAGATAACAAAACACTGCAGATATATGTGCCCAGCTCAAATTTCATGAATCGGTTTACATCCACTTTAACCGCTTGAGGACCACCGCACGAAGATATACGTCGACAAAATGACATGGCTGGGCACAAGCGCGTACATATACGTCCCCTTTAAGATCCCAGCCATGGGGGCCATGGCGGCACGCTCGCGACCCGGTCCTCTTCTCCGTGACTGTCCCTGCGGGAACAGTGGACCCAATGGCCACGATCGTGTGACAGAGAGAAAGAATGGGGAGAAGTAAGTGTAATCAAACATCTCCCCGTGCTTCCTAGTGAGCCTGTCACTGATCATGTCCCTGTCATAGGGAACGACGATTAGTGACGTCACATGCCAAGCCACGCCCCCCCCACAGTAAGAATCACACATTAGGGTACACTTAACCCCTACAGCGCCCCTCCTGGTTAACCCCTTCACTGCCAGTGTAATTTTTACAGTAACCAGTGCATTTCTTATAGCACTGTTAGCTGTAAAAATTACAATGGTCCCAAAATAGTGTCAAAAGTAAAAATCACAGATCGCCGCCATTGCTAGAATTTTTTTTTTTTTTTAATAAAAATGCAATAAAACTATCCCCTATTAGGTAGACGCTATAAATTTTGCGCAAACCAACTAATACACACTTATTGCAGTTTTTTTACCAAAAATATGTAGAAGAATATGTATCGGCCTCAACTGAGGAAAAAAAAAAGTTTATCTGTTTTGGGGATATTTTTAAAATATTTTTTTTTCAAAATTGTCGCTCTATTTTTGTTTATAGCGCAAAAAATTAAAAACGCAGAGGTGATCAAATACCCACCAAAAGAAAGCTCTATTTGTGGGAAAAAAAGGACACCAATTTTGTTTGGAAGCCAGGTCGCACGACCGCGCAATTGTCTGTTAAAGCGAAGCAGTGCCGAATCGCAAAAAGGGGCCTGTTCTTTAAGCTGCATAATGGCTGCGTTTAGGTGGTTAAGTGAATGCAATGGATAAATACAAATAAATATCGCCTGGCAGCTAGCATTTTTGGAGGGAGGTCAGTGATAACAGCCCACATCATTCTCCTATGATCAATCAAGAAAGATTAGGTTTGGGTTTAGTATCCCTTTCCCTTTAAAATCCATTCTACTCTACTTCAAATTCTACATGTAATACAAACAGGAAAAACCGCATTGAGAAATCTTAACAACATTGTTTGCATTATTCTGCATGCATTTATACTACCCTGTAGGACCAAACATTGACATTGGCTAAGCCCAACACATTGACGTTGGCTAAGCCCAACACATTGACGATGGCTAAGCCCAACACATTGACGATGGCTAAGCCCAACACATTGACGATGGCTAAGCCCAACACATTGACGATGGCTAAGCCCAACACATTGACGATGGCTAAGCCCAACACATTGACGATGGCTAAGCCCAACACATTGACGATGGCTAAGCCCAACACATTGACGTTGGCTAAGCCCAACACATTGACGATGGCTAAGCCCAACACATTGACGATGGCTAAGCCCAACACATTGACGTTGGCTAAGCCCAACACATTGACGTTGGCTAAGCCCAACACATTGACGTTGGCTAAGCCCAACACATTGACGTTGGCTAAGCCCAACACATTGACGTTGGCTAAGCCCAACACATTGACGTTGGCTAAGCCCAACACATTGACGTTGGCTAAGCCCAACACATTGACGTTGGCTAAGCCCAACACATTGACGTTGGCTAAGCCCAACACATTGACTTTGGCTAAGCCCAACACATTGACGTTGGCTAAGCCCAACACATTGACGTTGGCTAAGCCCAACACATTGACGTTGGCCAACGTCAATGTGTTGGCCTTAGCCAACGTCAATGTGTTGGGCTTAGCCAACGTCAATGTGTTGGGCTTAGCCAACGTCAATGTGTTGGGATTAGCCAACGTCAATGTGTTGGGCTTAGCCAAGCCCAACACATTGACATTTGAGGTCAACATGGGAAAACATATTGCAAGTTTATTTAATGATAAAAATCTTCCCTAGCGAACCAATCAGAATTCATCTCTCTGCGACACAGCTTCTATACACTCTACAAGCCCAGAGGTCTCACTCACTCGTTCTGCTTCCTTTCTTTCCTCTGCGGTTGTTCGCTCTCTGAGTCACTTGAGATGGTTTCAGTTCTGAAATACCTGTTTCTTATTCACACAGAACAAAGGTTACACATTTAATAGACAATGCAGCTCTGTTATGTCATCCTGTAACAACATTATCTATTAGCTATTATTGATTAAAGAGAAACACATTTTTGTGCTGTAAAAGGCCTCATGCACACTTAAGCTCACAGGTGCTTGACCTTTTTTTTTCCATGCCTCTGAATGCCACTCCATATTGGCCTATGTGTCCATGCACATGTAGGGGCACATGTAGAAAGAAATTAGCGCTTGTAAGTGTTATGGCTGAAAAAAACACCAAAGCGTGCCTAAGAGATAGGCACAGTTTTCATTTCAATGGCCAGAATAAATGAATATTATGGATAATGAAATAAACGCCCAAGTGCTTCATGTGCCTAAATGTGTTTGGGGAAAAAACACAGCTTAGGCATGTTTTTTAAAGCGGCTTTTCTTCTGCCATGTACATACAGGCAGCCTTGTTTCTTAGTTCTACCCAGTGACAGTGCTTCACTGCTTCATAGAATGACTATGGAAGCGATCTAACAAACATATACACAAAAGATTCTCTAGGACTTCTCATAGATTATGTCAATAGTCTGTGTAAAGCTCCAACTTCCCTTTATCATGCTTACTTTTCTATTCTTCGCTGCTTTGTTAAAAAGTATTTTCGCAGAGCTCAGTAGCTCAAGCTGCAGTTTACACACACAACTAAATGAGTAATTGGAGTAACTTAAAGTCACCGATTTAACTATTTTCCAAACCGTTATATTTAGGGCATGTTGTGAATAATAACTATCACAGCTGCTTGTGCTCTTAACTGAACCATATAGCCATCAAATGCAGTGGCGGCCCATCCAGGTAGTCACAAATTATTTTTTTATTTTTTAAATGGTCCTATAAAAAAAAAAAAAAAAATGTAGAAACCTGCCTTGTGGCGCAGTCCATTGCACCGGAAAACTTCCGCCCGGAGCCCATAGTATGTATCACTACGGCCAGGTGCTTTGATTGACATTGGCACCGCCCTAGGATATTGGCGGTGCTTTCCATCCGAGTTACAACGTCACTTCAGGTTTTTCCTGTGCCAGTGACGTCAGCAGCTCCATTGAACGCACAAACCAAACGGAGCACTCTGCACTGTCCTCACCCGCACGGTGTGCCCGCTGACAGCTAACAAATATACAGTGCCTTGAAAAAGTATTCACCCCCGTTGAAATTTTCCACATTTTGTCATGTTACAACCAAAAACGTAAATGTATTTTATTGGGGTTTTATGTGATAGACCAACACAAAGTGGCACATAATTGTGAAGTGGAAGTAAAAAGATAAATGCTTTTCACATTTTTATGCAAATAAATATGTGAAAAGTGTGGGGTACATTTGTATTCCACCCGCCTCAATACTTTGTAGAACCACCTTTTGCTGCAATTACAGATGCAAGTCTTTTTGGGGATGTCTCTACCAGCTTTGCACATCTATAGAGTGACATTTTGCCCATTCTTCTTTGCCCACTAGCTCAAGCTCTGTCAGATTGGATGGAGAGCGTCGGTGAACAGCAATTTTCAAGTCTTGCCCAGATTCTCAATTGGATTTAGGTCTGGACTTTAACTGGGTCATTCTAACACATGAATATGCTTTAAGCTAAACCATTCCAATGTAGCTTTGGCTGTATGTTTAGGGTCGTTGTCCTGCTGGTAGGTGAACCTCCGCCCCAGTCTCAAGTCTTTTGCAGACTCTAAGGCCGCGTACACACGATCGAACATATCTGCTGAAACTGGTCCGCAGACCAGTTTCAGCGGACAGATTCGATCGTGTGTACGGGCTAGCAGACAGGTTTCCAGCAGACAAAAGTTTTAAAGCATGCTTTAAAATCTGTCTGCTGGAAACCCATCTGTCGGATATGTCCGCTGGTTAGTACGCCTAACCAGCGGACCGAAATCTCCCGCATGCGTGGAAGTATTTTACTTCCTGGTTTGGTGACGTGGCGGCGTCAACGTCTGTCCGCGGGGATTTTGGTTTGATCGTGTGTACACACATCAGACCAAAATCTCATGGAGACATGTCTGATGACATGTCCCATAAATCAGGGGATCAGGGGGCTCCTAACTTTTAACTTTGCAAGATCAGCTACATCGCATTTGTATTTCCCGCTGGCAGCCTTCACTACGTTACATTGGGAACGTGCAGTCTATGGATCCTCCACCAGAGGGCGTCTACTACATCCTTGCTCCACTGTTCTGAACATAGAGCGGCGTCTCAGACATGTGACGTCAACACGATCGAACGGAACGAGCGTACGTCCTCCCAGACCTCATCGCGTTGTGTCCCCGGCTGCAGGATCTGTCAGATGGTTCCGTCTTTCCTGCTCTGCGGTGACACTTCGGTCATGTGGATTATATGATGCCAGGCACTTGCTGAAGGTCGGACGGCTATTTCCACATTACTGCCAGTCTACCATCTGCCCCTAAGGTACTGTCGGTATTTCCTCCATATGTTGGCATGTGTATTGAACCCAGGAGGTTTAACCCCATGAATTATGAAGTGACTGTCTGTGGAAAATCGCATCATTTGTACACTGTTCATATGGCAATCTAGCTTTAAAGCTTTGCATATAACTTTGCACGGAACTATCTGATAAGAACTTCCTTATATTTGTAGAGTTGATCTTTATTAAATGGATTTTTTACCAATATTTGATTTGTAGATACCCATGAGCGCGGACTTTTTTGGTGTTTTTTCTGTGTGTTGGGTACTTCCGGGTACTGTGATTCCCGCAGCGCTGGACTATCTACTCCTTACATACGAACCACATCAGGGTTATCTGTATCCACATCTAGCGCCAGTGATTTTTTTTTTTGTGTATCTGTTTGGTAGGTTTGCAGTTGTGCCATACTCTTTCCATTTTCAGATGATGGATTGACAGTGCTCTGTGAGATGTTCAAAGCTTGGGATATTTTTTTTATAACTCAACCCTGCTTTAACCTTCTTCACATCGTTATTCCTAACCTGTCTGGTGCGTTCCTTGGCCTTCATGATGCTGTTTGTTCACTAAGGTTCTCTAACAGACCTCTGAGGGCTTTACAGAACAGCTGTATTTATACTGAGATTAGAAAAATTAAAAAGCATTTATAATTTTCTTTCCACTTCACAAATGGGTGCCACTTTTTGTTACATAGTTTCATATATGTGTGTGATTATATGTCAGGCCGCGTACACACAATCAAATTTGTCCGCTGAAACTGGTCCGACGGACCAGTTCAGCGGACAAATCCGATCGTGTGTATGGGCTAGCGGACATGTCTGACCGGTGGACAAATTTTAAAGCATGCTTTAAAATTTGTCCGCCGGAGACATGTCTGTCGGATATGTCCGCTGGTTAGTACACTAACCAGCGGACATATCTGCCCGCACAAGCGTCGAAAGGATGCGACGCATGCGTGGACGTTTTTTACTTCCTGGTGCGGTGACGTGGCGGCGTCAACGTCACCGCCTCGTCACCTCGCTGTCTGCCGTCGGGGATTTTGATCCGAGGGATTGTACACACCGTCGGATGAAAATCCGGAAGAAACATGTCAGCTGGAAACGGTCCATCGGACAGTTTCATCGGACATGTCCCTCCGTGTGTACACGGCCTTAGTGTTACATTGTATATACCTGTATATTGTAGTCGTTCAGGTGCTTATCTAATAGTCTCAGAAACCATTGATAGTTTCTGAGACCACCACCTGTGAAAGGGAATTCCACATACTTGCCGCTCTTAGACCCCATTCACACCTGAGCGTTTTGTAGCTTGAAGGCCGAAGCTACAAAATGCTGGAGGGGAAAAAATCTAATATTCTCTATGGAGATGGTTCACATCTCCACTTCAAAATGCCTGAAGCCCAAACAAGTTCTGGGACTTTTTTTTTAGGCACATTTGGGCGTTTTTCTGCTTTTTTACATTGGTGACATTTTGACCTGTACAAAATCGTGGTAAAAACGCTGCGGTAAAATTGCGCGAATGTCTGCCTTAAAATACTATGCTCGGGTGTGAATGGGGCCTTACAGTAAAGAACCCTCTACTTAGTTTAAGGTTTAACCTCTTTTCTTCTAATTTTAATGAGTGGTCACCTGTCTTGTTAAATTCCCTTCCGCAAAAAAGGTGTATCCCTACTGTGGTATTTGTAAATTAAAATCATATCCTCTCTCCAGCGAGAATAAGTTCAGTGCTCGCAACCTTTCATCATAACTGATATCCTCAAGACCCTTTATTAGCTTTGTTGCCCTTCTTTGTACTCTCTCCATTTCCAGTACATCCTTCCTGAGGACTGGTGCCTAGAACTGGGCAAGATACTCCAGGTGCAGCCGGACCAGAGTCTTGTAGAGCGGAAGAATTATCGTTTTATCTCTGGAGTTAATCCCCATGTTTTAATGCATGTCAATATTCTGTTTGCTTTGTTAGCAGCAGCTTGGCATTGTGTTGGTCCATTACATAAAATCCCAATAAAATACATTTAATTGTAACATGACAAAACATGGAAAATTGCAAAGGGTATAAAGACACTGTACATGTGGTGTGGAATAATAGCTCTACATTTTTTTTTTTTATATAAATATACCTTCTGTAAATAAAAAGTTGGCCTGTTTTTTTTTCCCTCCACTTTAAATGCCTATACATGTAAGGGTTAAACTTTGTAAAAATTCTGATAAAAGCAAGTGTGTATACATTAATAATATCCAAACATACCCTCATGGTAAGGCAATGCCCTGTTCTGCTCACCACAAACTGCAGTTTCAGGCTCCGCATCCTCTTGTAAAACCTGTTGGTCCAAATTCCTTCTGCGTGTTGTCACCACGTCTAACAGGTCTGCGAGGAGGGGAAACATGAATGGTAAACAGCGAGAGGCGTGCAGACATACAGTATATTGTTTCTATAGACGGCGATTGTGGTTGATACTTTACTGAAACCCTTTACATATTTTCCCAGAGCAAGGGGAATTTCGTTAACCTCTTTTTGACCAAGGCTGTGCTACTTTCTGCTCTGGACATTGCACCACAAAAAGATTTATTTTTTTACATTTAAAAAGAAGCTAATTATATTTCAAGAAAAGCAAGCCACATTTCTAGCTTAATGCTGTATATTTGTTGTTATTAAAGCCATATTAAACCCAAAAGCAAACATTTATTATATTGCAGCTTACCGATTCTTAGATGGGATGGCTGCATCTGTTTCTTTTTTTAGGCTTCCTTTCTCCTATTTTTTTGTCTGTTTTTCACAAGCTTAAGCTCTCTAGCAGAATGCATCCATTTACATGGATGAGACAAACCACTTAAAAGAGAATTATGGGAATGCTTTTCTGAAAAAATACTTATCTAGGTGGATGCAGCATTGGTCTGATGCTGCATCTGTCCCCCATTGGCTCTAAGGCCCCATACACACGATCGGACATATCCGATGAAAACGGTCCGCGGACCATTTCCATCGGATATGTCCGATCGGGAGTTTGATCCGATGGCGTGTACACACCATCGGATCAAATTCCCCGCCGCCGGACGGCGCGGTGACGTGGCGGTGACGCGGCGGTGACGTTGAGGCCGCCGCGTCACCGCCACGTCACCGCACCAGGAAGTAAAACACTTCCGCGCATGCGCCAAATACATTCGGCAGCGGCGCGGCGGCGGTGGGGGCCGACATGTCTGCTGGTAAGTGTACTAACCAGCAGACATGTCGGGCGGACAGATTCCCACCGGATAGATTTCAAAGCATGCTTTGAAATCTGTCGGGTGGAGAAATCTGTCCGCTAGCCCATACACACGAGCGGAGATGTCTGCTGAAACGGTCCATCGGACCGTTTTCAGCGGACATATCCCCTCGTGTGTACGCGGCCTAAGACTGAAGACTGAGCGATCAAACACGGCCGATCGCTTAGTTCTCAGTCCTCCCTGAGCAGAGAGCTGGTGACTGTCAGTCATTGGGTGAAAGCGGCTGGCTTAGACCCCATAAACACTATTAGATTTTCTGCAGTTACCAAAACCAATTAACATGTGGTCAAACCTTAAGGCCACGTACACACGATCGAATATATCTGCTGAAACTGGTCCGCAGACCAGTTTCAGCGGACAGATTCGATCGTGTGTACGGGCTAGCAGACAGGTTTCCAGCAGACAAAAGTTTTAAAGCATGCTTTAAAATCTGTCTGCTGGAAACCCGTCTGTCGGATATGTCCGCTGGTTAGTACGCCTAACCAGCGGACCGAAATCTCCTGCATGCACCGAATGGATTTGACGCATGCGTGGAAGTATTTTACTTCCTGGTTTGGTGACGTGGCGGCGTCAACGTCACCGCCACGTTACCGCGCTGTCTGTCCGCGGGGATTTTGGTTTGATCGTGTGTACACATATCAGACCAAAATCTTCAGGAGACATGTCCGATGAAATCGGTCTGTCGGACCATTTTCATCGGATATATTTCCTTGTGTGTACACGGCCTAAGTTTAAATTTGTATACAATCAGGCAAGTCCTTGTGCTACTTTTTTTTGGTAAATCTAAATACAAAAATCTGCAGAAAATACAATAGTGTGTGTATGGGACTTAAGGCTCTCAGAGGCTTACTGAGAGGCTGAGCCAGGTGTCGGCTCTGTGATGTCAGCTGACAGCGGGTATGCTGTCTGCTGAAAACAGGTCATAGGAGTGCAGAACGAACTTCACTCTTGTGATCCACAGGAAAAGTACAGCCAAATGAGCGTTACTTCTCCTTTTAACACTGGTTGGGGTGATAAAAACAATCATCTTTTATCAATTCATGCAAAACATTTATCCTAAAAAGAAAGATAGAGAAACATTGGAACATTAGTCTGTACCAGTTTGCAAAATAAGCTTTGGAAGAATAAATAACATCTAATGTTGGGTGTCCTACGATGTTGCTGCATTATGTAAATTTATTGGAATAGTTTTTACATTTTAGAATGGGGTGCCTTGAGATTGCCCATAATTTTTAAAGGGTGCCTTGGTTAAGAAACATTAACTTATGCCTCGTTTCCACTTAGTGGATCGGTTCGGTACGGTTCGGTTTGGTTCGGTACGCTATTTTGGTTGTTGCCATTATGAAAGTGTGCCATAAAACCGAACCGTACCGGACCATTCTGGGTCCAGTAAGGGCGGACCTACAATACATTCCACTGATTGGTGGACACCCTAGGCATTTTTTCTAAACCCTGAATGGCCCGGGACGGTCCGACTTGCAGTGGAAACACTCACAAGAATAGACCGGACCATTCTAAGCGCTCCAAACTGTACCGACCCAAACCGTTCCGTTCAGTGGAAACGAGGCATTAGAGCACCATTCTGCCAATGGGTCTACTACAGGGATCTGCTAAATATGGGTGTTGGCTTCCGTAGTGCTCATCCAAGCCCACTATGTAAGGTTTATTGTAGAGATGCAGCACTCTTGGCAACCCATGTAAAGACAGAAAGCAGCCTCAGGCTAGGCTCCTCCCAAGCCACCCCGGCTGACGCGTTTCACCCCAGCCATGATATTTAGTCGTAGAGGTGGTTTCTGTGTTAACATGGGTTGTCAGGAGTGAAGCGTCTATACATTAAATAAACAAAAATGTGTCACGGAAAGTATTGTGTTGTTACTTCACAAGTAAAGCACGGGTTTACTTTTGGGGAATTCTGACACCCATTACACCAAATAAGAACTGCGATTGCCGTCTTATCTTACTGGTACTTATCAAGTCTTCTGTATCTCCCTTTCAAGCAAGCTAGTAAATGCATTTATCACCTGCACACTCGCCTGTGAACTGAGTTTTTGTCTCATCAATGATTGTGTTGTCAGTCACACTCCAGATCTCTGAATCCTTTAAAGAATATTCAGGAGAGGTGAAGAAAGCCAAAAATGGTAGATCTGCATCACTTGCTTCATAGCTGTACTCTGACTGCTCCCAGGAGTTCGGATTAGGGTAATATTCTAAAAGAGGGAAAACAATTGGATTATTATGGGGAGCAGGGTAAGTGTTTGTTACGGCTCTGGAATCCAGGATTATAAGACACAATATATTGAATATTAACAGAGTTGTGTTTGGAATGAGAGTATCAGCTCTGAATTTTTTGTCAAACATATTTTCAGTACCCAAATATTGTGCAAGGTCATGTTTCTCCTCTGTACATAGTTGACATTCATCAACAATATGAGATACTTGATATATAGGCACATGGAAATTACATCTCAGTACAGTAAGTCCCCTACTTACAAACATATTCCACTCCGGGAGCTCATTCGTAAGTCCAACAAAGATCAGCGCTTGCAGACAATGGCTGCGAGCACTGATCAGTGTAATCTGGTAGGGCGGAGTTTCCCTGTCGGAACACAATGGCACAGGCATTTTTTGTGTTGGTAAGGCGATCTGTCAGTATTATTTCGTTCAGCCCGCTGGGGTACTATGTATTTAGTTTTACAGGATTGGACATGCAAACACATGTTCACATCTTTGAAAGTTCGCAAGTTGAATGTTCGTATGTAGGGGGACTTAAGCCCTATACACACGATCAGTTTGTCCGATATAAACAGACGGTGAAAAAAAATAGAACATGTTTTAAAATGTTCCTAAGGATAAAAGAAACGATCGTCTGTGTGGAAATCCATTGGTCAAAAATCCACCCATGCTCAGAATCAAGTCGACGCATGCCCGGAAGCATTGAACTTCATTTTTCTCAGCACGTCGTAGTGTTATACGTTGCCGCGTTTTGGCACGGTCGGATTTCCGATTGTCAGATATCCGATTGTGTGTACACGGCTTTACTGTAAGGCAAGTTAATTGTCCATTACTTCATCCTAACCCAGGGGTCTCCAAACTTTCTAAACAAAGGGTGGGCTAGATTACTGTCCTTCAGACTTTAGGGGTCAGATTGTGGCCAGTGGGAGGAATAGAGCCCCATCACTGGTGTTAGTGGGTAGAATAGTGCTTCATCATTGATGTGAGAGGAATAGTGCAACATCACTGGTATCCATGGACAGTATAGTTCCACATCGTTGGTGTCAGTTGGAGAAATAGCACCCCATCATTGCTCTCAGTGGGAGGAATAGCGCCCCATCATTGCTGTAAGTGGGAGGAACAGCACCCCATCATTGCTGTAAGTGGGAGGAATAGTGCACCATTTTTGATGTCAGTGGGAAGAATAGTGTCCCATTGTTGATTTTAGAGGGAACAATAGTGCCACATCATTGGTGTCAGTGGGAGAATTTAAACCCCACTCTTGGTGTCATTGGACCAAACAGTGTCCCATTGTTGGTGTCAGTGGGAGAAATAGTGTCTTGTATTAGCTTGAGGAATAGTGCCCCAAAGGTCAGATAAAGCCAAGCAAATGGCCACATCAGGCCCACGGCCATGGTTTTTAGACAACTGACCTAACCTATTCTAAACCTTACGATTACTTTTAACATCAACCAAATGTAATTTAACCTTTAAACCTGAAATGTATCCCCAACCTAACTAACGCTTAACCTCAATGTAACCCCTAACTCTCGGCAATAAACCTAACCTCTACAATGTTCTCTGTAGAATCTTGTGAAGATAGAAGATACTTTGGAAACCAGCTGAACATGGTATAAAACCTTATCCATCACCACTACCAGCCAGCACTGGTAATGTCTGCATTGGCTCCACTCCTTCTATTGTATAAACACGAATAATCAGGTAAACGAGACATCTATGTTTATGCCTAAAAACCACACAAAGACATCCAAATCATGTCCACACAACCAACCATCTTATAAAGTCTTATGCCGTGTACACACGATCATTTTTCGGCATGAAAAAAAACGTTGTTTTTCAAAAATGTCATTTAAAATGATCGTGTGTGGGCTTCACATAATTTTTCAGGTTCTAAAAAACAACAAAAAAATTATTTGAACATGCTGCATTTTTTAACGTCGTTTTAAACCATGTAGTTTTTCAGGTTGTAAAAAATGATCGTGTGTGGGCTAAAACAACGTAAAAAACCCGCGCATGCTCAGAAGCAAGTTGAGACGGGAGCGCTCATTCTTGTAAAAATACGGTTCATAGAGTAAGTACATTCATCACGATGTAACAGACAGAAAAGCGCGAATCGTCTTTTACTAACACGGAATCAGCTAAAGCAGCCGAAAGGCGAATGGAACTTCCTCTTTATAGTGCCGTTGTACGTCACTGCGCTCTGCTAGATCATTTTTTTAAAACAATGGTGTGTGGGCAACGTCGTTTTAATGATGAAGTTGAAAAAACAAAGTTTTTTTTTCATGCTGAAAATGATCGTGTGTACGCGGCATTAAGTCTGCTATGCAAACTCAAGCATGGGTCTTTTATGTCAGTCTAAAGATTAAGGCTTGCAATGCTTATGCATAAACAAAATGAAGGCATCAGTTACAATTGACCCCATTATTTTTGAACTATAATGAAGTGCAAAGGGACATTGGAGTAATATGTGGGTAGGCTGGCAAAAACTACAGGACCATAACTACAGAAACACGAGGGTGTACGCTCAAATTCTAGAAGGAAATGTAGATTTTCCCATATTTTGTCTTAGAAAGAGGCACAATTGCCTCTGCACTACCCTATAGGGTTCTTCTATTCTGGGGAGTTTGTTCTCTCCTCTTAATAGTGTGCTGTATGTTCAGACTGTTTTTTTATGGTGTCAGTATCTGACAATTAGCACCACAATGGTCTAACCCATCTTAGCACCCAATATCACTGGATTCTGGTCAGTGGAACTGTAGATACTACTCCAAAGCAGTAGTGTATTTAGGTTTTGTAAATTCCTAAATACTATGTACCCCCTAATTTAAATATGACAAACCCCTTCCTGTCAAGGACACACCCCTTGCTGTTTTAATTTAGAGTGGGGACACTAGTTCTTGGGGCCGGGCAGGGGAAATTGATTCCCTTATTTTGCATAGATTTCCTCTCACTTCCTGTTTGGCTATGGGGCAGGAAGTGAAGGCAAATCTCTGCAATGGGACAGGGATGGTAAAAAATAAACTGACAGGGGCTATAACCCTCCTTTACTCTATCCAAAATGAAAAAAAAAATAGCCTATAGTTCTACTTTAAGCACACATTTCTGATAATATTATGGAGAGGACTAAGAAGATATAACCATGGCAATGGTGCAGCAGAAAACATATAGCACAGTGAGGAAGGTTTGTGTTCCAGGATGATAGGACAGTCAAAATTAGAAAATTAGAAGCACCCCCCCCCCCACATATGTGGAATGCTGGCCACCCTCATACCGGAAGCAGTGCGGCTGCTTTATTGGGGCGCTAGACTAATTTGCCTCTCTGCCCAGTCTGCCCTATAAGACTGGCACCACACTAACAGTTGCTTCCCTAGGCCCGGGCCTTGTTGGCCTAGGCCAGGATACAACGTTGCTCCCAAGATTTTATTTAGACATTCTGTCCCCCTACACCCATTGTCTTATGCCAGCCCTACTCCTACCACAGATAAGTACCTAGCCTTAGTACCAGACTAACAGGATTAGATGTCAATGTACACAAGATACAGCAAGACTGGGAATGCACATAGTTAGCCCACTGTGTGTCAGTACATCTGGAACAGGTGACTAGAAGAGTAGAGCATGCCATCTTATTCTGGTAGCAGTTGGCATCTAGATGTCAGACACAGGGTGGGTAAACTGAACCAATTTCCAGAAGCAAAAGTGCAAAAACATCAGGAATAATTTTAACTGAGGACCCAGGTGGATTACAATGGCAGAAATGAGGGCAGGCTGCCAATCAAACTTTCTATTTTACAATGTATTACTGATAGTCAGAAGTCCATAATATCCCCTTTCTATATATTTCTAGGATGACTACCAAGTCAGGCGCTGCTGGACTTTCTTATTAGAACACCTAGTATCCTCTGCAAAGTACAATAAAAATGTCCTATGTTATATGGGAATGTGGTACTTGAACCTGGCAATAGGGATGAGCTTCGAGTTCGAACAGCAAACAATTTGGGGTGTTTGCGGCAAGTTCGTGTGAACTTTAAAACTCCGTTAAAGTCTATAGGACTCGTTTGAAAATCGAAAGTGCTAATTTTAAAGGCTAATATGCAAGTTATTGTCATAAAAAGTGTTTGGGGACCCGGGTCCTGCCCCAGGGGACATGTTTCAATGCAAAAAAAAAGTTTTAAAAACTGCAGTTTTTTTCGGGAGCAGTGAATTTAATAATGCTTAAAGTGAAACAATAAAAGTGAAATATTCCTTTAAATTTCACTCGCCGCTATGATGAATACAGAAAAGTCATTCATAAAAAAAAAAAAAAAAGCGTGGGGGTCCCCCCCAAAATTCAATTACCAGGCCCTTCAGGTCTGGTATGGATTTTAAGGGGAACTCCACCCCAAATAAAAGTGGCGTTCTCTCCAAAAATCCACACCAGACCCTTTTTCCATGCACACAACCTGGCAGGCCTCAGGAGAAGAGGGGGGGACGAGAGAGCATTTTTTTTTTTTATGAATGACTTTTCTCTGCATTGCCAGGAGCCGACAATTCATTATAGCCATTTTAATTTTAAATTACTTATTTCCTTCAGAAATGACATTTTATGCAGGGACTTTTCTAAGCACAGAAAAGAGTGCTACGTCACAGGCATACTATACACCCCCCCCCCCCCCCCAGGTACGAAATTTAAAGGAATTTTTCAATTTTATTGTTTCACTTTAAGCATCATTAAAATCACTGCTCCCGAAAAAAATTAAGTTTTTAAAACTTTTTTTGCATTGATACATGTCCCCTGGGGCAGGACCCGGGTCCCCAAACACTTTTTAGGACAATAACTTGCATATTAACCTTTAAAAATAGCACTTCAGATTTCAAACGTTCGAGTCCCATAGACTTTAACGGGGTTCTAAAGTTCACACAAACTTTTGGTCTGTTCGCAGGTTCTGGTGCGAACTGAACAGGGGGGTGTTCGACTCATCCCTACCCGGCAACATGATAACTGAGTCACCCCATGCAGTTCTGCCAATCTAGACTATGACTTGTGTTGACCATACAAAATATGAAATTTAATCACTTTCCAGCTGGATTACAATGGCAGAAAAGATGTCAGTCTTCCAGCCAACCCCTTATATATGCCAATGTGTTAATGAAGTTCAAAAGTGAATGGCATGCCCTCTCTATTTATTCCCAGAAACTAAGACTACCACCCAGGCACTGCTGAGCTTTCTTATTAGAACGCCTAGTTTCCTCTGCAAAGTACAAAGGAAATATCCTGTATTTTTGGGGGGAATGTGTTATTGGTAGCCAGCAACCCGTACACACGATTGGATTTTCCGTCGAAATTCCGCTCAAGCTTGGCTTGCATACACACGGTAGCACAAAAGTTCTCTGAATTTTGCGAGTTGGAATTGCTACAGACGAACAAAATTTCCGATAGGATTTTTTTTAGGGCTGTTTCTGATTAAAATTTTTGTGTTCGATTAATCGATTTTTTTTAATCGATTAATCGAATAATTTCGATTTAATTATAACGCACATACAGATCCAACTACTTTTAGCTGATCTCCTCCTTGCAGGCTGATTCCCAGTGCAGCTCCCAACCACTGGAAAAATGGATAGCAGAATACAAAAAAATACACAAAACTTTTATAGTAGGTAACAAAATAAATATTGCACTGGAGATCAAATCGATGTAGCTACATAAACTGTAAAAATGGTGCGAGTAATACCAAACGGTAGCAAAATCAGTCATTAAAACATGTAGCGAAGTATGATACTGGTATAAAAATGTGTACAACGATACCACTGCTGAATCCAGATGAGGAGGGGTTAACATCAGTCTGTCGGCATGTAGATGTCCCGCAAAGAGAACTATCGCAACTCCTAGTGGATGGCTGTAGAATCCCAGGTTGATAGAGAGAAGTGATAGAAGGAAGTGTAACAGCCCTTGCGTGTGGCAGAAAGTAAGGTCTCGCCGGCATGCAGATATGAAGGCACAGCAAAGGAGCCCTTCTGATGAACACGGCAAGCCCCGCCGGTGTCCGTAATGTCACCGGATCTGCGACGGAACTCCATGAAGGCCCGGAAGCCGGCAGAGAGGTGAGTACCAATCAAAAGAATTTTGATCGATCAAAAGAATTAAAGATTTAAAGATTAATCGATTAATTAAAAGTTAATTTCCACAGCCCTAAATTTTTTCTGTTGTAAAATTTGAGTACCAGCTCTTAAGCTTTTGTTGGCAGAAATCCTGACAGCAAAAGTCATATTGAGAATACATATGGCCGGAATTTCAGACCAAAAGCTCACATTTTCTTGTTGGAATTTTCGATTGTGCGTACGCGACAGTGTTGCCAACCGTCCGTATTTTTATGGACGGTTTGTAAAAACGGCATCTTTTCCCCCCCGTTCGTAAATGTCCGTATTTGCGGGAATGTGCCAGTAAAAATAGAAAAATAGCCAAGATCGGTTTGGCTTGGAACTGCGCATGGAGATTGGAGGCAGGGGGTGATGGTGGGTGCGGTGGCACCGCAGAGGGGGATGGAGGCAGGGGGAGATTGGAGGCAGGATGTGTTAGTGGTAGGGGATGATTAAAGGCAGGGGGTGTTGGTGGCACCGCAGAAGGGGATGTTGGCACCGCAGAGCAGCGGCGGACTAAGCACGGGGCGGAGGGGGCGGGCCGCACCAGGTGTCACACACTGGGGGGGTGTCAGGCCGACGACCCCCCCCCCCTTCGCGACTGAGGCATGGCGCGGTGACGGCAAACTAGGTAAGTGTAACACACAGCAGCCTGGCTATTCAGGGCGAGGAGGGGGGGTCGTTTGCGAGCAGTACCCGAGTGATACCCGCCACCGTCCGGGACCCGGCCGCAATGATCCCCTTCTCCGTGGTGGCAGCGCAGCGCCGCGGCTCTGATACTATCGGCTGTGACTGTCTGACAGTCACACAGCCGGAGCAGCGTGAAGCTGCGGCCGCCTCCCCCTCCTCCGTACAAGTGCTCTGTGTGATCATCATCAGCAGCATTACGGGTCTGACTCTGAAGGCAAGGGGGGTGTGTCACTCTGCACTATTGTAAAGGGGGGAGGGTTCTGTATAGGGGGGTACTACCGTACTGTATATGAGGGGGGTTTTGTATTTTGGGGTGGGGGGTGTTCTGTATTGGGGGGTTCTGTATATGAGGGGAAGTTATGTATTGTGGGGGGGGGGGTGTCCTGTATAGGGGGGGTTCTGTATTGTGAGGGGGTGTTCTGTATAGGGGGGTTTCTGTATTGTGGGGGGTGTTCTGTATATGAGGGGGGGTTCTGTATTGTGGGGGGTTCTGTATATGAGGGGGGTTCTGCATTGTGGGGGGGGGGGTGTTCTGTATATGAGGGGGGGGGGGTTCTGTATTGTGAGGGGGTGTTCTGTATAGGGGGATACTGTATATGAGGGGGGGTTCTGTATTGTGGGGTGAGTGTTCTGTATAGGGGGGGTGTTCTGTATAGGGGGTTCTGTATAGGAGGGGGGTGTTCTGTATATGAGGGGGATTCTGTATTGTTGGGGGGGGGGGGGTGTTCTGTATAGGGGGGTTCTGTATATGAGAAAGGAGGGTTCTGTATTGTAGGGTAGGGGGTGGTGTCTGTATAGGGGGGGCTCTGTATTGTAGAGGCGGGTGTTCTGTATTGTAGGGGGGTTTGCACTGTAGTGGTGGGTCTGTATTGTAGGGAGGGGTCTGCATTGTCCAGAAGTCTAATGTAGGGGTCCAGAAGTGCAGTGTAATGTAAAGGGGTCCAGAGTGCTGTGTAATGTAAAGGGGTATAGTGATGCAGGGTGCTGTGTAATGTAAAGGGGGCCCAGAGGTGCAGGGTGCTGTGTAATGTAAAGGGGCCAAGAGGTGTGGTGCTATGTAATGTAAAGGGGCCCAGAGGTGCAGGGTGTTGTGTAATGTAAAGGGGCCCAGAGGTGCAGGGTGCTGTGTAATGTAAAGGGGCCCAGAGGTGCAGGGTGCTGTGTAATGTAAAGGGGCCCAGAGGTGCAGGGTGCTGTGTAATGTAAAGGGGCCCAGAGGTGCAGGGTGTTGTGTAATGTAAAGGGGCCCAGAGGTGCAGGGTGCTGTGTAATGTAAAGGGGCCCAGAGGTGCAGGGTGCTGTGTAATGTAAAGGGGCCCAGAGGTGCAGGGTGCTGTGAAATGTAAAGGGGCACAGAGGTGCAGGGTGCTGTGAAATGTAAAGGGGTCCAGAGGTCCAGGGTGCTATGTAATGTAAAGGGGTCCCGTGGTGCAGGGTGCTGTGAAATGTAAAGGGGTCCAAAGGTGCAGTTGTGGAGAGGGGTACACAGTAGTGACAAAGAGATATTGAAGGATGCAGGGGACGCAGTGGGGTGTCTTTACATTTTACCGTGGTGTGGGGGGTGCCAGATATAGGATCCGCCCCGGGTGCCAAATGATCTAGGTACGCCCCTGCCGCAGAGGGTTGGGAATGGAGACAGGGGTTGATAGTGGCACCGCAGAGGGGGATGGAGGCAGGGGGAGATTGGAGGCAGGGGGAGATTGTGGTACCAAAGAGGGGGATGAAGGCAGGGGGTGTTGGTGGCAGGGGGTGTTGGTGGCAGGGGGTGTTGGTGGCAGGGGGAGATTGGAGGCAGGGGGAGATTGGAGGCAGAGGGAGATTGTGGTAACAAAGAGGGGGGTGAAGGCAGGGGGTGTTGGTGGCAGAGGGGGATGGAGGCAGGGGGTGATGTGACTAAATCATTTGCCCTTATTATATCGAAAATAACAAAAATATTTCTATTACCTTAATATCTACCATAAATGACATTGCTATTTGCCTAGCGTACTTCTTTGTAGTCTAAATACTTATAATTACTAATAATTTACTGCGCTAGTAAATTTCTGGTGTCATGCCAGTAAATTTTAAACTGGTAGGTTGGCAACACTGGTACGCAGGGGCGGACTGACAACGCATGGGGCCCCCGGGCAATAGAAGAATATGGGGCCCCTGGGCCACCACGCCAGGAGGCAGTGCAGAGTCGGGGCAGATAAAATCTCAGGATTTTCACATCAAAAGCATGTCGGTTTCAGACATATCAGGGATGTAAAAAAAAACAGATTTTTACATACTGTCCCTGGTTTTACGGAGCCTGGCAACCCTGATGGGGCCCCCTAGTGGCATGGGGCCCTCGGGCAGTGCCCGAGTGACTCAATGGTCAGTCCGCCCCTGCTGGTACGTGACATTAACCACTTAAGGACCGCCGCATGTACATTTACGTCGGCAGAATGGCACCGACAGGCACATCAACGTATATATACGTTGGTGCCTTGGGGGGGATCGGGGGTCCGATCGGACCCCCCCCGTACATGCGGCGGTCCGCGCGGCTGCAGGAGCGATCCGACAAGAGGGGGCGGCTATCCGTTTTCACCCGCCCCCTCCGGATCGCTCCCAGCCAATGCGCGCGCCCGCCCGCCCTGTCACTTCCTCCTCCTGTGTAAACACAGGAAGGAGGAAGCTATCTGATCTCTCCCTCGGCGTTTGTTTCAAGCGCCGCTGAGGAGAGATCACAACACAGCAAGTAAGTCTGCACCAACAGCACACTTACACACACACAAAAACACATTTAACCCCCGCGATCGCCCCCCCCCCCCCTCCCCCTGTCACACTGTCACTGAATGCAGTAATCATACATGTATGATTACTGTATTTAGTGTCAGTGTGACAGTCAGTGTGACAGTCAGTTAGTGTTAGTGTCAGGGTAGCCCCCCCACCCCCCCAATAAAGTTTTAACCCCTTGATCACTGCCCTAGTTAACCCTTTCACTCCCTATTGCCAGCATCACTAAGCGATCATTTTTCTGATCGCTGTATTAGTGTCGCTGTTCCCGCTAGGTAGCTAATTTTTTTTTAATGCGATTTTTTTTTTTACTAAAGACATGTGGCTAAATAAATTTTGGCCTAAATGTTTGACTAAAATTTAGTTTATTGTTTTTTTATTATAACAAAAAGTAAAAAATATTGATTTTTTTTCAAAAATGTCGCTCTATTTTTGTATATAGCGCAAAAAATAAAAATCGCAGAGGCGATCAAATACCACCAAAAGAAAGCTCTATTTGTGGGAAAAAAAGGACGCAAATTTTGTTTGGGAGCCACGTCGCACGACCGCGCAATTGTCTGTTAAAGCGACGCAGTGCCGAATCGCAAAAACCCCTTGGGTCATTTGCCAGCGTATTGGTCCGGGTCTTAAGTGGTTAAAGTCTCGTTGCCCTAGGCTATGACCTGTGTTGACTGTGCAAAATAAACCGTCTTAATCATCTCCCACCCCAACCGATTCCATTGAAATGCATTCTCCGTACATTCCTTAGAAGACAGTGTAACTAGCCCTAGTGGATTCTTCAAAGTAATGGCAAAAACTTCCCAAAGGGGACATAGACAGCAATTAAAACCTCAAAGAACATCTTAACCTCCTCCGTTCTAAAATTGAGTTTTGGGCAGAGTTACACTTTAAACATCATTACCTGCTCAGGCTCACCTGTTAACAATGGCTGGTTGGTGCCGCTGCCCAGTTCAGCTGTCAGATTGCTCAGGATGGGGAATGGTACAGCAGCAGCATGGTACATCTTTCCAGATCTTCAGCAGACTCCCTCTGAATGCAGTCAAGTGCAAGCTCTGCAGGTCAGACAGGATGGGACCAAGTGATTAAGGTGTTGATGTTCATGGACAGTGTACCAGGTTACAGAATGATAGGAAAGCAGGACAGAGGAAAAGACATTTACCAGAAATAGTTGTAGAACAAGAATAAGCAGTTTCTGGTACATCAGGAACAATAAGACTGAGAATCGTACTGGTAATGTAGGTGGATTGTCTCTAACTGATCCTTATCCATTCACAATGCATGTCTTCCATGAAGCCTCACCGTTTAATAGGCTTCTAATCGGGGTTTCTCTTGCTCATTGTTTTTCGAGTAGTTTTGCTTTCCCAGAGTTTCAGTTGAATGTATCGGCATGGCTGACTGCCAGATCTCAACCTGTTATTAACTGAAGGGCACTCCCTGTAAGTTTATCTGGGAAAACAAAGAGTTACTGTAAACTGACGGACAGGCAGGACTCCTAATGATACCACAGCAGAAAAAATAATGGCACATATAAGTATTATTGGAAGGGCCCAGGTCAGTATGAGTATGACGAACGATCTATAATCAGAAGGGGTCAAATCTGAAATGGTCATTTAATTGTTCAGGTCATTCTTGGGTCAGTGCTTTAGGGGTACTGACTATGGTCATGGTGCCATCTAGTGGATGTTTTTTATATTGCATTAAAATGTTTGTCAACGTTTGTTTTCAGGGCAAGTTGGCCAAAGCAGATCATTATTCACCTTAAAGTGATATTAAAGCTTGGTTTACCTCCACTGTGCTCGTTTTGCACAATGTGGCCCTGAACAGCGTTTTCTGGGGTCCCTCGGTGGCTCTCTCGGCTCCTCCTTGCCTCAGATAACCCCCTATGGGAAGCTTTCTCCCAAGGGGGTTACCTTGCAGATGCGCTCCCGAGTCCTGCATTCGGCATCCATAGATGCCAAGTTCAGGACTCGGCCCCACACCCCTGGCGCTGCTATCAATCTATCCAATGAAGAGCCAAGAAGCCCGGGAAGGGGAAGAGTGCGTTCTCAACGCAGGACTTTCCAGGGCTCAGGTTAGTAAAAAACAGGGGGGGAGGGGGGGTAATTGTCAAATGTTTTTTCACCTTAATGCATAGGATCCATTAAGGTGAAAAAACATGAACCTTTACAACCCCTTTAATGCTGGTCATACATGGGTCAAATTCCGAATTTGTGCGTTTTGTGATCCGATGGTGCCACCATTGATTTAGAAATTCGACCGACCAAACCTTCAATTTCACCTCCTGTTCCTACAGGAAAAAACAATTGTGTCTGGGAATCTTCTTTTCTTTCCGTGAATTTTCTTTTTCAATTACATTTCTTGCATGATTCTCCCATCATTGATTAGAAAATCGTTAGTTTTTCAAAAAATATCCAACATGTTGGATTATTGAAATTCGATGGCCGCACGAAAATCCGCTGTTGCTGCAGCCCATAAGTTCTTTCGAAATTTGACCCGTGTATGGCCAGCATTACTCCATGAGCATTTTATGCCATTTTTCCACACGTGTTAAAAAAAAAAATCAATCCAGGTCTGAAGACTACATAAACCCCCCCAAAACATAAGACCCTAGAAAATAAAATGGTGGTAGTTACAATTGTTTATGTTGCCCTATATTAGTGCAATGATTTATCACACCCACAATTTAAGTTAATATTAGGGCACACAAACAATATATTACAAATTTTGGGGTAAAATATAAAAGATGAGGTATACCCAACATGTTAAAAGGGTTGTAAAGGTACAATTTTTTTTCCTAAATAGCTTCCTTTACCTTAGTGCAGTCCTTCTTCACTTACCTCATCCTTCCATTTTGCTTTTAAATGTCCTTATTTCTTCTAAGAAATGCTCACTTCCTGTTTTCTGTCTGTAACTCACCACCGTAATGCAAGGCTTTCTCCCTGGTGTGGAGTGTCATGCTTACCCCCTCCCTTGAAAGGGGAGGGGGCGAGCAGGAGAGTCAAGACGCTCTCTATGTTGCAGATAGAAAAGGAACTGTGTGTTAGTGGGTGTCCTGACTCTCCTGCTCGCCCCCTCAAGGGAGGGGGCGAGCACGACACGCCACACCAGGGAGAAAGCCTCGCATTACTGTGTGGAGTTACAGACTGAAGAACAGGAAGTGAGGATTTCTCAGAAGAAACAAGGACAAACTTCAGTACCTTAAATTTTCCATAGTTGATGTTTTAATAGCCTTTTTTTCGTTCAGAGTTAATCATTAATAAATCAACATTTTTGTGTATAGGCGCTTTGGGTCTGGTATGAATATTAAGGGGACTATTAAGGAAAACCCCGAACCAAAATTTAAAAAAAAATGCGTGGGGTTCCCCCAAATTCCATATCAGGCCCTTCAGGTCTGGTATGGATATTAAGGGCAACCCTGCACAATTATTTTTTTTTAAATGGCGTAGGGGCCCCCCCCAAAAATCCATACCAGACCCTTATCCGAGCACGCAACTTGGCAGGCCGCAGGTAAAGAGGGGGAATAGAATGCCCCCCCCCCCCCTCAATGAACCGTACCAGGCCACATGCCCTCAACATGGGGAGGATGTCCCCATGTTGATGAGGACAAGGGCCTCATTACCAGAACCCTTGCTCGGTGGTTGTGGGGGTCTGCGGGCGGGGGGCTTATCGGAATCTGGAAGCCCTCATTAACAAAGGGGGCCTCCAGATCCCGCCCCCCCCTATGTGAATTGGTAAGGGGTACATACCCCTACCATTTCACATTTTTGTTTTAAGAAAATTAAAAAAACATACACACACACAGCTTGGCAAAAAATGATGGGTGGCCCCGCATTGGTTATAGAAGAATTATCAGACGGGTCATGCGTCATTCGAACAGGTGCCTCCTTTGGAGGAGGCTGTATCATTTGTAGTGGCGGGTCGGACTTGTAGAAGGATTACGGCGCTGGATTTTTTTTATTTTTATTTATTAACCACTTAAGGACCCCCGCACGCACATTTACGGCCACAACATGGCTCGTACAGGCACAAGGGCGTAAATTTACGTCCTCGCCTTCGTGCGGTTCGGGGGTCCCATCGGGACCCCCTCCGCGGCGTGCGGCGGTCCCCCTGGCTCTGGGAGCGATCGCCGACGAGCGGGCGGATGTCCGTGTTTTCCGCCCCCCCGCGATCGCTCCCAGCCAATGGGAGCGCTCCACCTTCGTGACAGTTCCTCCTCCTGTGTTTACACAGGAAGGAGGAAATGATGTCACCTCTCATCGCAGCGGTGTTTCCCACCGCTGCTGATGAGAGAAGACATCCACAGTAAGTGTGCACCAACACAAAACTGACACACACACACACAGGCACATTAACCCTTTGTGATCGCCCCCCCCACCCCCCTGTCACAGTGTCACTGAATGCAGTGATCTAATCACTGCATTTAGTGTCAGTGTGACAGGCAGTGTAAAATCAGTTAGTGTTAGGTTCAGGATAGCCCCCCCACCCCCCCAATAAAGTTTTAACCCCCTGATCACTGCCCTAGTTAACCCTTTCACTCCCTATTGCCAGCATCACTAAGCGATCATTTTTCTGATCGCTGTATTAGTGTCGCTGTTCCCGCTAGGTAGCTATTTTTTTTATTGCGATTTTTTTTTTTTACTAAAGACATGTGGCTGAATTAATTTTGGCCTAAATGTTTTACTAAAATTGAGTTTATTTGATTTTTTTTATAACAAAAAGTAAAAAAATAGTGATTTTTTTTCAAAATTGTCGCTCTATTTTAGTTTATAGCGCAAGAAATAAAAATCGCAGAGGCGATCAAATATCACCGAAAGAAAGCTCTATTTGTGGGAAGAAAAGGACGCAAATTTTGTTTGGGAGCCACGTCGCACGACCGCGCAATTGTCTGTTAAAGCGACGCAGCGCCGAATTGTAAACACCTTGGGTCATTTAGCAGCGTATGTGTCCGGGTCTTAAGTGGTTAAAGGACTTGTCCCAAGCTGTGTGTGTGTGTGTTTTTTTTTTTTCCTTTTTTCTCACTTTTTTTTGTGAAATGGTAAGGGTGCAAGTCACATGGGGGGGGGGACCGGGACCCCCTTAAGGGGCTTCCAGATTCTGATAAGCCCCCAGCCTGCAGGCCCCCTCAATCTTCGGGCAAGGGCCGCTCTCTTGTCCCCCCCCCCTCTTTTCCTGTGGCCTGCCAGGTTGCGTGCTTGGATAAGGGTCTGGTATGGATTTTTTGGGGGAACCCCACGCCATTTTTTTTTTTATTTTGGTGTGGGGTTCCCTTTAAAATCCATACCAGACCTGAAGGGCCTGATATGGAATTTGGGGGGGGGGGGGGACGCGTTTTTTTTAAATGTTGCTTCGGGGTTTCAGGGGGGAACCCCTGACATTTTTTTTTTTCAATTACTTTTTTTTCTGTATTGCCGGGACCGGACAATTCATTATAGGCACGAGTAGTTTTAAATTACTTTTTTTTCTTTTAGAAATGTCATTTTGTGCAGAAATTGTTATAAACAAAGAAAACATGCGCTACTTTACAGGCATACTATAGACACCCCTCAGGTTCGAAATTTAAAGGAATATTTCACTTTTAAAACTTTTTTTTGTGGCATTGATACATGTCCCCTGGGGCAGGATCCAGGTCTCCAAACACTTTCTATGACAATAACTTGCATATTAACCTTTAAAATTAACACTTTTGATTTCTCCCATAGACTTTTAAAGGGTGTTCCGCGGCTTTCGAATTTGTTCGCTATTTGGCAAACTGGCGAACAGCCGATGTTCGAGTCTAACTCATGTTCGACCTGAACATAAAGCTCATCCCTAGTGCATAGTTATATCTATCTCATTATAACTTATTTTGTTTCTTGTATATAGTCTTCCTTATCCATTTTGCAGTTATTTCAAGAGTCCTTTAAAATTTTGTACAGCAGTAGTTGTGTATGTGGAAGCAAGTGCTCTTTCACCTTTGTCAGGAGATCAGTCCTTTTGCAGATTATAAATCCATAGATTTCTCATCAGAAAAACCAAACCAGTTGTTCATAAATTCATGGTCATCTGGGAAGGCTGATGAGACAGTCACTCTCAGACCTCTGGAGACCAGTCTCTCTGTTTAGTAATGTTTGAGACATTAAATATTTAGAGTCTGTTTAATCTCCTATTCTGTTAACTGTTCAGATGCTTTAAACCAGAAAAATTGGAACTTCATTCTCTCAATCAACATTGATTATTTTTAAACCTCATGCTTCTAGTATTAGCAAATAGATAGGAAAGTATATCAGATTTACTTGTTTTACTTTTTTATTTTTTTATTTCTTCAGTTACTTCCTGGATTCTTGCCTGGGCAAATAATGGCATACATCTCAAGAGCCTTCAGGAGGGGAGGAATGGAAGAGTGATTTCTCAGCTAAGCACACTCTCCAGTTTGAGCTAAGGGCAGACATGGAAGGATGGGGTAGTTTGCTTTGAATATTAACCACTTAAGACCCAGACCTTTAGGCAGTTAAAGGACCCAGCCAGTTTTTGCGATTCGGCACTGCGTCGCTTCAACTAAAAATTGCGCGGTCGTGCGACGTGGCTCCCAAACAAAATTGGCGTCCTTTTTTTTCCACAAATAGAGCCCTACCTGCTCCTCTTGGGAGCCCAACTGGGGCCCAACGGGACCCCAATGGGGCAGAGGGACTCCCCCTATGAGGGAGTGAGGGGGCCTAGCCCACCCAGCCAGCCCCGTAGGTCCTTCGCCTCTCTTTATTTTAAGAGACCGCATGGCCAAAGTGCGTGTGTTTTAAACCAATTTCGTGTGCGTGCAAGTGTGGTGGTTTTTGGGGGGGGGGTGGGCGTACTAAGCACAGGCGTACCTTGCATAGCACACCCACCGGGAGCCGGGCTGAGACCACCAAACTCAATTCACATGTAGACGAGACCGGGATCCGAACCCTTGGCTGCAGAGGTGAATGGCTTGTCAACGCAGTGCCAATCACGTTGAGCCACCACAGCTCCCCAGTCTTTTGGTAGTATTTGATCACCTCTGCGGTTTTTATTTTTTGCGCTATAAACAAAAATAGAGCGACAATTTTGAAAAAAAAGGCAATATTTTTGACTTTTTGCTATAATAAATATCCCCCAGAAATATATAAAAAAAAAACTTTTTTTTTTTTTACTCAGTTTAGGCCAATACGTATTCTTCTACCTATTTTTGGTAAAAAAAAATCGCAATAAGCTTTTTATCGGTTGGTTTGCGCAAAATTTATAGCGTTTACAAAATAGGGGATATTTTTAATGCATTTTTTAATTTTTTTTTTTACTACTAATGGCGGCGATTAGCGATTTTTTTTTTTTTTTGTGACTGCGACATTATGGCAGACACTTCGGACAATTTTGACACATTTTTGGGACCATTGTCATTTTCACAGAAAAAAATGCATTTAAAGTATTGTTTATTGTGAAAATGACAATTGCAGTTTGGGAGGTAACCACTAGGGGCGCTGAAGGGGTTATGTGTGACCTCATTTGTGTTACTAACTGTAGGGGGGTGTGGCTGTAGGTGTGACGTCATTGATTGTTTGTCCCTATATAAGGGAACACACAATCAATGCGGGCGCCACAGTGAAGAACGGGGAAGCTGTGTTTACACACGGCTCTCCCTGTTCTTCAGCTCCGGGGACCGATCGCGGGACTCCAGCGGCGATTGGGTTCACGGTCCCGGAGCTTCGGACCGGGTCGCCTGCACGCGCAACCCCACAGCTGGGCTTAAAAGGCCACGTACAGGTACGTGGATGTGCCCTGCCGTGCCATTCTGCCGACGTAAAGGAGTTGTTAAGGAACAAAAATTGTTTTGCTGAAATGACTGTTTACAGGGTATAGAGACATAATAGTTAACCAATTTCAATCATATAACGTGCCTGCAGTTTGTTTCGTTTTTGATCTAGTTTCATGCTTATGTGAAGGACAGAGACACAGAGCCAATACGGGGCAGTGTTTGTTTTTAAAATTAAAGTGATTTGGTTCTGAGGGGTTTTAGACACAGTAATCACACCTTCTTGATTAGAGACCACAGAGAGAAGCTCCCAGTACTTTTTTCATAAGGAAACAGACAACCAGGAAGTGTGCAGAACAAAGGATTACAGCAAAAACGAACAATGAGGACATGAAACCAGGACTGCATTAGGGTAAAGAAAGCTATTTAGCTAAAAAAAAAAAAAATCCTTTAGTGACCCTTTAAGTGGTTAAGAATGTATTAAATAGTTGTAACAGGAGTCACTTTTGTACATAAGGTGACAAAGAATCATAATTCGTATATTACAGATGGGACATTATTAATACTTCATTTTAGGACTGAGATATCACAAGGAGTTCATGATGACATGACCAGGTCAACCAGACAGTGAGTCATACCTTTGTATAATAGGCTATTGAAATATCTTAAGGTGTTGGCTATTCACTGTAAAGACATTCCGTTGAAGGTGTTGATTGCACCCACTCTCGCAAGACTCTGCCATTGTGTGATAAAGCTGTCTAGATAACTTATTCAACTAGATGTCTGTGTATTATTTAGGGTTAATTGAACACTATTGAAGATGCGGTGCCGACAAGTCTACATGGTTAGCTTACCTGAATGCCTTTTAGAGTGTGATTGAAGCCCCCCATGGTGTGAAGGGGGGTGGAGACTACATTGTCCTGTGACTAACTGCATTATGCTTGAGACTGTATAAGAAGCTGATCAAATACCAATAAATTGTCATATCTTTGAAGCAAGTGCAGAGCTTGAGTCTCGTCTTGTTTATGGGAATGGATATGGATGGTGTATGCAAGATTGTCGCAGTGTGTCAGATAAGCTTTGTCGTGGTTGGATGGAAGATCGTAAGCGGTGGTGACCGTTACATTGGTGACACAGCAGTGGGGTGATTCCATCTTCAGAAGGACGGCTACAAGGACACAGGACAATGGAGGCGGTGTATGCACGGATGAAGCGCTCTTCCCTCAAGGACTTACTGGAGAGCCGGGGCAGACCGGCCAGCAACCGTAAGAAGATGGACATTATTGCAGAACTTGTCCAAATGGATGGAGCGGAGAGGCCCATCGTAACGGAAAGGCCCATCGTAACGGAAAGGCCCAGCGTAACGGAAAGACCCAGCGTAACGGAAAGGACACCTGAAGAAGCAAGTTTTAATCGGGCTGTTGAACTAAGACTGGCACATTATGGTCCTAACCCTCCACCTCATAGACCGGGTTATAGCAGCTGTGGATGCACAAAAGAGGTTCTGCAGCAGCAGAAGTCACAGCAGCACCAACGGAAAGGAGACAAATACATTTTGCTGCTTTTAAGAATTTCATTGAAGCTGAAGGGGAGATTGATGGGTACCTTGCTGATTTTGAACGGCAATGTGCCCTACACCGGGTACCCACCGAGGAATAGGTTACCATTTTGTCTGGGGAAATTGTCCGGCCGGGCCAGTGAAGCGTTCAGGGCCATCCCAGACAAGAATATTATGAACTATGGACTGGTAAGAAGCACTTTTGGTCAGGTATGCCGTCACACCAGAGGCATACCGGAGGCGTTTCCGAGAAACGAGCAAGCAAGCAGGAGACACGTATACCGAGTGGGCATGCCGCCTACACCGCACTGCATCCCACTGGATCGATGGGTGTCAAGCAGAATCCGGGGAAGAGGTGCTGCAGGTGTTCCTGCTGGAGCACTTCTTTGACAAACTGTCCCTGGAAGTCAGAGAGTGGGTCCGGGACCGAAAACCTTTCTCCTTGCCGGAAGCAGCTCGCCTGGCGGACGAATACACAGACGCCCGCAAACTGGATAACTCTGTGGTCAAGACAACAGCTCGGGTGGATTATCGATCCGCGGCACCCCCTCCGGCTATTTCCTACAAACCCCAGTCATACCGTCCTACAGCACCACCTCCAGTGGCCACTTATCCTCAGCAGTCCAGATTCAACTCCCAGGGCTACTCACAACCCATCAAGTGTTTTGGGTGTAAACAGTCAAAATGTCAGACTGTCCCTTGAATCCGGCCAGGCAGTCACAGTCATGGAGACAGCCAGAAAGGGGAAACCCCCACACACCCATGCCGGTGGCCCACTGCGTTGAGGAAGAAGAACATTGGGGCATCCTGCACGAGGCCGATCCAGTACAAGCAGCTAACCGGGACAACAGGCAGCAACACAGGCAGACTGTCTGGGTCAATGGAAAGGTAGCCAATGGGCTACGTGATTCTGGGGCCACCATGACCCTGCTACTGAAGAACCTCATTCCAGAGGGCCAGCACACCGGAGACACAGTAGCTGTAAGAGTGGCGGGAGGCACTGTCTTCCGTCTGCCCGTTGCCCGTGTTCACTTGGATTGGGGGGTTGGTTCAGGACACGTTAATGTGGGGGTGATGAAAGATTTGCCAGTGGATGTACTACTGGGGAATGATTTGGCCCCCCTTGTTTCTGCTTACGCCCCGATGGGCCCTGATGAAGCCAACCCAGTGACTACCCGCGCCCAGGCCCTTGATGCTGGAACTGGCCCGCTTGCTGCTGAGACCCAGGTAAGACTATCTTCCCCGACATGTACTATAGATCAGGCGCCCCTAGGCTGGGATACCCCAAACGTATTCGGGAGGGAAACCCGGGAGGACCCGACCTTACAGAGGTATAGGGCTAAGGCAGATACTCGGGAAAGGGGAATTGATGGGGAGCTTTATGAATGGGTGGGGGACAGACTGTATAGGATCCCCAAGCCAGCCCAGAGAAGTAAGGCCCCTTCACAGAAAAGACAGCTGGTGGTACCTAAAAAATATCAGCTGGAGATTCTGCGAATCGGGCATGATGTACCACTAGCAGGACATCTAGGGTCCCGTCGCACAGCCCATAGGATCACACAGAATTTCTTTTGGCCCAATATTAACCAGGATGTGCGACAATACTGCCAAACGTGTGACACGTGCCAACGGGTAGGCAAGAGGGGTGACCACCCTAAGGCTAGACTTATGTCTATGCCTATTATTGGGGAGCCCTTTTACTGCATAGCTGTTGACATTGTTGGTCCCTTGGCCAGACCTAGTCCATCCGGGAAGAAGTATATTCTCACCGTGGTGGACTATGCCACCCGTTACCCAGAGGCAGTCGCTATGTCCAACATTGAAGCAGAGACAGTAGCTGATGCCCTGGTTAAGATATTCACTAGAGTGGGGTTCCCTCAGGAGATCCTCTGTGACCAGGGAACCCAGTTTACCGCAGTGCTTACCCAGCAGTTGTGGAAGGTGTGCAATATTAAACCCCTACTTAGCTCACCTTACCACCCACAGACGAATGGTCTCTGTGAGCGCTTCAATGGGACCCTCAAGCAGATGCTGAGGACCTTTTCGGATGCTTGCAGGGACTGGGAGAGATTTCTGCCTCACCTGCTATTTGCGTACAGAGAGGTACCCCAGGAATCCACTGGTTTCTCCCCGTTCGAGTTACTCTATGGGAGAAGGGTGCACGGACCCCTCGATCTCATTAGAGGACACTGGGAGGGAAAGACAGAACGGGAGGGGACCCCCATAGTGCCTTATGTCCTGGAACTCGGGGACCGCATGGAGCAACTGTCTCTGATGGTAAGGGAGAATCTCCAGGCGGCCCAGGGGAGACAGAAGAGATGGTATGATCAGGGGGCCCTACAGCGTGTCTTCCGGGTTGGGCAGAAGGTCTTAGTGCTCAAGCCGGTGAAGACCGACAAGATGCAGGCATCCTGGCAAGGCCCATATAAAGTAGTAGCCCAGGTATGTGATACCACCTATGTCATTGCCAGCTGTGCAGATAAAAGAATCCAGCGGACCTTTCATGTGAACATGCTGAAGGAGTATCAGGAACGGCAGGAGGATGTCGCTGCCGTATGCGCCCCTGCTGCGGACGACTCAGAAAATTTGCCCCTCCCGGATTTACTAGAGGGAGACCCCCAGACTGATCTCATTAGCCTTGTACAGCTAGGGGACCGGTTAAGTCCCACAAAGAAGGAACAGGCTAAGCGGCTTCTGTGGGCGAAACAGGCAACTTTCTCCCAAAAACCGGGCTATACGACTCTGGCTGTGCATAAGGTCGAGACCCCTGGACAAGCACCCCTTCGACAGGCCCCCTACCGTATCCCTGAAGCCATCCGAGAAGGGATGCGGAAGGAGATAAAGGAGATGCTTCAGTTAGGAGTCATTGAGCCCTCGGACAGCCCTTGGGCCTCGCCTGTAGTCCTAGTGCCTAAGAAAGATGGAACTACCCGGTTCTGTGTGGACTACAGGCGACTCAATGAGAAGACCACCGCTGATGCTTACCCGATGCCCCGGGTAGACGAACTGCTAGATCGTATAGCCAGGGAACGTTATTTGACTACAATCGACCTGTGTAAAGGTTATTGGCAGATTCCCCTGGCCGAGGATGCTATCCCCAAGTCAGCATTTGTTACCCCATTCGGCCTGTACCAGTCTAAGGTCATGCCATTCGGGATGAAAAACGCCCCGGCGACCTTCCAACGTATGGTGGATAGGCTCCTTGATGGCTTGTGCATACCTGGATGACATTGCGATCTACAGTGAGACTTGGGAGGAGCACTTGTGTCATGTAGGGGTGGTGCTGGACAAGATTCAGACCGCCGGCCTGACCTTAAAACCAGACAAGTGCCATCTAGGTATGGCAGAGGTGCAGTACCTGGGACACCGAGTAGGGTGTGGGAACCAGAGACCAGAGCCAGCCAAGGTAGAGGCAGTAGCTAACTGGCCCACACCCCGCACTAAAACCCAGGTATTGGCCTTCTTTGGGACTGCAGGGTACTACCGACGTTTTGTCCCCGACTATAGTGCCATCGCCAAACCCCTGACGGACCTGACGAAAAAGAATTTACCTAGGCAGGTCCTGTGGTCTCCAGCTTGTGAAGCCGCGTTTCTAGCCCTCAAGCAAGCACTGGTAAATGCCCCTGTCTTGGCTGCTCCAGCCCCTAACAGACGTTTCCTTGTTCACACAGATGCTTCCATGTTTGGACTGGGGGCGGTGCTAAGCCAAATCGGAGAGGATGGAGGAGAACACCCTGTCGCATACCTGAGCAGAAAACTACTCCCACGGGAAGTCAGCTATGCGGCAGTGGAGAAGGAGTGTTTAGCCTTGGTTTGGGCCCTTAAGAAGTTGAACCCTTATGTTACGACCCTGCGTAAAACTTTGGTTCTAAAGTTTGGGGATGGATCTCAGCTGCGGAGGTTACTCCTTCAGTGTATAGGGAGTTTGGGGTCTTGGTCATCACAGTCTCCAGTGAGAGTTAACTTATATTTGATATAACTAATGGTGGCAAAGCAAGGCAAACAGCAAGCTAGGTACACAGAATATACTTAGTGGATGGCTGGCATGCTTAAATGGTTAATGCGGATAGCTGCGTTTGTTAAGCCTACAGACAACATGCAGTCCAGGTGAAGGAGCAGCGGACATGCAGATAGTAGCAGACAGATGAAACACAGTCCTATAGTCAGAGCTATGAGTATGCACAGGTCATCATAACTATTAGCAGTATGCAGGGTACTTGCGGTTCTGTTGTGTACAGATGGAGGTCCCTCCTGGGGTTTAATGAGATCCCATACGGGTGACAGGGTCCAGCTTGGTACTTGTCAGCAGACGTGGGTCTCTGTCCGGAGGACGCTGGTGGCGCTGTGATCTGATAAAGGGGGTCCGGTCCCTGGTGGCGGCAGGCGTCCAACAAGAATAATCGAACACCTTGCCGCCACAGCAGGGAGTTTAAATAAGGCGCCTGGAACGCAGAGTGCGCCAGGTCGCACTTCCGCGTTCCAGCGTGGAACGCAGACGTCCGCGCACCGCAAGTGACGCGGACGTCTTGCAGAACGGAGCGCAGCTGTCAGGACAAGGCACAGCTGCGCTCGTTCTGTCATACATAACGCGGATGGCGTTACACCTTACCTGTACGGACAGGAATTTTCATTAGTCACCGACCACAACCCATTGGTGTGGCTCAATCGGGTCTCAGGAGACAATGGTAGGTTGCTGCGGTGGAGCTTAGCCCTGCAAACTTACAACTTCACCATCAGCTACCGGCCCGGTAAGCAAAATGGCAATGCTGATGGGTTATCCCGGCAAACAGACGTCATTCCGGCCTCCTAGTTCCGGACATCCCCAAGTTGACCCGAAAAGGATCAAGCCGGGTCTGCCGGAGTGTTCCACAAGGAGGGAGCCATGTAACAGGAGTCACTTTTGTACATAGGGTGACAAAGAATCATAATTCATATATTACAGATGGGACATTATTAATACTTCATTTTAGGACTAAGATATCACAAGGAGTTCATGATGACATGACCAGGTCAACCAGACAGTGAGTCATACCTTTGTATAATAGGCTATTGAAATATCTTAAGGTGTTGGCTATTCACTGTAAAGACATTCCGTTGAAATGTTGATTGCACCCACTCTCACAAAACTCTGCCATTGTGTGATAAAGCTGTCTAGATAACTTATTCAACTACATGTCTGTGTATTATTCAAGGTTAATTGAACACTATTGAAGATGCGGTGCCGACAAGTCTACATGGTTAGCTTACCTGAATGCCTTTTAGAGTGTGATTGAAGCCCCCCATGGTGTGAAGGGGGGTGGAGACTACATTGTCCTGTGACTAACTGCATTATGCTTGAGACTGTATAAGAAGCTGATCAAATACCAATAAATTGTCATATCTTTGAAGCAAGTGCAGAGCTCGAGTCTCGTCTTGTTTATGGGAATGGATATGGATGGTGTATGCAAGATTGTCGCAGTGTGTCAGATAAGCTTGTCGTGGTTGGATGGAAGATCGTAAGCGGTGGTGACCGTTACAATAGTGTTTTTGGTTCGAGGTGCTCAGATGCAGTGAGGATAAGATAATCTTGTTGGGACAGAGGAATTGCGCTTCACTTTGGGAGGTGTATATGTGCGCTCTGACATGGTCCCTATTTGAATGATACTCCATAATGAGTTAGACCTCAATTGCAGGGCTGTCTTAATAGCATCATGGGCCCCTGGGCAAAGTAATGCATTGGGGCCCCTACAATGGAGACAGTGCAGGTAATCAGACATCAAGTAGGTAGGAGGCAGACAAGCGGAGCTTCCCCTTTTGGATGGAGCTCCGCATTAAAGCGGAGCTCCACCCGCATTTTTTTTTTCCAAAGTCGGCAGCTACTAACAGTGTAGCTGCTGACTTTGAATAAGGACACTTACCTGTCCTAGGCGCCCACGCTGATGGCCCCCGCCGATGCCGATCCTCGATTCCGGCATCGCCATCCACAGTCAGGGAAACAGGCAGTGAAGCCATGCGGCTTCACTGCCCGTTTCCTACTGCGCATGTGCGAGCGACGTGGCGCTTTGTGAATGGTCCGGCTGCTTTCTGGGATACACACAGTTCCCAGAATGCAGCGCGGCCCATTCACAAGAAGACACCGAGAAGAGGAGGAGGAAGAAAACAGCACCGCAGATCATGAGGGCAGATTCGGGACTTCCGCATAGCAACAGCTTATTAAGGGTGAGTATTTTTATTTTTTGTTTTCCATTTCATTTTTTTTATTTTTTTTTCAGATTAAAAAAAAAAAAAAAAATATCAGGGTGGAGCTCCGCTTTAACTACATGAACAATCATTCTGTACAGCAAAGAAACGTGGGAAAATACTACATACATAAAGTAACAAATAATATAATATATCTGCTAGATTGATGCCTCCCCAGCACTATGGCCCCTCTACACACTAGATATCCCCCCCCCAACACTCTGACCCTTCTGCACCCCAGATATCCCCCCAGCACTCTGACCCCTCTACACCCCAGATATCCCCCCAGCACTCTGACCCCTCTACACCCCAGATATCCCCCCAGCACTCAGACCCCCTCTTCACCCCAGATATCCCCCCAGCACTCTGAACCCAGGCAGCGTGGACTCAAGGACCAGCTGCTTTGGGGAAAGTGCAGGGGCCCCCAATGCAGCTGTGGCCCCCGGGGCAGTGCCTAGGTGTGCCCTCTCATTAAGACAGCCCTGCTCAATTGGGTGTCTTAGTTAGCTGCTGGCCTCGGGTTGTAGAACATATGTTTCAGTATCCCACTCAAATATCAGTTTCACAGTGTAAGGCCACTGTTCCAGTTCCTCAGTTAATGAGAGCAGCCAACTGATCACCATTTGCACCATGGTATGCCACCAGTACATTTCTGTAAAATACATTGATTAGTATCCAAGTATATCTACCTAGGGTCATCACTCTACTACAGTACTTCAAATATCGCAATTGCTGACCTGTTTTGATGAATGACTTGCTCAGGGGCGGACTGACCATTGAGTCACGCGGGCACTGCCCGAGGGCCCCATGCCACTAGGGGGCCCCATCAGGGTTGCCAGGCTCAGTAAAACCAGGGACAGTATGGAAAAATCTTTTTTTTTTTTTACATCTGTCCCTGATATGTCTGAAACCGACATGCTTTTGATTTGAAAATCCAGAGATTTTATCTGCCCCGCCTCTGCACTGCCTTCTGGCGTGGTGGCCATCTGTAAGCCCAGGGGCCCCATAATCTTCTATTGCCCGGGGGCCCCATGAGTTGTCAGTACGCCCCTGGACTTGCTGCAAGCAGATAGCAGTGTGGGGTACCTTCCAAACGAAAGACTTGACAGTGAAACTAGGCTACATGAGAAAGATTTTTGCAGGGGCACCTAGAAAGATTGTGAAAAACCTAAACCCTGGTCAAATACATACCTGTTAGTGGGGCTCAAGATAACGATGGTGGCCTCCTGCATAAATCTCATCCAAGCACCCCTAGTGGTGGAGAAATGAACTTTTAGGGCAGCAGAAGGGCACAGGTGCCAGAAAGTTGGGTCGGCAAACTTGATCTTGGAGATACTGAAGTTGGAAGTGAGAGGTCAGGGTCAAAAGTCATGTTTGTTAAAAGCAAGGCAAATAGATACTGAATCACTACCAGAATTCAGGTTAGAGGCAGGCAGAGGTCAGCAAAGTACTCGCAGCGAGGTACAAAATCAGCATGCAGAATCCTATGAACAAAGTCTAGGCCAGGTAACAGGGATCAGTAACAGACATAAGCAGACAAGGGGAATCCAAAGAATAGTCAGACTGAGTCAGTGACAGTATCAATCGTGCTTACAGAAGTCACAAGGATAAAGCTGAGGACCGTCGAGCAATAATAAAATGATACAGTAGGACCTTGGATTATGAGCATTATCCGTTACAGAAGCTTGCTTGTAATCTAAAGCACCATATATCAAAGCGAGTTTCCCCATGAGAATCAATGGAAACACAGATAATTTGTTCCACAGTATTTGCTGGTGTATGCAGCCTTGCATGTGGCCAGAGGTGTGGGGGTGCCAGAGATACTCGGGGACTCTCTGAGTGTCTCCGAGTGTCACTAGCGCCCCAGCAGCTCTGGCCAAAAAGCAGCACTGCACACCTCAGCGGCTTGAATCCTGCTTGTCTTGTTTGACAACTTTTTGCAAGTCGAGTCAGATTTTTTTTTTCAAATAGCTTGTATTGCAAAGTGCTTGTTAACCATGTTACTCACAATCAGAGGTTCTGGTGTGTGTGTGTGTTAGGCATGTGCAAAAGTGAAAAATTTGTTTCGTTTCGTTTCAATTCGTCATTTAATAAATTTCGTTAAGTTAGGTTCGTTACATGTGTTGAATTCGTTTTCGGAATTCGTTCGTTTTCGACCGAATTTCGAAAAATCCGATCGAAATCGAAAATATTTCGACCGTTTTTCGAATTCGTTCGTTTTCGACCGAATTTCGAAAAAAAACTGTCGAAATCGAAAATATTTCAACCAGATTAGAAAACAAATAGTCTCTTTTCGAATAGAATTTTTTTCGAATTAAATCCGAAAATATTTATTTATTTATTTTTTTCGAATTCCGATCGAATTTAGTCCGCGGGTATTCGATTCGGAATTCGAAAAAAAAATTTTTTTCGATTTCGACCATTTTTTTTTTTCGAAATTCGGTCGAAAACGAACGAATTCCGAAAACGGTTGAAATTTTTCGCTAATATAGCAATTCGGGAATTCGTATGCATCCGAATGTCCGAATAATGGAAAATTCGTCCGAATTTCGATTCGGAACGAAACGAAATGCACATGCCTAGTGTGTGTATATATATATGCATATATATGTATACAGTATATCTATATATATTGTAGCAGGGAGGTACCCTGCCAGGATACAGGTCTCATAGACAGCCCGTTCACTGATGAGTCAGCTGTGTTCTGGGCTTTTAGTAATCACCAGAGCAAGGCTCTAGGCTCCCAGTTGGAGACGACTCCACCCTGCAGACAGGAGGTCTGGGCATGGGAGTCAGTAGGGCAGGGCCGATCCTAGGGTCACAGGTGTCTGGGTGCAGAAATATTTCTGGCGCCCCCACATTGGCATGGTCATTTTACTAACTCCTCCCCATTACAAATGTTTCTATGGCAACAACTCAACCACAGAGATGCTCCCCAACAAAGTATTCATTACTCTGGGATCCATACATGATCTCTTAACAATAAACAAAATACAGGAAGAGAAGCTTAGTACTTTATTGGGACCTGGAGGGCTAAAACTAGCCGCGCTTTACTGCCTATGCCCCCGCACTGTCAGTGTGAAAGGGCTCTTGGTACATCTCATTATACATCACATCTGTAGACAGACTACTGAGGCGCAGGTAGGGACATGGGCTGTGTATCCTATGCAATCTATCATGCCAAAAAACATCTAGAGCAGGGGTAGCCCAGAGCACGTGTAACGGGATGCTGGGGATGCCATCCCCCAGTACACTGAAGACTAAACACTGTGACTCAACTTGGTTCTCTCTCTGTGCAGCTCGAGATAGAGATGAGAGGGGGAGGCATTCCAACTGGAGTTGGATGGAGACAGTGCGGGATCCAAGACTCTGTGCGAGGAATTCATTCCTGCACATCAGCACTCAGCAGTCACTGAGAACTAGAACCCTTGTGTCAGGAAGGCGCGGCCCCTCCCCTAAGCACTGCCAGGCTGGATGGGCTGCTCTATGCTCACACACCAGTTTTGGACAGACACACACCTATGCTCAGAA
>CM056058.1:25244541-25351960 GCA_029574335.1 Rana kukunoris
CACCATGTAGTAAAATCTGGATGGTGTCATGACAGTAGGGCAGTGAGTGGACGGTGTTTTTTTTAAATATTATTTACAATTTTTTTTGGGAGCCCCGTTGTGGGGCTTTGATGAAATATCAGCAGGGGAAATCTGCGCCGGCACACCCCCTGCACACTCCTATGCCTGTACGTATTATTAGATGTCCCCTGCCGTGGCCCAGTCCCCTGCCGTGGCCCAGTCCCCTGCCGTCACCCAGTCCCCTGCCTTCACCCAGTCCCCTGCTGTCGCCCAGTCCCTTGTTGTCGCCCAGTCCCCTGCTGTCACCCAGCCCTCTGTCGTCCAGTCCCCCAGGCCTCTGCCCTGCAGTCACCCAGGCCTCTGCTGATGCCCTCTGCTGTCACCCAGTCCTCTAAAAGATGAAAATAAATTTCAAATGTTGGTAACTATGCTCGCTGTGTATGGCAGTTCAATGAGGGGGCAACAAACATCACACGGGGGTATAGACATGGCTTGTGCTAGACTATTTTGTACCCTTTCTATACCGTACAGATATTATATTTTAGAGGTACAGAAGTTTTGTTTTTTGGGGGGGCGCAATAAGCTGGTCTTGCCCATGGCGCAAAATAGTCTTGCACAGGCCCTGGCCCCCTCAGAGTCAGACAAATAGCACTAGCAGTGGGACAAGGGAGTCAGGCTGAATAGGCACAGGCAGTCCAGCGTGCGGCGGCATCTTTGGTTCCGCCTGTAAGCTGGGCTGTCACCACTTCTCCTGAGTCTCCCTGAGTGAGGAAGCAAGCTAAAGCAGAGGGGGCACCAAAGCTCAAGTGCCAAAGATGAGTGGGTCTAAATAGAAGAATCTGTGCTGCCCCTCCCCCTCGAGCTGCCACTGTCACAAGAGGGCTCTATTTCTTGCCTATCCCCTCCTGTCAGCAGTGGGGAGAGCGACTGTGTCTCTGGAGAAGAATGGGTGGCAAGGAACCAGTGGCAAGTGACACTCTCAATCTGGTGACAAGGGATTGGTGGCAAGTGACACGCTGAATCTGGTGGCAGGGGACCGGTGGCAAGTGACAAGCTGAATCTGGTGACAGGGGACCGGTGGCAAGTGACAAGCTGAATTTGGTGACAGGGGACAGTAGCAAGTGACACGCTGTAAAGTAGAAATATTGTACTTTCATTCTTGAGAGTAGGTATGTAATTTAGGGTAAGGTTGTAGGGGCCCCATAGCATTACTTTGCCCAGGGGCCCATGATGCTATTAAGATGGCCCTGCACCCGCCCACCGTCATATGACGGCGGGCGGGTAACTCCATTGACCTGACTGCACGTCATATGACGTGCAGTCATAGAAGTTGCTAGGGGCGCGCGCGCGCGCACACCCGTCGCATCACTGGGACCCCCGTGCGTGTGCCCGGCGGCCGCGATGGCCGCCGGGCACCCGCGATTGCCGTGTAACTGAGCTGGGACGTGCAGCTCTGTGTGTAAACACAGAGCTGCACGTCCCTGTCAGGGAGAGAGGAGACCGATTGTGTCCCTTGTACATAGGGACACAATCGGTCACCTCCCCAGTCACCCCCCCTCCTCCCACAGTTAGAACACAAACTAGGAGAAACATTTAACCCCTTCCCCGCCCCCTAGTGGTTAACCCCTTCCCTGCCAGTTACATTTATACAGTTATCAATGCATATTTATAGCATTGTTCACTGTATAAATGTAAATGGTCCCAAAAATGTGTCAAAAGTGTCCGATGTGTCCGCTATAATGTCCCAGTCCCGGAAAAAAATCGCAGATCGCCGCCATTCCTAGTAAAAAAATAAATTAAAAAAATCATAATTATGTCCCGTATTTTGTAGGCAATATAACTTTTTTGCGCAAACCAGTCACTATACGGTTATTGCGATTTTATTTTTTACATTTTTTTTACCAAAAATATGTAGAAGAATACGTATCGGCCTAAACTGAGATAATTTTTTTTTTTTTTTTTTTTTTAAATGGGATATTTATTATAGCAAAAAGCAAAAAATATTGTGTCTTTTTTCAAAATTGTCGCTCTTTTTTTGTTTATAGCGCAAAAAATAAAAACCGCACAGGCGATTAAATACCACCAAAAGAAAGCTCTATTTGTGGGGAAAAAAGGACGCCAATTTTGTTTGGGAGCCACGTCGCACGACCGCGCAATTGTCCGTTAAAGCGACGCAGTGCCGGAAGCTAAAATTTTGTCTGGGCAGGAAGGGGGTGTAAGTGCACAGTAGGCAAGTGGTTAAAGTGGTTGTAAACCGCACTTTTTGACTTTTACCTACAGGTAAGCCTATAATAAGACCTATAATAAGGCTTACCTGTAGGTATAAAGAATATCTCCTAAACCTGTACGGTTTAGGAGATATTACCCTTGCAATGCGCCGCTGATTGCAGCGGCGCATGCACAGGGGGGGAATCCACAGCCAATCACATCGCTGGAGCGGCGATACCGGAAGACATGCCGGAGCAAGATGACATCTCGCTCGGCGTGGACCAGGTAAGTGTTCTTCACCTCGTTCCGAGGTAAGTATTTCATAATCAGCTAGTATGTAGTGCATACTAGCTGATTATGCCTTTTGCCTTGCAGGTTTAAAAAAAAAAAATGTATATGCGGTTTACAACCGCTTTAAAAGTGTTAGTAGCTGCTGACTTTTACTTTTTTTTTTTTTTTTTTTAAACGGAACCTCCGCTTTAAGTAGACCATTTTTTTGATCCTTAACCACTTCCATACCGGGCACTTATACGTCTTCCTGCCCAGAACAATTTTCAGCTTTCAGCGCTGTTGCACTTTGAATGATAATTGCGCACTGTACCCAAACTAAATTTGTATCATTTTGTTCCCACAAATAGAGCTTTCTTTTGGTGGTATTTGATCACCTCTGGGATTTTTTTTTTCTGCAAAAAAAAAAAAAAAATGTAAAGACTGGAAATTTCGAAAAACAAATGTTTATTTTATTTTTTGTTTCAGTTACAAGACGCTGTAAATAAGTACGTTTTCTCCCTCACTGATGGGCACCGATGAGGTGGCACTGATGAGGTGGCATTGATAGGCAGCACGGATGGGCACGGATAGGCGACACGGATGGGCACTGATAGGTGGCACGGATGGGCACTGATAGGTGGCACGGATGTACTGTAATAAATTGTACTGATGAATGCCAATCAGTGCCAAACAATAATGCCTGCCAATCAGTGATGCCCATTGTGGGCACTGATTGGCATCCATTGTGGGCACTGATTGGCATCCCTGGTGGTCTGGTGGCATCCCTGGTGGTCTAGTGTGGGTATCCTCGGGGGGCTGGGCTGATAATCGATCAGCACAAACCACCCCTGTCAGAAGAGCAGCCGATCGGCTCTCCTCTACTCGCGTCTGACAGACGTGAGTGAGGAAAAGCCGATCATCGGCTCTTCTTGTTTACATCGTGATTAGGCCCGATTGGACACGGGTGATCACATGGTAGAGAGCTTCTGTCAGAGACTCTTTACCTAGATCGGTGTTGCGGGGTGTCAGACTGATACCCGGCAACAACGATCGCCACGATGCGCGCCCCTGTGGGCGCGCAATGGCTCAATATCCTGAAGACATCATATGACGTAGGGTCAGGATATTGAAACCATTTTGCTGCCGTCCTTTTGTAATAGGGCGGGCGGCAAGTGGTTAAAGCAAAAATTGAATTTTCGCTTTTTGCAATGCTTCCTCTCTCCGGTGTCACGTTTGGCACCTTTCAGGGGGGAGCGGGGAGCAGATACCTGTCTAATACAGGTATTTTGCTCCCACATCCGGGCATAGATAGCTGAGTCACCCACGGGTATCTACGCCACGTCCGGTGCCTCATATGTCCCCCCTGCTGTCTTCTGGGAGACACACAGGTCCCAGAAGACAGCAAGGACCAGTGGGATTGCACAGCGCGAGTTGCATATGCACAGTAGGGAACCTGGACCATTTGGCTGGCCAAAGACCAGGCCACTTTTTGCGATTCGGCACTGCATCGCTTTAACTGACAATTGCGCAGTCGTGCAACGTGGCTCCCAAACAAAATTAACGTTTTTTTATTCCCACAAATAGAGCTTTCTTTTAGTGGTATTTGATCACCTCTGCGGTTTTAATTTTGTGTGCTATAAACAAAAATAGAGCGACAATTTTGAAAAAAATAAATATATTTTGGGTATAATATGCCCAAAAAATATATAAACATTTTTTTCCCTCAGTTTAGGCCGATATGTATTCTTTTACATATCTTTGGTAAAAAAAAAATCTCAATAAATGTTTATTGATCGGTTTGGGCACAAGTTATAGGTTCTACAAAATAGGGGATAGTTTTATGGCATTTTTATTAATAATTATTTTTTACTAGTAATGGCGGCGAACAGCGATTTTTATCGTGACTGCAACATTATGGCGGAAACATCAGACACTTTTGACACCATTTTGGGACCATTGTCATTTTTACAGCGAGCAGTGCTATAAAAATGCACTGATTACTCTAAAAATTACACTGTCAGTGAAGGGGTTAAACTGTAGGGGGCGCTGAAGGGGTTAAAGGGGTTGTAAAGGTAAAAAAAAATTCCCTAAATAGCTTCCTTTACCTTAGTCCAGTCCTCCTTCACTTACCTCATCCTTCGATTTTGCTTTTAAATGTCCTTATTTCTTCTGAGAAATCCTCACTTCCTGTTCTTCTATCTGTAACTACAGACCATAATGCAAGGCGAGCAGGAGTGTCAGGACGCCCACTAACACACAGCTCTTTTCTGTATCTGCAAAATAGAGAGTGTCCTGCTTGCCTGCTCGCCCCCTCCCCCCTTAAGAGGCTTTCTCCACACCAGTGAAGGAGAACTACACCAAGGTAAAGGAAGCTATTTAGGGATTTTTTTTTTACCTTTACAACCCCTTTAAGTGTGTCCTAGGGAGTGCTTCTAACTGTTAGGGGGCGTAGCTAAGAGTGACATGATACTGATTGCTGTTCCCGATGACATGGAACAGACGATCAGTGACATGTCACTAGGAAAACAGGGAGATGTGTGGACATCGAATGCGCGGGGTCCTGCAGACACGGTCACGGAGCTCGTCACAACCGCGCGGCAGAAAATTAAAGGGGATATACCTTTACGCCCATTTGCCCAGCCGTGCCATTCTGTTGACGTAAATGATTGTGTGGCGGTCCTTAATGGGGTTGTAAAGGTAAACAAATGTTTCCCTAAATAGCTTTCTTTACCTTAGTGCAGTCCTCCTTCACTTACCTCATCCTTCCATTTTGCTTTTAAATGTCCTTATTTCTCCTGAGAAATCCTCACTTCCTGTTCTTCTGTCTGTAACTCCACACAGTAATGCGACACTTTCTCCCTGGTGTGGAGAAAGCCTCTTGAGGGGGCGAGCAGGAGTGTCAGGATGCTCTCTACTTTTTAGATAAAGAAAGGAGCTGTGTTAGTGGGCATCCTGACACTCCTGCTCGCCCCCTCCCCCCTCAAGCGGGGAGGGGGTGAGCAGGAGTGTCAAGAAAGTGTTGCATTACTGTGTGGAGTTACAGACAGAAGAACAGGAAGTGAGCATTTCTCAGAAGAAATAAGGACATTTAAAAGCAAAATGGAAGGATGAGGTAAGTGAAGGAGGACTGCACTAAGGTAAAGGAAGCTATTTAGGGGAAAAATGTAACTTTACAACCCCTTTAAGCGGTTAAAGTGTTTCTAAACCCAGGTCCCTGCATTCAATATATCTGATCTCACACAGTACACAGAAAAAGGAAATGCAATAGTTTTAGTAAATATAAACTGCTAAATACCCTTTCTCAATGGCAGTACATAGCAGTCTTGTGACTTTTATCAGTGTCTGGTTAGAGCCTGTAGGAGGATGTTTCATTCTACCCTGACTGTCCTATGAGGCTGCAGGATCCCCTACCCTCTGTCTGGACAGTGCTGATTGTCCCTCTACTGATCACATACCCCCCCCCCCCCCAAGAAATAAAAAAATCTTTCTAGCAACACACACCAAACTGAGCATGTGCAGCTTGTCCCCAAGCTCTGGTGTATCAGGAGATGGTTTGGGGACAGTGTAAGAAGGGGAGGTTCAGAGAAGACAAGCTCAAACAGCCTTTTTACACAATGTGGAGGATTAACTCTTTAGTAGGGTTGTCCCGATACCAGTATCGGTATCGGGACCGATTCCGAGTATTTGCGGGAGTACTTGTACTCCCGCAAATACCCCCGATACCTAAATAGAATACATGACATGGCTGCATATGTGGGGGACATGACATGGCTGCAATATGTGGGGGACATGACATGGCTGCAATATGTGGGGGACATGACATGGCTGCAATATGTGGGGGACATGACATGGCTGCAATATGTGGGGAACATGACATGGCTGCATATGTGGGGGACATGACATGGCTGCAATATGTGGGGGACATGACATGGCTGCAATATGTGGGGGGACATGACACATGGCTGCAATATGTGGGGGACATACATGGCTGCAATATGTGGGGGACAGGACATGGCTGCAATATGTGGGGGACAGGACATGGCTGCAATATGTGGGGACAGGACATGGCTGCAATATGTGGGGGACATGACATGGCTGCAATATGTGGGGAACATGAATCCAACTACTAACGATATGGGGGACATACATAAGTATTTGAACACCCTGCAATCCCACCTGGTGGAGGGGTCTGAAATTGCATCAGGTGCATCACTGTGAAAAAAGACATAATCCAAAAAAAAAATCCAGAAATCACAATTTATGCTAATTTGTATGATGCTGCAAATAAGTATTTGAAATCACAATTTATGTCTATCACTATTTATTTGTATTCTGACCCTCAAAGACCTGTTAGTATTTGCCTGTCTCTATGCACCTGTTTGAGGTCATTAGCTGCATAAAGACACCTATCCACCCCATACAATCAGGAATCCAACTACTAACATGGCCAAGACCAAAGAGCTGTCCAAAGACACTAGAGACAATTGTACACCTCCACAAGGCTGGAAAGGGCTACGGGGAAATTGCCAAGCATGAAAAAAGGTCCACTGTTGGAGCAATCATAGTGGAAGAAGCTAAACATGGTCTTAAGGACTGGGGCTCCATGCAAAATCTCACTGGGGTCTCAATGATCCTAAGAAAGGTGAGAAATGACTGGGAGGAGCTGGTCAATGACCTGAAAAGAGCTGGGACCATCATCGTTTCCAATACTGTTGTAATACACTGTCATGGTTTGATCATGCATGGCACAGGTTCCCCTGCTTAAACCAGCACATGTCAAGGCCCGCTTAATGCCAATGACCATTTGGATGATCCAGAGGAGTCATGGGAGAAAGTCATGTGGTCAGATGAGACCAAAATAGAACTTTTTGGTCATAATTCCACTAACCGTGTTTGGAGGAAGAAGAATGATGAGTACCATCCCAAGAACACCATCCCTACTGTGAAGCATGGGTGGTAGCATCATGCTTTGGGGGTGTTTTTCTGCACATGGGACAGGGCGACTGCACTGTATTAAGGAGAGGATGACCTGGGCCATGTATTGCGAGATTTTGGGCAACAACCTCTTTCCCTCAGTTAGAGCTTTGAAGATGGGTCGAGGCTGGGTCTTCAAACATGACAATGATCTGAAGCACACAGCCAGGATAACCAAGGAGTGGCTCTGGAAGAAGCATATCAAAGTTCTGGCGTGGCCTAGCCAGTCTCCAGACCTAAACCCAATAGAGAATCTTTGGAGGGAGCTCAAACTCCGTGTTTCTCAGCGACAGCCCAGAAACCTGACTGATCTAGAGAAGATCTGTGTGGAGGAGAGGGCCAAAATCCCTCCTCCAGTGTGTGCAAACCTGGTGAAAAACTACAAAAAACGTTTGACCTCTGTAATTGCAAACAAAGGCTACTGTACCAAATATTAACATTGATTCTCTCAGGTGTTCAAATACTTATTTGCAGCTGTATCATACAAATAAATAGTTAAAAAAATCATACATTGTGATTTCTGGAATTTTTTTTTTTGATTATGTCTCTCACAGTGGACATGCACCTACGATAACAATTTCAGACCCCTCCATGATTTCCAAGTGGGAGAACTTGCAAAATAGCAGGGTGTTCAAATACTTATTTTCTGCACTGTACATGGCTGCATTTGGGGACACGTTTAAAAAAAGTATCGCTATTCGGTATCGGCGACTAGTTGAAAAAAAGTATCCGCACTTGTACTCGGTCCTAAAAAAGTGGTATCGGGACAACCCTACTCTTTAGGTTCCACAGAGAGTGTACCAAGCATGCTTTACTGCATATACAGACTGGTTTTACTGTTGTGGGTTTAGTAACACTTCAAACCCCCTTTTGTAGATTTATTATTACAACAAAGAGAGAAGATTGGGAGGTTAAAAAATTATATTTCTTTATCGTACATCACGGGACACAGAGCGCATAGCCATTACACTTGGGTTATATGGGTACCTTCAGGTGTGGACACTGGTGTAATCAATTTCACAGGAAGTTTCCTCCCTATATAACCCCCTCCCACTGGGAGTGCTTCAGTTTTTTCGCCAGTGTCTTAGGTGTTGGTCACGTCTAGCTGTCCCTCGGAGGTCTCGGGACCCAGGATAGCTAGCCGGATCCGTCCGAAGTGCTTCAAAGCCAAGGTGTACGGTACCCGGGCCCTGCTGGAGTGGGGTTGTGCCTATAATGCCTCTACTTGGAGGGCTGGATTCTGGGCTCCAGTGCCTTAGTCTCTTCCAAGAACTAAACGCTACTGATGCCAGGATGCTATATAGGTCCAGGGGTGTGGGTTCCTTAACACAGGACCCCGGTCCCTGAAGGTCCAAGACAATACCCACGGAGATGGGGGAAGGCTGGGCCTCTTGCATTTTGCAATACCCTGCGGCATGGAGCAGTTAAGAGGGAACCTGCGGGACTTGGTTCGACAGTAGGTATCCCCCTGGGGGTTCTGGGTTGGCTAATGGTATGCTTGTGCATCAGCCACTATCTCCACTATGTCTTTTGAGGCAGGATGGGATGTACTAATGTTTACCCAGATAACATGTAGATATATATATGCTTTTAAAGATATGTATTTTGCTACTCCCCCCAGACTTGCCTGTTAGCATGATACTGCAGCCCCACGTGTTATAGGAGGAAATGCTGACAAAACTCCTGTTTCCTAGGAAGCCTATGGGGACAGCTTCCTCTATGTGTGCACTACAAAGATTAGTGTCTTACCTGGTGTCTGTTGGGTTGCTAGCGCTGGTCCAGGCTTCTCCTCTGCTCTCTGCTTCCTCCATGTTGGTTTCAGCGTGGGGGGGGCGGGGGCGCGCGTGCGCGCCGCCTTTTACAGCATCAGCGTGCGTGGGGGGACGGGCCAGCAGCGTCAGGTCTCAAATAAAGCAAAAAAGCATTTCCTGGCTGGTCATTCCCTCCTGAGAGCAGTGGAGGCTGAGGACATAGAGCGCGCAGCTGAGCCAGTTCTGGCTAACAGTGACACCCAGTGGTGGTTTGTGGATCTTCAGGTCTGGACTTAGTCCATACTGACCAAAGAAAAAAAAAAAAAAAAAAGTTTTTTTCTTAAAGGGACTCAGCCTTAGATCTGGCAGTATCTGAGTCGGTGCAACCTTGGGCTCCAGCTAACGGGCATTGGTGTGGCAATACTCACAGGACTTTCCTCGGTATTGCCGCCTTCTCAGGCGTATTAAAATTTTGAATTTTTTTTACCATAGCCTGTCCTTATTAATGGTTCACTTCTACCTACAACAGTTGGGTGTTGGCTGTAGGGGTGTCTCAAGGTTGTGCAATGGCTCCCAAGGGATCAGGACCAGCTAAGGCTGCAAAAGGTACCAAAAAAGTAAAGGGGTCTCCATCGGGGTCAGAGGATTTGGGCCAGGCTCCAGTGGTCCCACCCTCACCAGATAGACCACCGAACAGCATGTTGCAGGAGCCATTGAGGGTGCTAGGGGCAGAGGCGGCCCCCAATCAACCCATTCCCGTTTATGTTACGGAAGAAATGCTAGAATCCACCCTGGGTGGGCTAGAGAAAAGGTTAACTGCTTTAATTGCCCGCTCTTTGCCGGGTGGCAAACGGGCTAGATCCCCATCACCTAGAGCGGTGTGTTCGGATGCAGAGGTCCTCTCTTCGGAGGAATTGGACCCACAGGGGGATCAAGCGGACCTGAGTCCCGACGGGTCAGACATTGAAGATTCCACTATAGATGAAATTTTTTCGGCTTCTCAAGCAGAGAGTCTGTGGATCCAGTCTCTGACGGATATGGTTCGCACTGCTTTTAAGCTTCCAGTGTCAGAACAATTAGCCCCCGCGGTATCCTCTTTAGGTTCCTTGAAGGCACCGTTGAGTGGTGCGTCTTTCCCGGTTCACCCCCTTCTGGAGAGCGTGATTTTTCAGGATTGGGCTTGACCTGATAGGATTTTTATCCCTCCTAAAAGGTTCACCATTCTCTATCCTATGGAAGAAGAATTTGCAAAGAAATGGGCACTCCCTACCGTGGACGCAGCCATTTCCTGCGTAAATAAATCCCTGACCTGTCCGGTGGAAAATGTCCAGATGTTTAAAGATCCAGTCGACAAAAAATTGGAGACCCAACTGAAGGCTTCTTTTACCACAGTAGGTGCCGTGGTTCAGCCAGCGGTGGCAGCCATTGGCGTTTGTCAGGCTTTAAAGGATCAGACTAAACAGATATTAAGGGACATACCGGCTCAGCAAGCTCGTGAATTGGCTGACCTCCCAAGAGCTCTCTGCTTTGCAGTAGATGCTATTAAGGACTCCGTTCAACAGGCGTCCCGTTTATCTCTGCTGTTGGTTCATATGCGTCGCCTTTTGTGGCTGAAAAACTGGTCAGCAGAGGCACCTGCAAAAAGCTTTTAGCAGGATTTCCCTTTCATGGTGGGAGACTATTCGGTGAAGACCTAGATAAATATATCCAGACCATATCAAGTGGTAAAAGTTCTTTCTTGCCTGTCAAGAAAAGATCGCGTGGGCCCGCGTTTAAGCGACAGGCCTTCGCAGGCTCGGCCCCTTCAACTTCCCGTCAGTATCGACGGCCTCCCGGGCGTTCAGCATTTAATAGCCGCCCACAAGGACAAGCCACGGCAGGCAAGAGGCCATGGTCTCGCAAGCCGGTTAAACCAGTCCTCAAGTCAGATTCCTGAAGGGGCGCCCCCACTCTCTTGGGTGGGGGGAAGGCTTCGGTTTTTCTCCGAAGTGTGGAAGGCCAGAATTCCCGACTCTTGGGTAATGTCCGTGGTAGCCACGGGCTACAAGCTATAGTTTCGGGAGGTCCCCCCTCCTCATTTTCAGGGGTCAAGTCTTCCAAGCGACCCATTAAAGAGGGCCTCTCTTGTAAAAGCATTGGATCGTCTCTTGCTCCAAGGAGTAATTGTAGAAGTACCAACCCAGGAATGGGGTCTGGGATTCTACTCCAACCTTTTCATAATACCAAAGCCCAATGGCGACGTCAGGCCTATCTTAGACCTCAAACGCCTAAATCGCTTTCTAAACATTCAGACCTTTCGTATGGAGTCCATACGTTCGGTGGCAGCCAGCCTACATCAAGACGACTTTCTAGCATCTATAGACATAAAAGATGCGTATCTGCACGTGCCGATCTACCCGCACATCACAGGTTTCTTCGTTTTAGGATAGATCACCGCCATTACCAGTTCGTAGCCCTCCCTTTCGGGTTGGCAACAGCTCCGCGGGTATTCACAAAGGTGTTAGCCCCGGTGCTAGCCGTCCTAAGGACAGAAGGCATTTTGGTCTTGGCATACTTGGACGATCTTCTGGTTATCGACAGCTCAGCTTCCAGCCTCAATCAGGCAGTAGGTCGCACAGTTCAGCATCTAGAGGAATTCGGGTGGATTGTAAACCTAGAAAAATCGATATTGAAACCCACAAAGCAGTTGGAATATCTAGGCCTTCGACTAGATACAGACTGCCAGAGGATAATTTTACCTCAAGCAAAGATCAGATCAATAGCTCAAGCAGTTCAAGTGATCTTGGGCAAGAAGAGGCCGACTATTCGCCTATGTATGCGACTGCTGGGGAAGATGGTGGCCGCCTTCGAGGCAGTACCCTACGCCCAGATCCATACCAGATATCTTCAGGCAGCCATTCTCTCTGCTTGGAACAAGTCCATTCAGGCGTTAGATCGTACGTTAGTGCTCTCCCCGAAGGTCCGGCGCAGCCTGTTTTGGTGGCTGGTCCCTCAAAATTTGTCAAAAGGGAAATCCTTTTCCCCCATCACGTGGAAGATAGTATCCACGGATGCCAGCCTGTCAGGTTGGGGGCAGTTCTAGAAGGACAGACCCAGCAAGGGCAGTGGTCGGAGGCAGAAAAACTGCTTCCCATCAATATCCTGGAGATCAGAGCTGCTCGGCTGGCCCTGATCGCCTGGACTCTCCCCCTTCAGGGTCTGCTAGTAAGGATACAGTCCGACAATGCCACGGCGGTGGCATACATAAACCACCAGGGGGGCACGAAGAGCCCAGCAGCCCAAAGAGAAGTAAACCTGATTTTCTCATGGGCCGAAGCCCATGTACCCTGCATCTCGGTGGTGTTCATCCCAGGGATAGACAATTCTCAAGCAGATTTTTTTGAGTCGTCAACAGTTGCTCCCGGGGGAGTGGTCTCTTCACCCCCAGGTATTCCAAGAGATTTGCCAAAGATTCGGAGTCCCAGATGTGGACATTATGGCAACGAGATCCAACAAAAAGTTGGACAAATTCATATCCCGAGCCAGGGATCCCTCGGCCTACGGGACCGATGCGTTGGTTTGCCCTTGGCACCAGTTTTCTCTTCTGTATGCGTTCCCTCCACTGCAGATGATTCCCCGCCTTCTACGGAGGATCCGGGTGGAGCGCAGGCCTGTGATCCTGGTGGCCCCAGCCTGGCCCAGGAGGGCTTGGTACGCACTCATCGTGAAGATGTCAGTCGGGGCGCCGTGGCCGCTCCCCCTGCGCCCAGATCTGCTGTCTCAGGGCCCAATCTGCCACCCTGCTTCACAGCAGCTAAATTTGACGGCTTGGCGGCTAAATCCCTAATTCTTAAGGGCAGAGGCCTCTCAGATCAGGTCATATCTACGTTGATTCAGGCTAGGAAACCGTCTCCAGAAATATTTATTACAGAGTCTGGAGAACCTATGTGGAGTGGTGCGAGTCTCAAAAATGGCATCCTCGAAAGTTTTTTATTGACAGGATCTTGCGATTCCTCCAGGTTGGCGTTGACAAGGGGTTGGCTCTTAGTACTCTAAAGGGGCAGGTGTCGGCTTTATCAATATGGTTTCAAAGACCCTTGGCCACCCATTCGCTTATGAAAACCTTCTTGCAGGGGGTCTTGCATGTGAATCCCCCTATTAGAGCTCCCCTCTGCCCCTGGAATTTAAATCTGGTCTTGTCAGCTTTACAAAGGCAGCCGTTTGAACCTCTGACAGAAATCCCTCTTGTGCTACTAACCCGAAAGTTGGTTTTCTTGGTGGCTATGGCTTCGGCCAGAAGGGTTTCCGAGCTGGCAGCCTTGTCATGCAGGGAGCCATACCTTATTCTGCATAAGGACAGAGTGGTTCTGCGGCCTCAACCTTCTTTCCTTCCTAAGGTCATATCCAGTTTTCACTTGAATCAGGACCTAGTCCTACCATCCTTCTTTCCTACTCCCCAGTCCAGAGAGGAAAGACGGCTTCATACTTTGGACGTGGTTCGAGCCATGAGGGTCTATCTCAAGGCTACAGAGAAGATTCGGAAAACAGATGTGCTTTTTGTTCTTCCGGATGGCCCCAAGAAGGGTCAGCCGGCTGCCAAGTCTTCCTTGGCTAGGTGGATTAAGCAGCTGATTTTTCAGGCCTATGGTCTGAAGCGCGTTCCACCTCCCTTATCAGTTAAAGCCCATTCTACGAGGGCCATGAGTGCCTCCTGGGCGGCACACCATCAGATCTCTATGGCACAGGTTTGCAGGGCGGCAACCTGGTCTTCCGTACATACGTTTACTAAATTTTATAAGTTGGACGTTGCAAAGGGTACGGACGCAGCTTTTGGGCAGGCGGTCCTACGGGCAGCAGTATAGAATCCTCTGGTCCGGGTCACGCCCCTTTTTTTCTGTTGGTGGAGTTACTTTACTTCCTGATAAATTTTTATTTGGCTATTCTTGGCCTTACGGTCTCCCTCCCTTCATAGAGCATTGCTTTAGGACATCCCAAGTGTAATGGCTATGCGCTCTGTGTCCCGTGATGTACGATAAAGAAAAAAGGATTTTTAATAAACAGCTTACCTGTAAAATCCTTTTCTTGAAGTACATCACGGGACACAGAGCTCCCACCCCTCTTTTGGGGAACATTGTGTAACCTCGGAGGATTGCTTGCTACAAAAACTGAAGCACTCCCAGTGGGAGGGGGTTATATAGGGAGGAAACTTCCTGTGAAATTGATTACACCAGTGTCCACACCTGAAGGTACCCATATAACCCAAGTGTAATGGCTATGCGCTCTGTGTCCCGTGATGTACTTCAAGAAAAGGATTTTACAGGTAAGCTGTTTATTAAAAATCCTTTTTTTAGACAAGCGTAAATTTTCTCTCAAACATTTACCAAACATTTTCTGTTTTCCTCTATTACTTAGATGTTTATTTTAGGGCTGTGAATGATCAAATTTTTTGTGTTCGATTAATCGTTTTTTTTTTTAATCGATTAATCGACTAATTTCGATTAATTATAACGCACATACAGATCCAACTACTTTTAGCTGATCTCCTTGCAGGCTGATTCCCAGTGCAGCTCCAACAACTGGAAAAATGGATAGCAGGATACAAAAAACACACAAAGGCAGCGCTCGATGGGAATAGCATTAAAACTTTTATAGTCTTCAAGTAGGTAACAAAATAAATATTGCACTGGAGATAAAATCGATGTAGCTACATAAACTGTAAAAATGGTGCGAGTAATACCAAACGGTAGCAAAAGCAGTCATAAAAACCTGTAGCTAAGTATGATACTGGTAATGTGTACAAAGATACCACTGCTGAATCCAGATGAGGAGGGGTTAACATCAGTCCGTCGGCATGTAGATGTCTCATGAAGGGAACTATCACAACTCCCAGTGGATGGTTGTAGAATCCCAGGTTGACAGAGGGAAGTAATAGAGGGAAGTGTAACAGCGCTTGCGTCAGGGCTGTCTTAATGAGAGGGCACACCTGGGCACTGCCCAGGGGCCCCAGCTGCATTGGGGGCCCCTGCAATTTGCCCAAAGCAGCTGGTCCTTGAGCCTACGCTGCCCCGAAATTGGGGGCCCCATGATGGCACTGAGAGTGATAGATACACAGGGGAGGCAGTCTGCCTTCTACCTACTTGATGTCTGTTTACCTGCACTGTCATTATTGTAGGGGCCCCAGAGCATTTCTTTGCCCAGGGGCCCAAGATGCTATTAAAACGGCCCTGGCTTGCGTGTGGCAGATAGTAAGGTCCCGCCGGCATGCAGATATGAAGGCACAGCAAAGGAGCCCTTCAGATGGACACGGCAAGCCCCGCCGGTGTCCGTGATGTCACCGGATCTCTGACAGAACTCCCTGAAGGCCCAGAAGCCGGCAGAGAGGTGAGTACCAGTCATAAGAATTTTTTAATCGATCAAAAAGATTTTGATCGATCAAAAAAATTAAAGATTAATCGATCGATTAAAAGTTAATTTGCACAGCCCTAGTTTATTTGATTTTTTTTGTGTTGTGCAACAAAATGATATAATAAAACATTTTAACACATTGATATGTCTATATAGCAGTTTACATTTTTTTTTTGCTTTTAAAAAGAACGTTTGGGAGGTAAAACTTGTTTTATTTACTGCTGGAATAAAATGTTTCCTTGTTAACATCTATCATTTTGTATCGATCGGCCGTCGCAGAAACCATGTCATTTGTTCCCAGCAGTGGTGTGAAGGCCCTTGTAGAAATATTATAGAACGGTCATGCTGGGCATGAAGGCTTGTCCTCTCTATCTCCTGCCACTACTAAGACTAAGTGAATTTCCACTGTATGGGAAAAATTATACTGGGATACAATTTGAAGAAACATGTCTTAAATAAGGGCAAATTAACCACTTAAGACCCGGACCATTATGCAGGTTAACCACTTCCCGCCCGGCCAATAACAGATTTACGGCCGGGAAGTGGTTATGAAATCGTGACTGGCCGTTCTCAAACGGCTAGCACGATTTCAATGCCGCGCGCGCCCGTGGGGGCGCGCAGCGCGGCGGTCGGTGATGCGGGGTATCAGTCTGACACCCTGCACCTCCGATCTCGGTAACGAGTCTCCGGCGGAGCCTCGTTACCACGTGATCAGCCGTGTCCAATCACGGCTGATCACGATGTAAACAGGAAGAGCCGCCGACGGCTCTTCCTCACTCGCGTCTGACAGACGCGTGTAGAGGAGAGCCGATCAGCGGCTCTCCTGACAGGGGGGGTTCGCGCTGATTGTTTATCAGCGCAGCCCCCCCTCGGATCGCCACACTAGACCACCAGGGTACTAAAAAATAATAAAAAAAAAAAGAACAAAAAAAAAAAAAAAAAAAAAGAAGGGGGGCAGTAAAAAAATAAATGATGCCAATCAGTGCCCACACATGGGCACTGATTGGCAACATTGATCCATCAGTGCCACCCCTCAGTGATTGTCAGTGCCAATCCATGCCCAGTGCCCACCTATCAGTGCCCACCTGTGCCACCTATCAGTGCCCACCTGTGCCACCTATCGGTGCCCACCTGTGCCACCTATCAGTGCCCACCTGTGCCGCCTATGAGTGCCCACCTGTGCCGCCTATGAGTGCCCACCTGTGCCGTCTATGAGTGCCCATCTGTGCCGCCTATGAGTGCCCATCAGTGCCGCCCATGAGTGCCCATCAGTGCCGCCCATGAGTGCCCATCAGTGCCCCATACCAGCGCCGCCTATCAGTGCCCATCAGTGCTACCTAATTGGCGCCCATCAGAACTACCTCATCAGTGCCCATCAGTGCCACCTCATCGGTGCCCATCAGTGCCACCATATCAGTGGCCGTAATTGAAAGAGAAAACATACTCATTTACAAAAAAATTAACAGAAAAAAATAAAAACTTTATTTTTTTTTCAAAATCTTCGCTCTATTTTTAGTTGTTGCGCAAAAAAAAAAAATCTCAGAGGTGATCAAATACCACCAAAAGAAAGCTCTATTTGTGGGGAAAAAAGGACGCCAATTTTGTTTGGGTGCAGTGTAGCATGACCGCGCAATTGTCATTAAAATTGCGACAGTGCTGAAAGCTGAAAATTGGCTTGGGCGGGAAGGTGCGTAAGTGCCTGGTATGGAAGTGGTTAAGGACCTTGCCCCTTTTTGTGATTCGGCACTGCGTCGCTTTAACTGACAATTGCGCGGTCGTGCGACGTGGCTCCCAAACAAAATAGACGCCTTTTTTTTCCCACAAATAGAGCTTTCTTTTGGTGGTATTTGATCACCTCTGCGGTTTTTATTTTTTGCGCTATAAACAAAAATCGAGCGACAATTTTGAAAACACTGCAATATTTTTTACTTTTTGCTATAATAAAAAAATCCCCAAAAAATATATAATTTATTTTTCCTTAGTTTAGGCCGATACGTATTCTTCTACATATTTTTTGTTAAAAAAAAAAAAATCCCAATAAGTGTTTATCGATTGGTTTGCGCAAAATGTATAGCGTTTACAAAATAGGGGATAGTTTTATGGCATTTTTCTAAAAAAAAATCTTTACTACTAATGGCGGCGATCAGCAATTTTTTTTTTCGTGACTGCGACATTATGGCGGACACATCGGACAATTTTGACACATTTTTGGGACCATTGTCATTTTCACAGCGAAAAGTGCTATAACAATGAACTGATTACTGTGAAAATGACAATGCAGTGAAGAGATTAACCACTAGGGGGCGCTGTAGGGGTTAAGTGTGACCTCATGTGTGCTTCTAACTGTAGGGGGGCAGGGCTGGATATATGATGCCAGTGATCGTCATTCCCTATAGAAGTGTTACCTATAAAATCTATATCTTAAGATTTAATATCATAAAGTCTTTCCCAGGGTTAAAAAGGGTGGGGATATCCCAGCAGGGGGTCCATCACATAAGGTGGTTTAATTCACTGACTCCGAATTGTCTGTTTACTAACAAAAGGCTTTGCTATGCGCTAAATGCCATGAATTAGCAAGCTAAATGAACAATATACTCTGTACGCTGAATGTCACTACTAAGAGAATTATATTTATAATTACAACATATATATACCCAGACTTGGCCAGACAGCCAGACAGACAGACCTAATTTAGATTACCAAAAACCATATGGCAACATCAGGGAACAGACCATCACTGACAGTGAAGAACGGGAAAGGTATGTTTACACACACCTTCCCTGTTCTTCAGCTCCTGTGACCGATCCCGGGACACCAGTGGCGATCGGGTCCACGGGTCCCACGGTCACGGAGCTTCCGGCTGGGTCACATGCGCGACCCGTGGCTGGTCTCCTAAATGGGACGTATATATACGTCCCTGTGCTCAGCCGTGCCATTCTGCCGACATATATCGTTGTGCGTCGGTCCTTAAGTGGTAAAAGGAACTCATGATAAAAATAATTAAAAAAAATGTAGTAGTAGAGTTCATAGAAAAAAAAATATGGCCCAATTAATGTCACCAAATATCAGTGTGAAAATGTACCTCAGGCATCCTTTTTTTTTTTCTTTAGACCAGTAAGGTGAATGGTATTCATTCAGATAAAATGAGGCTTCATCACGGCAAAACACCAATAATTCCCACTGTTGTAAGAACCGCTCCCAATATTCCATACATTCCATACACCTGTCTGTGCCTTCACCATACAGTTCCTGGAACAGAGGCATTTTTTTTAGTGAAAGTGATGACTTCTAATAGTTCAATGTCTATGGATCTACCGGTATATAAATATATGGAAGGATACGGGTCCATCATTTTCACTGCTCTGTTTTGCTTCTACTGTTAATATTTAGACACCTTTTTTTAATCTTTACTGTCCTTTCTTTCCTTCTTTAGCCCCTCAGCTCCCCTGTGTACTGCTTCTCTTACCAGCCTCTAGTGCCCATCTGTATTGCTCCTATTAAATATCTACCCCAAATCTTACCTGTACTGGCCTATCTAACCTGCCTAAATGCCCACCTCTACTGTCCATATGTCTGACTTTAGCACTCACCTGTTCTAACCCCTCTTCGTTCCCCGCCGCCGCCGGCATGTCCCCTCGCAGATTCTTCCTGGTATCACCGCTCCGGCCCTGTGATTGGCCGAAGCGGCGATGCCGTCACTCCCGCGCATTCGTGCGAGACCGGCAGATCCCCCTGCATGCGTGGGAATACGGCATTATATCACATAATGCCACTCAGTGCGCCTGAGTCGTTGTCTACGGCACGCATGCGCCGTAGACATCAGCGCCTATCATTATTGTAAATATCTCCTAAACCGTGCAGGTTTAGGAGATATTTCTTGCACCTACAGGTAAGCCTTAATCTAGGCTTACCTGTAGGTGCAAGTTGTGTGGTCGGTTTTACACCCACTATAATTAAGCATTTCTCTACAATTTTCAAACTCATTATATACTCCTGTAATGAAAAATCTAATATGTTATTATTTATGGTATTAAGGTTTGAACATGCACTACAGACACAGATTTAGTTGTCCATCGGACAAACTTTTTCAGTTTCAAAAGTTCTTTATTTAACCACTTGCCGACCAGCCACCACAGTTATACTGCAGCAGGTTGGCTCCTCTGCGCAAATCGATGTACTGGTACAGCGGACCCTTTAATGTCTATATCAGGCACACTGCGATGTCCGCCGGCCACCAGCGATCTCTCTACAGAGAGCCAGAACAGGGACCTGTCAATTTTAAATAAAAAGATCCCCGTTCTGACAGAGGAGGAGAGAGAGATCGTCTGTTCCTAGTGATCAGGAACAGCGATCTCGCTCTACTCCCATTCAGTCACCTCCCCCACAGTTAGAAACACTTCCCTAGGGAACACTTAAAACCTTGATCGCCTCCTAGTGTTAACATCTTACCTGCCAATGTCATTTATACAGTGATTAGTGACTATTTTCAGCTCTGATCACTGTAATAATGTCACTGGTCCTAAAAAAAGTGTCAAAAGTGTCCGATCTGTCCGCCCCAATGTCGCAGTCCCACTAAAAATCGCTGACCACCGCCATTACTAGTAAAACAAAATGATATAGGAAGGCTATAAATATATTACCTGTTTTGTAGACACTATAACTTTTGCGCAAACCAATCAATATACGCTTATTGAAGAAAATAGTTTTTATTTATTTTTTTGGATATTTATTATAGCAAAAGGTTAACAAAATCGACTTCTGCTTCCCACTCTTTACTGCTCCTCTCATCCATTTTCCCTTTCCACTCTTTACTGCTCCTCTCATCCACTTCTCCTTCCCACTCTTTACTGCTCCTCTCATCCACTTCTCCTTCCCACTCTTTACTGCTCCTCTCATCCACTTATCCTTCCCACTCTTTACTACTCCTCTCATCCACTTCTCCTTCCCACTCTTTACTACTCCTCTCATCCACTTCTCCTTCCCACTCTTTACTGCTCCTCTCATCCACTTCTCCTTCCCACTCTTTACTGCTCCTCTCATCCACTTATCCTTCCCACTCTTTACTACTCCTCTCATCCACTTCTCCTTCCCACTCTTTACTACTCCTCTCATCCACTTCTCCTTCCCACTATTTACTACTCCTCTCATCCACTTCTCCTTCCCACTATTTACTACTCCTCTCATCCACTTCTTCCCACTCTTTACTGCTCCTCTCATCCACTTATCCTTCCCACTCTTTACTACTCCTCTCATCCACTTCTCCTTCCCACTCTTTACTACTCCTCTCATCCACTTCTCCTTCCCACTATTTACTACTCCTCTCATCCACTTCTCCTTCCCACTATTTACTACTCCTCTCATCCACTTCTCCTTCCCACTCTTTACTGCTCCTCTCATCCACTTCTCCTTCCCACTCTTTACTACTCCTCTCATCCACTTCTCCTTCCCACTCTTTACTACTCCTCTCATCCACTTCTCCTTCCCACTCTTTACTGCTCCTCTCATCCACTTCTCCTTCCCACTCTTTACTACTCCTCTCATCCACTTCTCCTTCCCACTCTTTACTGCTCCTCTCATTCACTTCTCCTTCCCACTCTTTACTGCTCCTCTCATCCACTTCTCCTTCTGGCCAATCAGAAAGCGGGTTTTGACACCGGTCACCCGATTGACTGAAAGGACAGATGATCCTATTGGACACCTAGGAGGAGGAGGGAGGTGCTGCATGGTGGAAGCCACCGTGATGCAGAGAGGACACATAAGGTGTTGCCCGCCATCTTTAGGAGCCTGTAACTCGCCCATAGGAGCCCGAAACCTGGCTGCTGCCCACCGCCCATAGGAGCCGTCCGTCTGCAGCTAATGCTGGAGTTGGGGGGGGGGGGGGTTGCCACCAACCAACTGGGGGGAAGGTTGTTTGCAGCACCACAAAAACTAAAAACAAACTTGTAACGGGGGGGCCGCGTGGTGGCTAAAAGATAACTGGATGATTTGCTGTAAAATGTGCAGTTACACAATTCAGAAAGCATGAGAACAGTCTCAACAATGGAACCAAAAACATAATTGTCACACAAATATAGCAATCATTGCCTAGACTGTTTGCTTCTTCCTCTTGACACAAATTAGTCATTTATGGTTTCGATAATGAAGGAACTGCACCTGTCTCTCAGCTTCTAAGAGCTCTTCAGAAAGAATACTGCAAATAAGAATTTTGAACATAATATGAACGGTGTGTTGTGCTTCAGTACAAAAATGTTCAAAAAAAAAAAAAATGGAAACCTTTGCTAAAAGTCCTGATTTGCTGTTGCTGACTTCTACTGAAACTGCTGGTAGCCTGACTACCATGCTGATCCAATGGCTTCAACCATTTCCGAGTCATTGGTATAGATTAGTAGACATGTGCGATTCCGTTCGTAACAAATGGATTTTAGTACGAATTTGTTAGTATTCGTACATTCCAATCAATTCGAACATCCGAATAGCTGAAAGTACTAAAATTACGGAATTCCGAATAAGCAAAATAACCAACAAGCGAAAATACGATTGGACAAACTTACTAAAATACGAAACACCGAAACAGCAAAACAAACGATTTGCATTCCGTATTTTAAATCCTTTGTCTGTTCATAATTTCGTATATTAGTATTTTCCTTTGTATGTTCGTATTAGTGGCTACGTTTGGGGCACAGTGAGGCTGCAATTAATGTTTTTTTTTTTCTAGTCAGCGAAGGCAAACTCAAAATAACACAAAAAAAAATGTTTCTGACATTTTTTTTTATTAAAAAAATGATGGTCACCTCAATCCAACCCCTCCCCCCCATTCCCAAAACAGTCAATTATTTTCTTCCTTTTTATAGAGTAGTGTTCTTCTGTTGCAGTCCAGACAGTAGCACTAGGAACTGTAGGCAGGCGCAGGCTGAGGCTCCTTGTGACTTGTCCTTCTTTCCTTGCCACCGACACAGCTCCCTGCGCGAGTCCTCCCTCTCTCAACTCGCCTCCGGCGTGACGTCACGCAGCACACGCCAGTGGAATCATCCAACTGAATTCTCCATGGGGGTGGGGGGGGCGGCGAGGAAATGCACAGGAGGAAAGGGAGCCAGAGAAGCGCAGTCGGCACACAGTTTGTAAAGTACCACCGCCGCTGCCTGCGCTGTGGCGCTCACGCTGTCTATCAGTGACGTTGACACATCCAACTGGTCTTGCGGCCGTGGCTGATTGCGCCCCCCTCCTGTACAACATGGTAGCGCCAGGGGCACTCTCCCCTCCTACCCCTGCCTTGTACCGGCCCTGCTTTGGCCCCATCTCCTGACTCCATACCGGAGGAGAGAGAAGATACAATGCTGCACACATACGCACCCGTGCAGTGGTGGAGCGCACATTTGGCATCCTGAAGTCCTGTTTCCGATGCCTGGATACGTCTGGGGGTACCCTGTTGTATTCCCCAAACGTTGTGTGCCAGATCATCAGTGCATGTTGCATGCTGCACAACTACGCCATGAGAAAGGGCCTGGAGATTGACATATGTGATAACCTGACCCCCGAACCACACAGTCCCCCCCTGCCCGAGGCTACCCAGTCTGCTGAAGGAACAGCAGTCAGGAGTTGCCTCGTGGAACGCATCTTTGCACGTTAAACACACACACATTCTTCATGGCACATGGACAATGCACGCATGCACACCACTGTGGTCCCTAGCTCACACACACCACATACACCTCACATTGGTTTAGCCGAAGTCCACGGCCGTCCAGGCCTCGTGCCCAGGGTTCTGCTCTGCAGTTGTCGTGGCGACAACTCGGGTGGGGGGGTCAGGCATGCTATGGGTAAAAAGTTGCACACTGCATCTGATGGTAGGCTATGGGTGGCAAGTGGCACACTGAATCTAGTGGCAGGCTACAGGTGGCAAGTGGCACACTGCATCTGGTGGCAAGTGACATGCTGCATCTGGGGGCATGTGGCAGTGGCAAGTAACAAGCTACATCTAGTGGCAGGCAACGGTGGCAAGTGGCACACTGCATCAGGTGGCATGTGACAAGGTCGGAGTCCCCACTGATTCTGCATTGTCTGCATTTCATTATATATTACAATGTAGTACAACACCAGCCATTCACCCGACAAATCATCTCTGCCTCCTATTTCCCCGAGACTACATTCCCCCAAATGCCCCATCTTTTTTTGGGAAGGGGGGTTAAGGGGTGTGTCCCTGAATGGCAGTTTGCAAATGTGGTCCTTGCATTTCCCCGATCTCAGCAATAGATTATATTTAATTTCTCATAGCAAGCATCCTGGCTGTGTTGCCAGAGCTGGAGAAGAGAGCTAGCTCTTGGGGTTTTGGAAAAAGAATGTGCACTTCCCTCCAGATGTACAATGCAGTGCTTAGTGCCCAGGGCCCAGATGTAGCCCACTGGTCCCCTGCAGACACTTATCTGTAATGTCTCGAGTCTATGATTGACTGCAGAAGCATGCCCCCAGTCTCCAACAACCCCTGTAGCATGTTCATGGTCTCTGACCATTTTCTGTATCGGGTCTGCAGTCTCGACCATCTCTTAGATCATGTCTGCAGTCTCTGATCATTTTCTGTATCAGGTCTGCAGTCTCTGACCATTTTCTGTATCAGGTCTGCAGTCTCTGACAATCTCTTATATCATGTCTGCAGTCTCTGATCATTTTCTGTATCAGGTCTGCAGTCTCTGTATCATGTACCACCAAAATTAAAGCTCTATGTTTTATCAACAATTGGGTAATATATTGGGCCAGATTCTCATATCTGGTAGCGTATGCTATTTACACTACGCCGCCGCAACTTACAGGAGCAAGTGCCGTATTCTCCAAGCACTTGCTCCGTAATTTGCGGTGGCGTAGTGTAAATGGCCCTGCGTATCCTTGCGTAATTCGGCTTGTATTTAAATTAAGCTCGCCCCCGTGCCGAACGAACTGCGAATGCGCCGGCCATAAACGTAGCCCACTGCACATGCTCCATAGTACGCCGCAAATACATTGGTTTCGACGGCAACGTAATTAATGCACAGCCCTATTCGTGACGAGTTACGTAAACGACGGAAAAACACGACGCGTTCCCGACGTGCATACTTAACATGGTGTACGCCGGACCTACGCAAGGTTACCCCTCATATAGCAGGGGTAACCTTACGCTTACGCAAACAACGTAAACTACGACGACGGTGCGCAAATGCGTTCTGGAATCGGCGTATCAGGCTCATTTGCATATTCAACGCAGAAATCGACGGGAACGCCACCTAGCGGCCAGCGTAATATTGCAACTTAGATCTGACGGTGTAAGTGACTTGCGCAAGTCAGATCTAAACAAAATCTATGCGTAACTGATTCTAAGAATCAGTCGCATAGATACACAGCTGCAAAAACAGAGATACGACGGTGTATCTGGAGATACGCCGTCGTATCTCATATGAGAATCTGGCCCATTGTGTTTGTGTCCTCAAATTACCTTTTTTTTTTTTTTTAAAGGTGTATATTTAATTTTGCATAAGTATATAGATTCAGATATAGAGTATCAGAAGCACAGTAGAGCAAATAAGCCAGTATTGGCGTAACATAGCCATGAGTTACAAACAAAGCACAGAGAACAAGATAAGGGCAAACATATACCGAGACATACACACATGCTCCCCCTCTCCCCCCAGGCCCACACTATAAGTAATGGAAAAGTACATTAGGAGAGAATACTTAGAGAAGGAATATCCAAGTTAAAGATGGTGAAGTGACATTTTTACAGTTGAGCAATATGGATTTCCTTGCTTGAAAAATGATCAACCGATATACGATGTGTTCATGAACCAGCGGGAGTCATTCAGGATTCCAAGTAAGTACACTTCTGATGTCCTGGGAGCAGAGAAACCAAGACTGGATTCCAATGTAGGCAGGACCATAAAACATAATATAGAGTAACTGGAGAGTCTCCACATCTAACGCAATGGGCATGTGCAATAAGACCCATGTAATGTAGCTGATCAGGTGTGTAATGTAAATGGTAAATATATTAACTAGGGTTGTCCCGATACCACTTTTTTAGGACAGAGTACAAGTACCGATACTTTTTTTCAAGTAGGCGCCGATACCGAATACCGATACTTTTTTTAAATGTGTCCCCAAATGCAGCCATGTCCCCCACATATTGCAGCCGTGTCCTGTCCCCCACATATTGCAGCCATGTATGTCCCCCACATATTGCAGCCATGTCATGTCCCCCACATATTGCAGCCATGTATGTCCCCCACATATTGCAGCCATGTCCTGCCCCCCACATATTGCAGCCATGTCATGTCCCCCACATATTGCAGCCATGTCATGTCCCCCACATATTGCAGCCATGTCATGTCCCCCACATATTGCAGCCATGTCATGTCCCCCACATATTGCAGCCATGTCATGTCCCCCACATATTGCAGCCATGTCATGTCCCCCACATATTGCAGCCATGTATGTCCCCCACATATTGCAGCCATGTCATGTCCCCCACATATTGCAGCCATGTCATGTCCCCCACATATTGCAGCCATGTCATGTCCCCCACATATTGCAGCCATGTCATGTCCCCCACATATTGCAGCCATGTCATGTCCCCCACATATTGCAGCCATGTATGTCCCCCACATATTGCAGCCATGTATGTCCCCCACATATTGCAGCCATGTATGTCCCCCACATATTGCAGCCATGTATGTCCCCCACATATTGCAGCCATGTATGTCCCCCACATATTGCAGCCATGTATGTCCCCCACATATTGCAGCCATGTATGTCCCCCACATATTGCAGCCATGTATGTCCCCCACATATTGCAGCCATGTCCTGTCCCCCACATATTGCAGCCATGCATGTTCCCCACATATTGCAGCCATGCATGTTCCCCACATATTGCAGCCATGCATGTTCCCCACATATTGCAGCCATGCATGTCCCCCACATATTGCAGCCATGCATGTCCCCCACATATTGCAGCCATGCATGTCCCCCACATATTGCAGCCATGCATGTCCCCCACATATTGCAGCCATGGCATGTCCCCCACATATTGCAGCCATGGCATGTCCCCCACATATTGCAGCCATGGCATGTCCCCCACATATTGCAGCCATGTCATGTCCCCCACATATTGCAGCCATGTCATGTCCCCCACATATTGCAGCCATGCATGTCCCCCACATATTGCAGCCATGCATGTCCCCCACATATTGCAGCCATGCATGTCCCCCACATATTGTATTGATATGATGCTGCCGCATACCGCCGCTAATCCCCCTGCATTATAGGTGGTGATCACCTTAGTTTGACCACAAACATGGTCTGTTCCATTGGCCTGGGAGCCAATATACGAGTTGGGGAGCCACACCGAGTGTCGACAGCATGTAATATCAGTAGATCAGGGTTTGACAAATTTTGTTGGAATCCAGGAGCCAGCTAAAAAAATTAGGAGATAGAAAACGCGCCCCGTCCCGCCGAGCTCGTGCGCAGAAGCAAACGCATATGTGAGTAGCGCCCCCATATGTAAACAGTATTCAAACCACACATGTGAGGTATCGCCACAATTGGTAGAGCGAGAGCAATAATTCTAGCCCTAGACCTCCTCTGTAACTCAAAACATGCAACCTCTAGAATTTTTTAAACGTCGCCTATGGAGTTTTTTTTAAAGTTTCTTGCTATTTCACGAGCGGACGCAATTTCGAATGTTGGGGATCAATTTACTCGGCGTAACATTATCTTTCACAATATAAAAAAAAATTGGGCTAACTTTACTTTATTTTTTATTTGAAAAAAGTGTATTTTTTCCCCAAAAAAGTACGCTTGTAAGACCACTGCGCAAATACGGTGTGACAGAAAGTATTGCAACGACCGCCATTTTTGTCTCTAGGGTGTTAGAATAAAAAAATATATATAATGTTTGGGGGTTGTAATTAGAGGGAAGGAGATGGCAGTGAAAACAGAGGAAAAACTGCTGTTTTACTTGTAATGCCAACGGCCACCACAAGATGGCGCCAGGTCACAGAAGGAAGCTTAGGCCTGCAGAAGGCCGCAATGCCGCAGCCAAGGATGTATTTAGGTTTTGTGCTGCCCTAGGCCTGACTAAACTCGTGCACCCCTAATTAAAATATGACCCACCCCTTCCTGTCAAGGCCACACCCCTTGCTGTTAAAGACCTGTCCTTACCTTACCTTACCCCAGAGATGTATTCTGGCCTAGGCCGACAAGGCCCAGGCCTAGGGCGGCACTTTGCGGGGGGCGTCCCTCTCTCCTCTTCCCACGGAGTCCCTCTGTCCTTCTCCCAGGGCATCCCTCTGTCCTTCTCCCAGGGCATCCCTCTGTCCTCTTCCCATGAATATGACAGGGGTGTGGCTTTGACAGGAAGGGGTGGGTCATATTTAAATTAGGGGGTGCGCAAGTTTAGTCAGGCCTAGGGCAGCACAAAACCTAAATACACCTCTGCCTTACCCTTACTCTATCCAAAATTAAATAGAAAAGTGTTCCTATAGTTCTACTTTAGGCACAAAATTCTGATAATTTTATGGAGAGGATTAAAAAGATATAACCATGACAATGGTACAGCAGAAAACATATAGCACAGTGAGGAAGCTTTGTGGTCCAGGATGATAGGACAGTCATAATGAGAAGCTCCATCCCCCCCTACAGTTGCGGAATGCTTGCCTCTCTGCCCCATAAGACTGGCGCTACACTAACAGTGCTACACTAATAGTGCAAGCCGGCGGAGACACTTTCCGTGCTGCCCCCCTGCAACGTGCTGCCCTAGGCCTGGGCCTTGTTGGCCTAGGCCAGGATACAGCTCTGGCCGCAGCCTCAATTACCGGCGGGGGCCGGCCGGTAATTGAGGCCGCGGCTTTGCGGCCTTCTGCAGGCCTAAGCTTCCTTACTCAAAATAGATCCTGTGTCTCTGTACGCCCCCACCTCCCCCGCCGCGCCGGCCGGTAATTGAGGCCACGGCTTTGCGGCCTTCTGCAGGCCTAGGCTTCCCCGGGCGCCGGGTCACAATTTCTTGTCACAATTGCGACCGGGCGCCTGGATTTTGTCGAGCCCTGCAGTAGATGTTAAAGGGGTTGTAAAGGTAAAAAAAAAAATCCCTAAATAGCTTTCTTTACCTTCACTTAACTCATCCTTCCATTTTGCTTTTAAATTTCCTTATTTCTTCTGAGAAATGCTCACTTCCTGTTCTTCTGTCTGTAACTCCACACCGTAGTGCGAGGCTTTCTCCCTGGTGTGGAGTGTTGTGCTCGCCCCCTCCCTTGGACTAAAGGAGAGTCAGGATGCCCACCAACACACAGCTCCTTTCTCTATCTGCAACATAGTCCAAGGGAGGGGGCGAGCATGACACTCCACACCAGGGAGAAAGCCTTGCATTACTGTGTGGAGTTAGACAGAAGAACAGGAAGTGAGGATTTCTCAGAAGAAGAGCTGTACTGTCTTATTTCAGCCACCAATTCTCTTCTGCCTCCCCCTGCAGCCCTGTCAGCTTCTCCTCTTTCTCCCTCCAGCTGCACTGAATGGGAATTGGTTCTAGCACATGCGCTACTTCCATCTGTCCAGGCCCCCCTTTGTGCCCCTTTCCCCCGCAGCTCTTCTGGCTTTCCTCTTCTCTCCTGCCAGAAGCTGCTGTATGCACACAGATGGATGTTTCAGGAGAGTGGGGGGAAGGAGACGGTAAATGTGTAATTTTCTGGCCCCTTCCTTTCCTGAATGAACACAGTGAGTGATGGGCACCAATAACTCCTGTATCCATTCATCACTGAAGCATAGTAAACTGTTTTTGACTATGCTTTGGTTTGTGAATGAGCAGGAAGCCTTAGAGCTCTTCCTATTCATTCATCTGTGCAGCAGAGGTTGCAGAGAAAGGGAGAGTCATTTTCGGACGATAGGGGGGGGGCCTAGTCAGAAAGGCTGTGTGGGGCCCTGTTATTTCGAACAGCAGCCCTGACCGTGGGTAGGTGACAGACCAGGAATGGGTCCGCGCCACTGACCCTTCTACTGCTACCTGCCGGTCCTTCTCTTTCCGCCTTCAGCCTCCCTCCCCCCCACCTTTGGTCCCCCTCTCTCCACTCTATGCCTCCTTCGCCGCGCCTTCCATCCTCCTCTCTCTGCCCCCAGCCTCCTCTGCCGCACCTTCCGTCCTCCTCTCTCTGCCGCTCCCTCCGTCCTCCTCTCTCTGCCCCCAGCCTCCTCTGCCGCTCCCTCCGTCCTCCTCTCTCTGCCCCAGCCTCCTCTGCCGCTCCCTCCGTCCTCCTCTCTCTGCCCCAGCCTCCTCTGCCGCTCCCTCCGTCCTCCTCTCTCTGTCCCCAGCCTCCTCTGCCGCTCCCTCCGTCCTCCTCTCTCTGCCCCCAGCCTCCTCTGCCGCTCCCTCCGTCCTCCTCTCTCTGCCCCCAGCCTCCTCTGCCGCACCTTCCGTCCTCCTCTCTCTGCCCCCAGCCTCCTCTGCCGCACCTTCCGTTCTCCTCTCTCTGCCCCCAGCCTCCTCTGCCGCACCTTCCGTTCTCCTCTCTCTGCCCCCAGATTCCCCGACCAGAAAGGGGGAGACAACACAGAGCAGGATGGAAGTGGCAGGAGGCGGAGTTGGCCAATTTAACTTTTAAAGTTAACCCACAGGTGGATTGGTTGCTAGATCCTAAGCAACCAATCACCAGCTTGTTAATATGCAAAGTCACTCTGTCAGCTCCCGCTCCTGCCCCCCTGTCCAGAACTGTGCTGCCTCTAGGTTACATGTGCACATTTAGGATGCTATGGGAGGAAAGGGGGGGAGAGGACACTACTGTATGTGTGTGCATGTGTGGGGGGGCGGACACTGCTATGGGCAAGGCCACTCCCATAGCAGTGTCCTCTACCACACTTAACATCACCCCTATTTCTAGCATTCTGAGCGCAACGCACCCCTGATCCCTGCCTTCTGAGCGCAACGCACCCCTGATCCCTGCCTTCTGAGCGCAACGCACCCCTGATCCCTGCCTTCTGAGCGCAACGCACCCCTGATCCCTGCCTTCTGAGCGCAACGCACCCCTGATCCCTGCCTTCTGAGCACACAGTACATAATCCCATTGCACACGTTCCTGGAATGACCTCTTAAGGTACTGGGTGCTGTAGCATCAATTTTGTCCAAAGGTTTTTTTTTATTCAAGAAAGATCAGATCACGATACGGTGTAGGGCAATGTTTCTGAGTTGCGCAGGACCCCCTCGTCAGGCATGTGTCATCACCTGCAGTAGATCACAAAGGGTGTGTTTTGAACACGGTGCAGGAAACACACATATTGAACATTCCTTTCTGTCCAAACAGGACACTGTGCCCCCGGTGATCTTTGATTTCCTCATCTCTCTAAGGTTGCCTATCCCTGTCCTATGAGGTTCTGAAGCAGCTGCAGGCTCTGGTGATGCATTTCCTAAGCTGACCACACAAGGTGAGTGTCGCTGTGTCAGTCTAACAATCACTGTCATCTCATTACCGGTTGCCTGTATCCTGCTGGACCAGATAGACAACAGCCCGTGTACCATGTCCTCGTGCCACGCCTCTCCTCTGTAGTCATTGGTCATATAGAACATCAATCAGCATTATAGAAAGGATGGAGTTACAAAACTCCAACGCTGATAGGCTTAAGACTAAGTGTCGCTCGATATTGTCACGCCCTCCTGCCCATCTCTGTGTCCATTGCCTGGTGATTCTGCCCGGCTAGAGCGGGGCGTGGCCGCCTCCTGGCCCGGCTTCGCTCTGGATTGGCCAGATTTCTAGCCTTCCATGCGCTGGTGGGCGGTTCCCGCCCTGAACCGGTGCAGCCATTGGCTGCCGTGTTTGTCTGTCAGGACACGATTACCAATCGATATGTCCAATCGGTAAAGGCCGCGGGGGCGTGGCTTGGACCCGCGATTATACGTCTTAGAAAATCGAGATATCAGAATGACAATGTGATCGGAGGGTGACGGCTGTCGTGTCTTCCCCTGTGCGGCGATTCTATCGGCCGATACCATACCGATACCAGGAGTAGAAAGAGGCGGGGGAAGCGAGGACACCACCCCGCCCAGCAGGTCAGTGCCAACCCCGGAACCGGGCCCGATTATCGGCGATACCGGAGGTGAGGTTCGGGCCCAGTCTACTAATCGGAGTATCGGCGGGGATGGGAGGCCGAGGGGGCAACACTGAGCCTGAGCGATCCCTCATCATTGTATACATAATATCATTGTATAGAGACGGGTCTCCCTCCACACCGCATACATCCCATAATATACATCGTCTGATCTCCTCTATAGATGGGACGTGTCCTCATATATATTATATAATATATACTGTATGAGATCATCCTGTGTGTCCTTAGAAGGTACACTGTGTGTATTATTTCCTGTCCAATCAGAAGATAGAAAATATTATTCAAAGCACCGATCACCATCCAATCTGATCCATCCGTCTGCTGTGCTGCGATCAGGACGATTTCATTACAATTAGCATTATTGGTGGAAAACCATGACACAATGTGCCCTTCATCTCCCCCTCTCCTCCTTTCCTTTCTCCTTTCCTCTCCTCTCTCCTCCTCCCCCTTCCTTCCTCCTTTCCTCCCTCCTCCCTTCCTCTCTCCTCCTTTCCTCCCTTCCTCTCTCCTCTCTCCTCCTCCCCTTCCTTCCTCCTTTTCTTTCTCCTCCTCCCCTTCCTCCTTTTTCCTCCCTCTTTTTCCTCCGTCCTCATTTCCTCCCTCTCCTCCTCCTCCCCTCTTCCCTTCCCTTTCTCTCCCCTTTCCTCCTCCTCTCTCCTTTTCCCTCCTTTCCTCTCCTCCTCCCCCCCCACCCCCCTCCTCCCTTCTCCACTCCTTCCTCTCCTCCCCCTCCTCCTCCTCCTTCCTCTCTCCCCCTCCTCCTCCTCCTTTCCTCCTCCCCTCACCCTTTACCTTTCCTCCTTTTCTCCCCCTTCCTCCTCCTCCCCTTCCTCCTCCGCCCTCCTCCGTCCATCCCTCCTCCTCCTTTCCTCCTCTCTCCTTTCCTCCTCTCTCCCTTTCCTCCTCCTCCTCCTCCTTCCCTCTCTCCCCCTCCTCTCTCCTCCCCTCCTTTCTCTCCTTCTCCTTTCCTCTCTCCTCCTCCTTTCCTCTCTCCCCCTCCTCCTCCTCCTTTCCTCTCTCCCCCTCCTCCTCCTCCTTTCCTCTCTCCCCCTCCTCCTCCTCCTCCTTTCCTCCTCTCCCCCTCCCCTCCCCTCCTCCTCCTCCTCCTTTCCTCTCTCCCCCCTCCTCCCCCCTCCACCGCCTCCTTTCCTCCTCCTTTCCCTCCTCCACCTCCTCTCCTCTCCCCTCCTCCTCCTCCTCCTTTCCCCCCTCTCTCCCCCCCTCTCCTTTCCTCTCTCCCCCTCCTCCCCTCTCCTTTCTCTCTCTCCCCTCCTCCTCCTTTTCCTCTTCCCCCTCCTCCTCCTCCTCTTTCCCCCCCCCCTCCTCTCTCTCCTCCTCCTCCTCCTCCTCCTCTTCCCTCTCTCCTCCTCCCCTCCTCCTTCCTCTCTCTCCTCTCCCCCTCCTCCTCCTCTCCTTTCTCCCCTCCTCCTCCTTTCTCTCTCTCCCCTTTCGTCTCCTCTCTCCCCCCTCTCTCCTCTCTCCTCCTCCCCTTTCCTCTCTCCTCCTCCCTTTCCTCTCTCCTCCTCCCTTTCCTCTCTCCTCCTCCTTTTCCTCTCTCCTCCTCCTTTTCCTCTCTCCTCCTCCTTTTCCTCTCTCCTCCTCCTTTTCCTCTCTCCTCCTCCTTTCCTCTTCCCCCCCCTCCTCCTCCTCCTCCTCCCTCTCCTTCCTCCTCCTCCTCCCTCCTCCTCCTCCTCCTCCTTCTCCTCTCTCCCCCTCCTCTCTTCTCTCCTCCTCGCCTCCTCCCTCCTCCTCCCTCCTCCTCCTCCCCTCCTCCCCTCCTCCTCCTCCTCCTCCCACCTTTTCCTCTCTCCACCCTCCCTCCTCCTCCTCTCTCTCCCTCCTCCTCCTCCCATCTCTCCTCCTCTACTTTCCCTCCCCTCCGTTCCTCCTCTCTCCTCCTCCTCCTCCTCCTCCTTTCCCTCTCTCCTTTCCTCCTCCTCCTCTCTCCTTTTCCTCTCTCCTCTCTCCTCCTCCCTTTCCTTCCCCTCTCCTCCTCCTCCTCCTTTCCTCCCCCCCCTCTCCTCCTCCTCCCTCCTTTTCCTCTCTCCTTTCCTCTCTCCTCCTCCTCCTCCTCCTCCTTCCTTCCCCCCCACTCCTCCTCCTCCACCTTTCCTTCCTCTCTCCCTCCTCCCTTCCTCCTCTCCCTCTCTCCTCCTCCCTCCTACCTCCTATCCTCCTCCTTTCCTCTCTCCTCCTTTCCTCCTCTCTCTCTCCTCTTTCTCTCCTCTCTCCTCCCCCTCCTCCTCTCCCCCCCCTCCTCCTCCTCCCTCCCTCCCTTCTCCTTCCCTTCCTCTCTCTCTCCCTCTCCCCCCTCTCTCCTCCTCCGTTTCCTCCTTTCTCCCTCTCCTCCTTTCCTCTCTCCTCCTTTCCTCTCTCCTCTCCCTCCTCTCTCCTCCTCCTCTCTCCTCCTCCCTTTCCTCTCTTTTCCTCCTCCTTTCCTCATCCTCCTCCCCTCTCCCCTTTCCTCCTCCCTCCCTCTTTCTCCTCCTTTTCCCTCTCCCTCCTCCTTTTCCTCTCTCCTCCTCCTCCTTTTCCCTCTCCTCCTCCTCTTTTCTCACTCTCCTCTCCTCCTCCTCCACCACCTCCTCCTCCTCCCCCCTCCCTCCTCCTCCTCCTCCTCCTCCTCCTCCTTTTCCCTCTCTCTCTCCTCCCGTCCTCCTTTCCTCTCCTCCTCCTCCTCCTCCCTTTCCTCTCTCCTCCTCCTACTTCCTCTCTTTCCTCCTCTCCTCACCTCTTTCCTCCTCTCTCCTCCTTTCCTCTCTCCTCCTCTCCTCTCCTCCTTTCCTCTCTCCTCCTTCTCCTCCTTCTCCTCCTCCTTCTTCTCCCCTCCTTCCTCTCTCCTTCCTCCTCTCCTCTCCTCCTCCTTTTCCTCTCTCCCCTCTCTCTCTCCTCTCCTCCTCTTTCCCCTCCTCCCCCTCCTTTCCTCCTCCTCCTTTCCTCCTCTCTCTCCTCCCCTCCTCTTCACTCCTCCTCCTCCTCCCTTTCCTTTCTCCTCCTCCTTTCCTTTCCTCTCTCCTCCCCTACTTTCCCTCACTCCTCCTCTCTCTCCTCCTCCTTTCCTCTCCTCCTCTCCTTCCTCACCCCCCTCCTCCTCCTCCTCCTTTCCCCCTCTCCACCCCCCCTCCCTCTCCTCTCCTTTCCCCCTCCTCTCCTCCTCCTCCTTTCTCCTCCTCCTCCTCCTTTCCTCCTCCTCCTTTCCTCTCTCCTCTCTTTCCTCTCTCTCTCCTCTCTCCTCCTCCTCCTCCCTTCCTCTCTCCTCCTCCCTTTCCTCTCTCCTCCTCCTTTCCTCCTTCCTTCCTTTTCCTCCTCCTCCTCCTCCTCTCTCCTCCTCCTTCCTCCTCTCTCCCCTCTTCCTCCCCTCCTCTCCTCCTTTTCCTCTCTCCTCTCTCCTCCTCCTCCTTTCCTCCACCTCCTCCTACTCCCTCCTCCTCCCTCCTTTCCCTCTCCTCCTTTCCTCCTCCTCCTTTCTCCTCTCCTCCTCCTTTCTCTCTCCCTCCTCTCTCCTCTCCTCCTTCCTCCTCCTCCTCCTACCTTCCTCCTCCTCCCTTCCTCTCTCTCTCCTCCCCCCTCTCCTCCTTTCCTCTCTTCCTCCTCCCTTCTCCTCCTTCTCTCCTCCTCCTCCTTTCTCTCACCTCCTCTACTCCTCCTCCTTCCTCCCTCTCTCCTCCTTTCTCCACTCTCCTCCTCCTCCCTCCTCTTCTCCTCCTTTCCCTCTCTCCTCCCTTCCTCCTCCTTCCTCTCTCCTCCTTCCTTCCTCTTCCTTCTCTCCTTTCCTCCTCTCCTTCCTCTCTCCTCCTTCCTCCTCCTCCTCTCCTCCTCCTCCTCCCCTCCTCCTCCTCCTCTTTTCCTCTCTCCTTCCCTCTCTTTCCTCCTTCCCTCCTCCTTTCCCTCTCTCTACTCCTTCTCCTCCTTTCCCTCTCTCTCTCCCTTCTCCTCCTTTCCCTCTCCTCCCTCTCCTTTCTCTCTTCCTTCTCTCCTTTCCTCTCTCCCTCTTCTCCTCCCTTTCCTCCTCCTCCCTCCTCCTTTCTCTCCTCCTTTCCCTCTCCTCCCTTCCTCCTCTCTCCTTCCTCCTCTCCTCCTCCCCCCTCTCCTCCTTTCCTCTTTCTCCTTTTTCTCCTTTCCTCTTTCTCCTTTTTCTCCTCTTTCTCCTCCTCCTCCTTTCCTCTTTCTTCTCCTCCTCCTCCCTCCTCCTCCTCCTCCTCCTCCTCCTCCTCCTCTCTCCTTCATTAAAGCGGAGGTTCACCCTCAAAATCAACTTTTCTGCATTGCTCTCTTACACAGGTTTTAGAGATTATAGCGTTGAATTTTTTTTTTAAATTCTCCCTTACCTCTCATCTTCTACACTTCCTGGTTTGGAGTCCTGCGGGCAGTTGGCGTTTCGCTAAATCGCCCGACCGCTCTGTGCATTCTGGGAGCGTATTGAGTGTCCTCCTGTTGCTGACGTCAGCCCAATCACAGCGATTCAGTTGAGAGTGCCGTAATCTCGCGCTAGCTGAGCTGTCATGTGACGCGGGAAGCGGGTCACATGACTAGCCAAGCGCGTCATATGATGAGGAAGGGCGGATACATCTTCAGCAGCATCAGTGTTGACGGCGCGGCTCCCCGCCGACACTGCGCATGCGCGGAATTACGCGGTGAATGCTGGGAGATCAGCATTCACCGCATCCCGGAAACAAAAGCAGAGAGGGATTCAAAGGCGCCCACAGTTAAGATGGCAATGTCCATCTCCCGATTATATAAAATATTATTTCGTCTGAAATGAGGATCCTGGCGCATAATAACAGGGGACATGTGAGTAACCAATGTATTGTAGCAAACGCAGCCGATTAGTGTCTTTAAAAAAAAAAAACGTTTTCCCACAGAACTTCCGCTTTAAAGTGGTTGTAAACCTCAGACATGAAATCTGAACCAAGCATATATTTCTCAAGTTTTTATTTGCCTCTCTCCAAAGCACTATATGTCATTTTGCTCTGCTGTCTAGATCCTCTGCTATCTGCTTTTCTTCAAGTTTTCTTCACACAGAGCATAAACAGGTGACGGGGGAGGGATCAATGTCTGATTGACAGCCTCAGCTCTGTCCCTGTGTTCTGTGTGAAGGGGGGTGTGTCCCTTCCCTCCAATCAGCTCTTAGAGTTCTTGCACAGTGTGTACCTGCAGCTCCCCGCCCCCTGCTTTGTGTGTTCCGGCGGCTTCGGCGTTCGGCATAGGAGATAGTGGACCTCTCCAAAAAGGGGGGTTGTCGCCGCAAATCGCCTCACATTGGTCGTGGCAAATCGCGGGTCAGGACGCGCGATTAGGTGTGAATGCAGCCTCAGAAGAATTATTTTTATCCCTGAGTTTTTTATGGCTGCAAATACACAGGTACAACGTATGTAGGAGGATTTGTTTCATCTCAATATCACCGGAGGCTAGTCACTTTGTTGGGTATAGATGAGTTTTTTTTTTTATAACCACTTTAAGGTAAATTGTATTTCTCTAACGTTCATGGACGGACACAGCAGCATTGACCTTAGGGTTATATCACCTTCCTTCCAGGAGAGACTAGGCAGAAAAACAGCACTTCAAGTGTTAAAAACACTTCTGCAGTACAGCTCCTCCCAGGGGGCGTGGCTCCCCGGGTATATAACCCCCACTCTGACTGAACAGCTCCAGTTTTTTTCTGCCTAGCGCCAGGAGTAGACTGGCCTCTCGGAGTCCATGTACTCTGAATTTTTTTTGCAATTTTTTCCCTTTTATTTTTTTGGTTCCTGCATTTTTGGATCCTGGATTCTGCTATCAAATGCCGACTGGGTGACAGGCTGGATCCTCGATCCTTGTAGTCCCCCCATGTTCGGCCATCGAACGTGTGCCGGCCCTCAGCTCAGCTCTGGGTCACCCACGACATGCCCCATTGCTCCAGGGGTGGCCGGGAAACTTCATGTTCTAGGGCACACATATGACCGGTCTCTATGGCCTCGTCACAGTGTGTCTGGCCGACTGCAATGCCGTTAGCGGACGTTGGTTCAGTCAGGAATGCCTCCAGCTGGTGGTCGCAGGACGGGTGAGTAGGCCCCTTGCCTCGGCAAGGTGGTATGGTTGGGGCTTTCCTGGGGAAGTCGACTGAGGGTACGCCCTGCTTTCCTCTCTCCCTCCTTCCCCATAATGGGTGGCGGCTGTTATGGGGGGCCCTCCTGGGGGTTCTGTCACTGCCAGGGTCTGTGTGCTGTGGGGGAGCAGTTGGTTTGGTGTGGGGGAGTGCTACTGTGTGACTTCTGCTGTGTCCCTGTGCTTTTCATTCGTGCGTGTGGCAGCCATGTTGCCGCGGTCGCGGCTCATATAGGTCGGTGGCCATTTTTCTTGTAGCCCGCATGCTGTTTCTGGCATACGGTGGACATTTTGGAAATAGTCTTGGCCTCTTGTGCCTGAGCTCTTGTGCTCTAGCTGTTTACTTTCAGCAACCCTTGGCGGCGCACTCTCTAGTGCATATGTTTGTACAGGGGGTCCGGCATGTGGCCCCTCCTGTGCGCCCTCCACTGCCTCCATGGGACTTGAATTTGGTCCTCTCGGCGCTCCAAGACGCTCCGTTTGAGGACATTCGAAAGATTCCTCTTTTGACTTTGTCTCAAAAGGTGGTTTTTCTGGGAGCAATTACCTCGGTCAGACGGGTGTCTGAACTGGCGGCCTTGTCCTGCAAGTTTCCTACTTGGTCATCCACAAGGATAAGGTGGTGCTGCGCTTGCAGCCGTCATTTCTTCCAAAGGTTGTGTCGGCCTTTCACATTAATGAGGACATAGTGTTACCATCCTTGTGTCCTCAGCCAAAGAACCAGAAGGAGGCCACTTTGCATTCCTTGGATGTGGTTCGGGCCATACGGCTGTACTTGTCTGCTACGGCTCGGTTCCGGAGATCGGACTCACTGTTTGTGTCGGTGACTGGTTCTAAAAAGGGTCTGGCGGTCTTTTTGGCCACCATTTCTAGGTGGATCAGACAGGTCGTGCTTCAGGCCTATGCTCTAAAAAGGCGGGTGCCCCCCTTTCAGGTTACGGCGCATTCGACCAGGGCGATTGGTGACTCATGGGCTTTCCGTCATCAAGCTTTACAGGTGTGTAAGGCGGCAACCTTGTCGTCCATCCACACCTTCTCTAAGTTTTGCCTCCTTTGGCCGCAAGGTTTTACAGACGGCAGTTTAAGGTTGGAGTTCCTCCGTTGAGAAACACTGGTTTTTTTGTTTGGGGGTGAACCCTGGTTTTCTGTGTGTTTTCCCACCCCTCAAAATTTTGACACTGCTTGGGGATGTCCCTAAGGTCAATGCTGCTGTCCGTCCATGAACGGAAGAGAAAATAGTATTTTTGTACTCACCGTAAAATCCATTTCTCTGAGTTCATGGACAGACACAGCACCCACCCCTCCTTTTGGTTTGTACTGCTTGTTAAGAACTGGAGCTGTTCAGTCAGAGTGGGGGCTATATACCCGGGGAGCCACGCCCCCTGGGAGGAGCTGTACTGCAGAAGTGTTTTTAACACTTGAAGTGCTGTTTTTCTACCTAGTCTCTCCTGGAAGGAAGGTGATTTAACCCCCTAAGGTCAATGCTGCTGTGTCCGTCCATGAACTCAGAGAAATGGATTTTACGGTGAGTACAAAAATCAGATTTTTATGTTGCTGTACTCCCCCCACCTCCATAAATTACTGTATTTCTGTTCGTATGTTGGACCATTTTCGCGGTACGATAATACGTGGTCAATGCCTATCCAATTTTTTTTTTTTTTTTTAGCGGACACATACTGTATTGGTTAAACTATTGCCGTTCGCTGGGCTACCGTCCGAGTAAAGTTTTCGTGTTTGTCCCTTCGGATGTTGTTGGACAAACTGTTTTCGTAATCGGCTGTGTACGATCGCGCGATCAATCCGAAAAGCGTGTTTTTTTTTTTTTATCGTCCAATTATCTGATTGTGTGTATTAGGGCTGAAACGATTAATCAATGGAAATCATTGTGAACAATTTTCATTATCAATTAGTTGGTCCGCATCTTACTTCCTGTCCGTCCGTTAAATAAATCCTCCTGTCCTTTGTACAAGGCGCCGCCGTATTAGGAGGCATGTCCGCGCCGCATGTCCTGTGTACAAGGCGCCGCCGTATTACGAGGCACGTCCGCTCCGCATGTCCTGTGTACAAGGCGCTGCCGTTTTACGAGGCATGTCCGCACCGCATTACAAGGCACGTCCGCGCCGCATGTCCTGTGTTCAGAGCTCTGCCGTATTATGAGGCACGTCTGCGCCGCATGTCCTGTGTTCAGAGCTCTGCCGTATTATGAGGCACGTCTGCGCCGCATGTCCTGTGTATAAGGCGCCGCCGTATAACGAGGCATGTCCACGCCTCATGTCCACGCCTCTCCTCTGACGTCAGCTCCCCACTGATCTTCTCAGCCCCCAGCCCAGTACATGAATTTTTATGACAATTCCCCATCCTCCTAACTCCCATCATTGGTGTTCAGGGGGGTGGGTGGAATAGTAGTGCCCCATCATTGGTGTTCCTGGGAGGGGGGGAATAGTGCCCCATTGGTGTTCCTGGGTGGGGGAGGGGGGGAATAGTGCCCCATTGGTCTTCCTGGGAGGGGAATAGTGCTCCATCATTGGTGTGCCTGTAAGGAATAGTACCCAATCATTGGTGTTTCTGGAAGGAATAGTGGCCCATTGTTAGTGTGTGTGTGTGTGTGTGTGTGTTGTATGGTGTTAGTATTGGTGTGTGTGTTGTATGGTGTTAGTATTGGTGTGTGTTGTATGGTGTTAGTATTAGTGTGTGTGTGTTTTGTATAGTGTTAGTATTGGTGTGTGTTGTATGGTGTTAGTATTGGTGTATGTTGTATGGTGTTAGTATTGGTGTGTGTTGTATGGTGTTAGTATTGGTGTGTGTTGTATGGTGTTAGTATTGGTGTGTGTGTTGTATGGTGTTAGTATTGGTGTGTGTTGTATGGTGTTAGTATTAGTGTGTGTGTGTGTGTGTGTGTGTGTGTGTTTTGTACAGTGTTAGTCGGTGTGTGTTGTATAGTGTTAGTATTGGTGTGTGTTGTATGGTGTTAGTATTAGTGTGTGTGTGTGTTTTGTACAGTGTTAGTCGGTGTGTGTTGTATAGTGTTAGTATTGGTGTGTGTTTATTGTATGTTGTGTGTGTGTGTGTGTGTGTTTAGTATTAGTGTGAGTTTTTATTGTATGTTGTTTGTGTGTGTGTGTGTGTGTTGTATGGTGTTAGTATTACTGTGTGTGTGTGTGTTGTACAGTGTTAGTTGGTGTGTGTATCCAGTGTTCTCCTCTCTCTGGTCTTATGACGAGATGAATATTGGGATTGTCGGTAGTCTCTCTGCCCCGATATGGGAGGAGATTCCCCCCCCCCCATGTACACCATGCAGTGTCACACTCCGCAGCAGATGAAGGGACGAGTATCGGATGTGCTGTGTGAAGTCATTAGGAGGGGGGGAGGGGACCATGCAGAGGAAGCAGCACTCAGACACGGTATTGATTGAGCCGATCAATCCAAATTGTCAGACTGGATTTCCACGTCTGATCCTGCGAGGTGTATTATTGTGCGTTGTGTCATACATTGCACTAAGGCAGTCTCTCTCTATTTTGTGTACATGTACACACTGACAATCAGACACACAGGGCAGTGTGACTGTGCATTGCTGCAACTTCTGCATGGTCTTTGTCGGTCTTCATAGTGCACTCCATGGACTTGCTCTTCATATGCAAAGGTTGTCTATCCTCAAGAATAACTAATAAATATTATTATATTCTCATTCTCTGTCTCTGTACAGAGCCTTGAAAAGTATTCCTACCCCTTGATATTTTCCACATTGTGTCATGTGTTTTTTTTTTTTTTTTTATATATATATATAGTAGGGTTGTCCCGATACCACTTTTTTAGGACCGAGTACAAGTACCGATACTTTTTTTCATGTACTCGCCAATACCGATACTTTTTTAAATGTGTCCCCAAATGCAGCCATGTCCCCCACATATATCCAGCCATGTCATGTCCCTCACATATATCCAGCCATGTCATGTCCCTCACATATATCCAGCCATGTCATGTCCCTCACATATATCCAGCCATGTCATGTCCCTCACATATATCCAGCCATGTCATGTCCCTCACATATATCCAGCCATGTCATGTCCCTCACATATATCCAGCCATGTCATGTCCCTCACATATATCCAGCCATGTCATGTCCCTCACATATTGCAGCCATGTTTCTGAGGCCGCGTACACACGATGAGACATGTCCGACGGACCGTTTCCAGCGGACATGTCTCATCAGATTTTGGTCCGATGGCGTGTACACACCATCGGACGAAAATCCCCTCGGGCTGAGGACGCGGTGAAGTTGACGCCGCCACGTCACCACTCCAGAAAGTAAAATACTTCCACGCATGTGTGGAATCCATTCGACGCATGCGCGGGCATATGCGACGGACATGTCTCCGGCGGACAAATTTCAAAGCATGCTTTGAAATTTGTCCGCTAGCCCGTACACGCGATCGGAGATGTCTGCTGAAACGGTCCGTCGGCCGCCGTTGTGTTTACGCGGCCTAACTGTAGGGGGCGGGGCTGGACTTGTGACGTCATTGATCGTCTTTCCCTATATCAGGGAACAAACGATCAGTGACACTGCCACTGTGAAGAATGAGGAAGGTGTGTTTACACACACCTCTCCCCGTTCTTCAGCTCCTGTGACCAATCACGGGACACCGGCGGCAATCGGGTCCACGGGTGCCGCGGAGCTTCGGACCGGGTTGCGGACGTGACCCATGGCTGGGCACTTAAAGGGGACGTACCCTTACGTGATTGTGCCCAGCTGTGTCATTCTGCCGAGGTATATCGGCGTTAGGCGATCCTTAAGTGGTTAACATTGATAAACCTATTGCATGGAATTAAACATCCACGCAAGTACAAAAAATAGGCACGGAAGGCTGATACTCACTTTGCATGAGCCGATCACCGATGAACCATGAGGGGGACCTGGCAGGGATGGAATTGGCGTGCACTTTGGTTGTTACACGGTGGGTCAGATGGTAAGCTCTGAGATAACAAGGCACCAAACAACAAAGGGCAGGAGCTGGATATGCTCAGTGTGACTGCGAGAACTCCCAATGATTGGAGTGACCACTCCTGTCAGTATAGGGTCGGCCATCCGTTTTGACATCGCTTCCGCCCTGCTATGGTATGGAGACGGGTGGGGGCCAGCTTCCCCTCGCTTGTCTCAATATCCAGCCAGAGGAAGGACCCGATCGCCTCTGCCACTACCGACAGCTCCAGAAAGGCACGGGAGAGCGGTGGTAGGGGGGGGGCGCCCTCTTCTGCCACCGATAACGGCGATCTTGCGGCGAATCTGCTGCAGAGACCACCTTTATGGGAAACCGGACCGCTGCCTGAAGACGAGGATATCTGGGTTATGGCAGCTAGCTACTGCCATAACAGATATCCCGCTTCTAAGTGCCGACATATATAGTCGTGCGGCGGTCCGGACGTCGGTGAGTCAACAGCGGGTCAGAGGAGGAGGAGCTGCTGCGGGACAGAGATGACAGCTGCTTTTTATAAATTATGATTTAAATCGAGTCAATTTTTAAATTGAGACTTTTTACGAGTGATTTAAGTAAAATCCACCCTGCAGCAAACTACCGTATTTGCCGGCGTATAAGACGACCCCCTGAATTTTCCAGCTAAAATGTTGGTTTTGGGATATAGTCGCCTTATAAGACGACCCCCTTCCTACTAGTCATGCCTCGCCTCACCTCACTGTGCCACCATTACATGCCAGACTGTGCCACCATTACATGCCAGACTGTGCCACCATTACATGCCAGACTGTGCCACCATTACATGCCAGACTGTGCCACCATTGCATGCCTCGGTGTGCCACCATTGCATGACTCGGTGCGCCTCCATTACATGCCTCGCTGTGCCTCCTTCTGCTGTCCCGTGATAGGCGGAACACTCAGTTTCCAAGGAGACACTGTGTTCAGTGTTCCGCCTATCACGGATGCCCTCTCGTCCGAGGACGAGAGGGCATCCATGATAGGCGGAACACTGAACAGAGGCTCTGCTAGGAAGCTGAGTGTTCTGCCTATCACGGGACAGCAGAAGGAGGCGCGGCTTTTGAAAAATGGACAGCCGCGGTCTGCATGTTAGGTTACCGGCGTATACATAGTTAGTCAGGTTGAAAAAAGACACAAGTCCATCCAGTTCAACCATAAAAATAAATAAAAATAAATAAAAATAAAACAAAGTAAAACACAGTACATCCTCCCATACACCCAACTCCATACCCACAGTTGATCCAGAGGAAGGCAAAAAACCCCAGCAGAGCGATGATCCAATTTGCTACCGGAGGGGAAAAAATTCCTTCCTGATCCCCCGAAAGGCAATCGGATTTACCCCGGACCAACTTTACCTACAAAACTTAGTACTCAGTTATATTATGTGCATTTAGGAAAGAATCCAGGCCTCTCTTAAAGCAATCTACTGAGCTGGCCAGAACCACCTCTGGAGGGAGTCTGTTCCACATTTTCACAGCTCTTACTGTGAAGAAACCTTTCCGTATTTGGAGGTGAAATCTCTTTTCCTCCAGACGTAAAGAGTGCCCCCTTGTCCTCAGTGTTGACCTTAAAGTGAATAACTCAACACCAAGTTCACTATATGGACCTCTTATGTATTTGTACATGTTGATCATATCCCCCCTTATTCTCCTCTTCTCAAGAGTGAATCAATTCAGTTCCTCTAATCTTTCCTCATAGCTGAGCTCCTCCATGCCTCTTATCAGTTTGGTTGCCCTTCTCTGCACTTTCTCCAGTTCTCCGATATCCTTTTTGAGAACTGGTGCCCAAAACTGGACTGCATATTCCAGATGAGGTCTTACTAATGATTTGTACAGGGGCGACCCCCAACTTTTAAGAAGAATTTCAGGGGTTAAAAAGTCGTCTTATACGCTGGAAAATACGGAAACCGTCGTGCAGGGTTTACACATATTTAAAATATAGATATTAGTTACATTGTCTGCAAACCAAACCCTATGACGTTGTTGCTGTTGAAATCCCTTCTGGCACCAGAATTCCATGCAACTAAATCTTATCGTAACCGATATACACGACCTTCCAATTCGATGTATTATGCAGAATTGGTGCAGACTGCAGAGCTGAAATCTAAATGAGGATATAAATATTGCAAAGAAAACCAGAAGCAATTCATGATCGCATAATGGTCTTTACACTGATTGTTATTCACGTTCATATAAGCCATCCAGATAGATTATTGTTTTATGCCAGTTTGTAGGGTTTTCATATTGGATCACAAACAAAAAAGAATCGGATCAGTAAAATCTAGTGCTGATTGCCTATATATTTATATCTATTAGAGTAATTATGGTTCTGTGCCAGTGTTGCCAACCTAGCAGATTGAAATTTACTGGCACGACACCTGAAATTTACTGGTGCAGCCACGTTTTTACTGACCTTTCACAAAATCCACCCCCCTCTGCAGTGCCACAATCTCCCCCTGCCTTTTAATCTCCTTCTACCTTCAATCTCCCCCAGGCACCCTGCCTCCATTGTCCTCTGCCTCCATCCCCCTCTGCGGTGCCACAACAACCCCTGTCTCCATCCCCCACCCTCTGCGGTGCCACCATCCCCTTCTGCGGTGCCACCATCTCCCCCTGCCACTAATACCCCCTGTCTCCAATCTCCCCCAGGCCCCCTGCTTCCACCCCCCTCTGCGGTGCCACCAACAACCCCTGTCTCCATCCCCACCCTCTGGGATGTCACCACCCCCCTCTGCGGTGCCACCATCACCCCCTGCCTCCATCCCCCTCTGCGGTGCCACAACAACCCCTGTCTCCATCCCCACCCTCTGCAGGGCCACCATCACCCCCTGCCTCCAATCTCCCTCTGCCTTCAATCTCCCCCAGGCACCCTGCCTCCATCTTCCCCTCCTCTCCCCCCTTCTGGCAGTGCCACCAACACCCCTGTCTCATCACCCCTCTGTCCCACCCTCTGCGATGCCACCACCCCCCTCTGCAGTGCCACCATCACCCCCTGCCACTAATGCCCCCTGCCTCCAATCTCCCCCAGGCACCCTGCCTCCATCGTTCCCTGCCTCCATCCCCCTCTGCGGTGCCACCAACACCCTCTGCCTCCATTCACCCCCTGCCACTAACCACTCCTGCATTACCACGGCAGCCACCATCAACCCCAGCCTCCAATCACCCCCTGCCTCCAATCTCCATGCGCAGTTCCAAGCCGAACCGACCTTGGCTATTTTTACTGCCACATTTCCGCAACCACGGAAATTTACGAACGGGGGAAAAAAGTGCCCGTTTTTACGAATTGCCCGTAAAAATACGGACTATTGGCAACACTGTTCTGTGCTCAAGACATAAAGTAGGTTGCAGCCCCCTTGATGAGCTCCCCAGCAGGGATTCTAAGATAAAAGTGGAAAGAAAGTGAGGTGCGTAGAAACTACCTTTAGCACAAAAAGTGATTTAGACAGATCACTCTTTATAGGACGAGTATTGATTCCGTGACATAGGCTATGTTAATATAGAAGAATATACTATGGTACCTTAAGACAACTCAGGTAGGTGCAAGTCGTTAAACCATCTAGTGCCGTGGCATAAACATATCGGTGTATAAAAAATGATTAATCTATTCATTAATAAGGTGCTAATGTATCCGTGATTAGTTATTACACCGGGGTGTGAGCAGCAACTCCCCAGTATTGGGGATGCAGGTGAATATTAAGTGTTAAGTGATAAAAAATGTATAGCATAACCACAATTCCTATACCAAAAAAGGTACGTATTTGATAGCAAAGCAGTTCATATAAAATATAAAGTAAACAGTCCAAGTAAATGTTCAATGTTGCTGTGCAGACAGAATCCTAGAAGCAGTTCCAGAGTGACCAGTGCTTGTTACTGCATAGATATCCAGGTGACTTTCGTGCCCCCCCCCCCCCCCTTTGGGTCCCCACTCTCCAGCTCCTATTACCCCTGCAGGGGTAGTTTGCGTGTAGGATATAGGTGCAGCTTGAATCTGCATAGCTCCTCCGATTGATCCACCGGATCAGGGTACCTCCAGGCTCTCCGTTATCCCCCTATTCATATCCTACAATATCCAGTATAGGGCAGCTTCCAGTGATAAGTCCTCATAGAAAAGAGAGATGGGCTCCCATAGTGTAGTATCAAAAAAGTTTGCTTTATTTAAAATGGCTAAAAAACAAAGTTCCATAACATGGGTAAAAATAAAACTTCCCAAGATGGCTATAAACTTGAGGGTAACAAGTAGTCTATAGACTGTGTGAATACAGCGTGCTCTCCAGCTGCGTTCCAGAAGCCCGACTATGGTACCCGGAAGTGACGTGTGTGTGTAGCTCCGCCTTGTGCGTTTCGTCATCGACGTTGTCTGAGACGGCCTTAGATGACGTCGATGATGAAACACGTAAGGTGGAGCTACACACACAGAAAAACAAGGCGCCTCTTAGTGCAGAAGTATAAAACTTTTAATATCCCTTAAGGGGGTTAAAAACACTTACAAGATGGTGGATGAAACAGGCATGTAGCAGGTAAGTGTGTCCAGAAGATGTTCCAGTGGCAGGGCAGTCCCAGTCTGATGATAAATCTTCCAGGGAAGTCCACAAGATAACAGCCAACTTGTGCTGTGAGTGTTCAGGGGACACAATAGTGCTGGAGCCTGGGGATGATTGTCAGAGGAAGCGAGACAAAAACCAGCATGGAACACAAACAGGAAAAGGACAGGAAGTGTGTCATAGAGGCGGAGCTAAACACACGTCACTTCCCGGAACCATGGTCAGGCTTCTGGAACGCTTCTGTACTCGCGGCCCATAGACTACTCGTTACTCTGCAGCCCCTACCTTTTTTTACCTGGCTCCTAGATTCAAAGAAAATTTGTCAAGCCCAGCTCCAGCAGTGCTCTACTCCCTCCCTGCATTTATAGGACAGAGAGGCACCACAATAGGAAGCCGCTTCCTATAGTTGAAGATCTGTGGGTTGGAATGTTTGCATTTATAGACACACACAGTGCGGCTCGGCCCTCCACCACAGGATTTGACTTGCGCAGCATGGTGCTTGCGCCACTCTTTAACCACTTAAGGACTGCCTAATGCCAATATATGTTGGCAGAATGGCATGGCTGGGCACAATCACATGATTGTTAAATTCCCAGCCGTAGGGCGCGCGCCTGCGACCTGGTCCGAAGCTCCGTAACCGCGGACGCGATCGACGCCGGAGTCCCGCGATCGGTCACAGGAGCTGAAGAATGGGGAGAGGTGTGTGTAAACACACCTTGCCCGTTTTTCACAGTGGCGCTGTCATTTTGATGTCTGTTCCCTGATATAGGGAAAGGCGATCAATGACATCACGAGTCCAGCCCCCGCCCCCCTACAGTTAGAAACACATATGAGGTCACACTTAACCCCTTCAGCGTCCCCTAGTGTCATTTTCACAGTAAACCGTGCATTTTTGCTGTGAAAATGACAATGGTCCCAAAAAATGTGTCAAAATTGTCCGATGTGTCCGCCATAATGTCGCAGTCACGAAAAAAATCGCTGATCGCCGCCATTAGTAGTAAAAAAAACGAATTATTAATAAAAATGCATTAAAACTATTCCCTAATTTGTAAACACTATAATTTTTGCGCAAACCAACCGATAAACTCTTATTGCGATTTTTTTTTTTTAACCAAAAATAGGTAGAAGAATACACATTGGCCTAAACTGAGGAAAAAATACGTTTCTTTTTAATATATTTTTGTGGGATATTTTATTATAGCAAAAAGCAAAAAAATATTGTTTTTTTTTCAAAATTTATGCTTTATTTTTGTTTATTGCGCAAAAAATAAGAACCGCAGAGGTGATCAAATGCCACCAGAAGAAAGCTCTATTTGTGGGGAACAAAGGACTTCAATTTTGTTTAGGAGTCACGTCGCACGACCGCGCAATTGTCAGTTAAAGCAACGCAGTGCTGAATCTCAAAAAGGGGCCTGGTCCTTTACCTGCATATTGGTCCGGGTCTTAAGTGGTTAATTTCCCTTTCCCAGTGGACTGTGAAAAATTCCAGCCTGTGTCATTTTTTTCATGTCTTGCAGTTCATTCAATTTGAATAGGTTGGCTAATGCAGCCCGCAACTGTGTGCAAAAAAACGATTGCTTTGCAGACGTGCAATGAGCCGCATCCCACTGCAGCCACTCACTTTTCATAAGTTCTGAAGGAACATACTTTGTACTTAGTTCCTTTTTTGTACTTATGCTTTGTATATTGTTCTTTATCACATGAAATAACCATTTTTTATTTGAGTAAGTTCTTGCTGGATGCATGCTTACATTTTCGGTGGTGGAGCATCTGTTGTAGACCTCACAACATACTTCACTTTTGTGGAATAGATCATGGATATTCATATATGGAAAACATTTTGTACAATAAGCCATTAGTACCGCAGATTGACGTCCATCTGTTGGATGTAATATAGTCACCAGCTGTACCTAATTTCAGAAAGCGCTCTGTACCACATATCTTGTTCTTTAAAGGATCACAAAAAATTTTTTTTTTGCTAAATAGCTTCCTTTACCTTACTGCAGTCCTGGTTTCATGTCCTCATTGTTCGTTTTTGCTTTGAAGTTGCTGTAATACTTCTCTGAACTCCACACTTCCTGCTTGTCTGGCTCCTTATGAAAAAACTCCTGCTAGCTTTTCACTGTGGTCCATGATCAAAGAGGTGTGATTACTGTGTGTCTAAAACTCCTCAGAACCAATCAGATTCATTTTAAAAACAAACATTGCCCTGTGTTCGTTTGTTTTTGTTCTGTGTGTCTCTGTACTTAACAGAAACATGAAACCAGTTTAAAAGTGAAACTAAAACTGCAGGCACATTATATGATTGATTTTTATCTATTTTAATCATTTTTAAAAGGAATCAGTTAACTATTATGTCTCTATAGCCTGTAAACAGTCATTTCAGCAAAAAATGTTTTTTTCTTTAGTGACCCTTTGAGGCTGTAAACATAATTGTGTGCTGATGAACACCACTTTAACACCACTTTAAAGGCCCGTACACGCGATTGGATATTCCGACAACAATTGTGTGATGGACAGGTTTTGTCGGCTAATCCAACCGTCCGTATGCTCGGACAATTGTTGTTTCTGACAACAAATGTTGGCTGTGGATGCTCTCCAACTTTCCAATAACAAATGCGTTCAGTCGGATTATCCGATCGTCTCTACACAAGTCCGTCAGACTACAATCCAAAGTACAAACATGCACGCTCAGAACTAGGGTTGTCCCGATATTGGTATCGGGACCGATACTGAGCATTTGCACGAGTACTTGTACTTGCGCAAATGCTCCTGATGCTTCACCCAATACTTTTTTTCACCAGAGAGCAGGTGGAGAGGGGGGCGGAGAGCGGTCCTCAGTTATGTCGCTAATAGAGAAGAGCCGCCGTCTAGTGCCCAAAGAGAAAGCCAAGCCCTCCCCCACCGCCTCCATCTAGTTGATCAGCGCTCGGGGGAACATAACCGCTTTCATTTGAATAGTGTTCTCCGCTGCTCGTCGTCATATATAGCCCCTCCCCCTTGTCCAGGCACTTTAATAGACAGATCACCCATTCCAGGATTGGACGGGTGGTCTGTCTATCAAAGAGCCCAGACAAGGGGGAGGGGCTATATATAACGACGAGCAGCGGGGAACACACAGCTATTCAAATGAAAGCTGTTGCGTTCCTCGAGCGCAGATCAACTAGACGGCGGTGGCAGGGGCTTGGCTTTCTCTTTGGGGACATGGCTGCATTTAGGGACACATGGACACATTTAAAAAAAAAAGAATTGGTAATTGGTATCGGCGAGTACATAAAAAAAAAAAAAGTATCGGTACTTGTACTCGGTCCTAAAATAGTGGTATCGAGACAACCCTACTCCGAAGTAATGCTAACCATCAGACAACATTAGCAGAAGTTGCCCAAAGGGTGGCGCTAAAGGTTAGAAAAACCACGTAGTTTCGTATGTGTTGGCTGAAAAAGTTCTGCCGTCTGTATGCAGCTCACGGCCAACGCCCTTCGGAGAATAATCTACGGATTTGTCAGATGGACGTCCAATCGTGTGTATGAGGAGTTCCATGGGGTCCACACTGTAAGTGCAAACAAGTATGGTCTAAATCAGGATTTCTCAACCAGGGTTCCATAGCACCCTAGGGTTCCTCCAGAGGTTGTAAGGGGTTCCTTGAGCAATGAGCAATTTCTGCTTCTCAGTTATCAATGACACCATTCATCTTTTTTGCTATGTGTAAGAGGGTAATTCTTCCCAATGATCCTCACCCTAATACACGGGGCCGATCCTAGGCAGGGTGCTTTTCACCCAGGCGCCTGCAGAGGTGGGGGCGCCGAAGTGCCAGAGTTTTCCCCTCCTTCTGGCAGTGCTCGGGGGAGGGTCCACTCCTCTTTCTGACACAAGGGTTCTAGTTTTCAGTGGCTGCTGAGTGCTGATGTGCAGGAATGAATTACTCGCACTGGGAGTCTGGGATCCAGCACTGTCTCCAGTTGGAATGCCTCCCCCTCCCATCTCTATCTGGGGCTGCAGAGAGAACCTAGGTGAGTCACAGTGTTCAGTGTGCTGGAGGATGGCAACCCCAGCATCCCTTTACACGTGCTCTGGGCTGACCCTGCTCTAGATGTTTTATGGCATGATAGATTGCATAGGATACACAGCCCCTGTCCCTTCCTGCACCTCAGTAGTCAATCTACAGATGTGATGTATAATGAAATGTACTAAGAGCCCTTTCACATTGACAGTGCAGGGGCATCTTGGCAAAGCGCCACTAGTTTACCGGCACTTTACCGTAGTTTTAAAGGTACTTTTAACCCCCACTAGCGGCCAACTAAGGGGTTCAAACCGCCACTGCCAAGGCGTTTTGCAGGCACTGACCATTGATTTCAATGGGCAAGAGCGCTTTAGGAGTGGTGTGTGTATACACACTAAAGTGCCTCAAAGAAGCTACTTGCAGGAAAAAAATGTATGTCCTGCCAGCGCACCGCTCCAGTGTGAAAGGACTCGGGCTCTCACACTGGGATTGTAGATGAGACTTTTTCCAGGCGCTATTTTTAACGCTAAAGTGTGATGCTAAACGCCTTCAGTGTGAGAGGGGTCTAATGGACCATCTCCTGTACTATGGCTGCGGTCTCTGACCATCTCCTGTAGTATGTCTGGGGGTCTTTCTAACAGACTCTCTAACAGAAGCCCTCTCTGTGTCCATCTCCAGGTCCCAATAATAGTACTCTGCTTCTCTTCCTGTATTTTGTTTATTGTTAAGAGATCATGTAAGGATCCCAGGGTAATGAGGACTTTGTGGGGAGAATTTCTGTGGTTGAGTCGTTGCCATAGAAACATTTGTAAAGGGGAGGAGTTAATAAAATGACCACGCCCATGTGAGGGCGCCAGAAATATTTCTGCGCCTGTGACACTAAGATCGACCCTGCTAATACACTATATTACCAAAAGTATTGAGGCACCTATCTTTATACACCTTGATGGCATCCCAGTCTTAGTCCGTAGGGTTCAATATTGAGTTGGCCCACCCTTTGCAGCTATAACAGATTCAACTCTTCTAGGAAGGCTGTCCACAAGGTTTAGGAGTGTCTATGGGAATGTTTGACCATTCTTCCAGAAGAGCATTTGTGAGATCAGGCGCTGATATTGGACAAGAAGGCCTGGCTCTCATTCCTTGCTCTAATTAATCCCAGAGATGTTCTATCTGGTTAAGGTGCAGGCCAGTCAAGTTCCTTCACGCCAAACTCGCTCATCCATGTCTTTATGGACCTTGCTTTGTGCACTGGTCCAAATCATTTGGTGGACTGCACTAGTGGGCACTGATAAGGTGGCACTGATGGGCTGCACTGGTTGGCCTCGTACACACGACCGGGTTTCTTAACAAAAATCAGCAAGAAAACGAATTCTTGCCGAGATTCCCGTTCGTGTGAACGAGGCATTCAGGTTTCTCATCTGGATATCTGGCCAGAATCTCGACGAGAAAAAAAGAGAACCTGCTCTCTTTTTTTTTTTTTCTCGTTGAGATTCTTGTCTGCCTGTTTCCCGACGAGAAACCAGAGAGTGCGTATACTAACCTGTCGCCGTGGAAACCTGCCCATGCTCCAAATGACTTTGACGCATTTGCGGTAGCTTCCACGGCATAGGTTGGGTGAAGCAAGATGGCGGCGACGGCATCGAATGTGAGCGCATGTTCGTCCAACGCGATGACGTCACCGGATTCTTTCCTTTCAAGAGAACCGCGGTTCTTTTGAAATGAACGTCAGTACACTCCGGCGGCAAGAGTTTCTTGCCAAGAATCTCATCAGGCAAAACTGGTTTTTCCTGACGAGATTCTCGGACGTGTGTACGAGGCCGTTGGCACTGATGGACACTGATAGGCTGCACTCCACCTCTCCACCCTAAACAATAACCCCCCCCCCCACACCCTAGGGTGACCACATTTCCAAAATACCAATTTAGGGACACCCCCCCCTCCTAAAAATCAGCTTGTGCTGTAACGAATCACTGCACAGTGATTGGACACAAGGCGGGATTTATTGTTTCTCCAATCACAAGCAGGGGGCGGGATTGTGCTCCTCCAGGCATTCCCGGTTCCCAAACTGCGCATGCGCGATGCGTTCCAAACACATCTGCGATGCGTTCCAATGCATTTACAACAGTGCACACCAGCGAAACCTTGTTCGGCATCCAGGCTCTTTCCTTAACATTCCCGTGGATTGGAGGATGTTAAAAAAAGAGCCAGGAGGCCGAGCGAGAGCCAGGAGGCCGACTGGCCACTTACCGTTTTTATCGGCGTATACCGTGCACTTTTTTGCCCTGAAAATCAGGGCAAAATCGTGGGTGCGCGGTATACGCCGATACCCGCTTTCCCGCGCCGCTTTCGAATACTGCGCCGGCATATACCGAGCGCAGTACACTCGGGTATAGTCGGGCAGACTCGGCTCCTCTCGCGCTGACGTCCTGGACGTATAGGATATGAGCGCGAAAGGAGCCGAGCCTGCCCGACTATACCCGAGTGTACTGCGCTCGGTATATGCCGGCGCAGTATTCGAAAGCGGCGCGGGAAAGCGAGGATCGAGCGGGGAGGACGCCGCAGAAGGACACCGGACCTGACGAAGAGGACACCCGAAGCCGCCGATGGACCCTGCGCAAGACACCAAAACTGTAAGTATAAAAAACTTTTTTTCCACAGGAATTGGGCCCATTTAGGGGTGCGCGCTATACGCGGGAGCGCGCTATACCCCGATAAATACGGTACCTCTAAGTCCATGTCGCCAAGAATGATGGCTTCGCTGGTGTGCACTGTCGTAAATCCATTGGAACGCATCACAACTGCGTTTGGAACGCATCGCGCATGCGCAGTTGCCCGCTACGGCACTTCAGTAGCATTGTGTGATGGGGAGCCGAATATGACGCGTCACCGGCCAGGAAAAGTACTGTCAGTGAGTAAAGCGGTGATGTGGCGGCCTTTTTGGGGGCATCAGATTGGCCCGGGCGGCGGGTGTCTGTGCCAGTTTCATTCTGGGACATTGTATTGTCCTGGAATGAATGTGTCCGGGACAGACCTGCAATCGGGGACACGTGGTCACCCTACCCCCACCCTAGGGGGGGGGGGGGGGGATTGGCCTAAAATATCGGACGCAAAAATTGGCAACATATATCGCCCACCCCAATTTCTAAATGTCGAAATCGGCATCAGGAAGAGAAGAACCCATATCGGTCGACCTCTAGCAATTCCCTGCGGTCATTACTCCGTTTCTTACTCGAGTTTGGTCGAGGAGGACTAGGCAGGGTGGGTAGTGGTACTCTGTCTGAAAGTACAGCAAATCCTATAAAATAAACATCTGTCAAATGGTGCAATCTCCAAAATATTATCTACTCCCAACATGTGTCATTATTGGCACTTTTCGCACAATGCATCTTCTGCGTATCCATTCCATTCGGCGACAAAGCGATTACAGTGCAGCTTTGTGTATTGTCGAGAAGGAGATAAAAATGACTTTAATCGCTCCGTTTTTTGATTCATGTCCCTGGTGTGATTAGCATTTGTTTTGTACAATGTAGATGACAGTTAGGAGGGAACAGCGATTTGCGTCCTATAGCTGAGCTGTCTTTTTCCTCCACAGGTGCTTGGACATTAGTCAAGCCATGCAAACCGCAGAAGACGCTTGTGCCCAGCTGGAAGACGAGTTACTCTGTGAGTCGATCATTTTTTGTTGCTGTTGTCTGTTTGTAGAGATAAAGTCCAAAAGACAGAATTGAAAGGAGCGAGCTGAGGGCGTCTCAAATGGAAAAAGGGACGTTTTTATAGACAAAACACTTCAGTTTCAGGGTGTGAAGCGCCAGAGAGCAGTAATGTTTTTAGTAACCAATCGGATTCTATGAGTGGCAGCGTACATACATAGTTTTCCTCTTCCCACTAGTACTATTTGTCATGCGACAAGTGAAGTCGCATGACAAGTTGGAAACCATGTGGAACCTCGGATTACGAGCATAATCCGTTCCAGGAGAATGCTCGTAATCCAAAGTACTCGCATATTAAAGCGAGTTTCCCCATAGAAGTCAATGGAAACTAAAATGATTTGTTCCGCATTGACTTCAATGGGAAGCAATACCACACGCGGCCAGAGGTGGGGGTACCGGAGACGGCCGGAAAGGCCGAGGTGTCACGTACCTGATGGTAGAGCCCAACGTGCAGGGAGCGGTCTCTCGTAAGCCTCTGACTCAGGAGCCCCTGGTAGAGCAGACAGAGGTTCACGAGTCTAGAGGGGCACTGATGGTTGGTTGGGTAGCGGACCGGAAGTGGCAGCAGAAAGGTGTGCAGTGGTCCTGGCAGGATTCCAACAGCAAGCCGGAACGGATGGATGGCATTTGCGGGACAGGGATCAAGCAGGTGGCACAGACCGGGTTGAGCACAGGCGTACGGATCAGGAGTCAGAGTAAGTCCCAAAGGGAGGTCAAAGTCCAGGCCGGGTCGGTACACAAGCAGGCAGAGATCAGAGCCAGGGGTCCGGCAGAAGCAGTGGTTAAACGTAGCCAGGGGTCAGGGGCAGGTTGCAGACAGACGTGGTCAGAGGAAGCCGGGTCAGGTAAACAGGAAGTAAACAGGTAACAGGTGCAGATTCTCCAGGGATACGCTGTAGACTGGACAGCAAGATGGTGAGGGACCAGGCTGTTTAGATAGCGTGTCTTTGGCGCCAAACGCCGTCACTGCGTGCGCAACCGCCGGGATTGGATTCTCCTGTCCTTGCTGTTGACAGACTGCTGGGATGTCTTCCATGACACGAGGACACCTCGGCTGAGTTCCCAAGCCTTTCCGAGGTCAGCCGAGCTGTCCTCGTGCATTTCCGAATGACACAGATCGGTTCCGTTCGGCTCCGGCACCCCCCCCCCAGTCCAGGTCAAATGTGTACTGCATGCCGCTTTGGCCTGAATCCTGCCTGTTTTGCGAGACAACACTCGCAAACCGAGTTAGGATTTTTTTTTTAATACAGTGCTCGTATTGTGAAACGCTTGTTAAATGTGTAACTCGCAATTCGAGGTTCCACTGTATTTCAATGGCCGCCGTTCTACTTGCTAATTGCTTTTGGTGTCAAGCGACGCCAAAAATGGTTGTTGCACATGTGACTTTCTTGCAACTCCCATAGAGTGCAAAAGTCATACTGGAAATCGCGCTACTTTGGAGTTGCACTAATGAGAATGGAGCCTTATTGAAATTTTTAAGCTTTTTAGTGGGTCTCGGCCCTGCGCTTTTGATTTTTGCCACCTAGGCAAAAATGATGCCCCGCCCTTTACCGAACCTTCCTGAGATACTCATCTCACATCCCAGAAGACTTGGACTAATATGGAACAATCTCAAATATGCAGAACATCATCGGGGGCGGGGCAAACCCAGACCCCAAAAGAGACACCAGCAATTTCCTGCAGACAACTCCTGTTTTTGAGTGTGGTTTTTGGGGACAGCCAGTATTACAGGTAAGAGAAGGATAAATAAGGACTCGTGCACAGTGGACATTTTGCTCTGTTTCTCCTAGACTCCTTTGCTTCTTGAAGGTGGCAGCGTTTTGTCAGAAAAAAAACGCTTGACACTTGTAAACTTGCGTAACGCATGCAAATGCGTCACGTTCTTGGAGATAAATTATTATTCTGGCCAACAAAATAAATTAATTCTGCCCATTGAAATTAATTAAAGGGGTTGTAAAGGGTCGTTTTTTTCACCTTAATCGCCGCCGGTGTCCCACGATCGGTCACAGGAGCTGAAGAACAGGGAGAGGTGGTATAACTAAATTAGCAGAAAGCTGCTCTACTCACAGGACAGCTCTGAAAGACTCTACCTATCTGGAGGGGGGGGGGGGTGTGCCTTTCCTCCAATCAGCTGTTTCTCTGTGTAATCCAACCCTACTGTCAGGGAAGGTCCCCCCTGCTGGTGATACTGCCTGTTATTTGGGCTGCAGTACTGGCCTCCACCAGCGGGGGCTTCCTGGCAGTATGGAGCACACAGCCTTTTCTCCGCTCAGCTGTAACCTGAGCTCAATCAGCAGCACTACTTATACCCGGCGAGCTCAAGCAGAGCTCGCCCTGGTATCATCATATCTCCCAGACCTGAGCCTGTATCCAGACCCTGTCTTTGATCCTGATTTTGTGCCTTAATCTTGTTCCGTGATCCTTGATCCTGATCCCTGCCTGGACTCTTCCGCCCTGATTCCTGTCTTCCCTGGATCTTACCCTGCAGCTCATCCATCCGCTCCCTGCTCTGTCCTGTCCCATCCTTACCCATCGGCTGACTTCCCACGTGTATGACCTCGGCCTGGCTTGGTTTATGAATACGGTATCTCCCTTTGACTATATATATATACTGTTTGCTGTTGCACTGGTTGTCCTCACTTCTTTTTGTAAATAAACACCTTTTCACTTCACTAATTATATTGTTTGGTCTCCTCTGTGCAGTCACACAGTACTGATCTAATATATTCTCCTGACACCTACACTGCTACTGCTGAATGAGGAAGTGAAACTTCTAACATGATGTGCATGTTCTAAACCGTATATGAGGCTGAAGACAACAGATATACATGTAAAACTTATGTAGGGAGATTTGTTTAAAAGGGAGTTCCACCCACAATTTCACTTTTTAAATATAAATACCCCTGTAATACACAAGCTTAATGTATTCTAGTAAAGTTAGTCTGTAAACTAAGGTCCGTTTTGTTAGGTTGTTACAGCATTTCGTTTATAATCTAGAAATAGACTGTGGCCATCTTAAGTGTGGGCATCATGAAGCCAGACTGTATGACTTCCTGGATTTCAGCTTTGCATATCTCGCACGTTTCAGTCAGGTTTGCAAGGACTACTGGGAAACATGATGCCTATCCCAGAAACCCTTGCCAATAGCCTTGTGACTTAATAGCCTAGGCTAATAAGGTGGAGGAAGTAATGAAGGACTACAAAATAAAGGTATTTACAAGCAACAAAATAAATAAAAATTGTCCTATCTGAACACTATGAGATTAGGGCATGCAGCACAGACATAAAAAAATGGGTGGAACTCCACTTTAATCTCTCTGTATCGTCTGAGGCTGTTCACTTCACTGGGTATATGTGAGGATTTACATCCACTTTAAGTAAGGCTGGTTAGGATTACTTGAAAGGTCTTGTTCTGCACCCAGATGTTATTATTTAGCATTAGACCAGGAGTAACGTAAACAGCCTCTGTGTTAATATGGTTGGAAACCTCAGACATGAAATATGAACAAACCATATCCCTCTATAGTGTGTACTTGTCTGAATGAAAGTGTTACTAAACCCGCAACAGTAAAAATAAGTTTGTACATACAGTAAAGCATTCTTGTAATACTCGCTGTGAAACCTAAAGGGTTAATTCTCTGCATTGTGTAAAAGGCTGTTTGGTCCTCCCCTTCTTTTACTTTCCCCAGTCCATCTGCTGATGGCACAGAGCCTTTGGGCACTCAATCTGCACATGTGTATTGCTAGAGGGTTTGTTTGTTTTGTTTTTTGATGGGTGTATGTGATCAGCACTGTCCAGACAAGAGAGTCAGGGTCCTGCAGCCTCATAGGACAGTCAAAGTAGAATCTAAACTGCTCCTACAAGCATTAAGCAGACACTGATAAGTCACAAGACTGCTATATACTGGTAATGAGAAAAGGTATTTATCAGTTTATATTTACTAAAATAATTGTATTTCCATGTTCTGTATACTATGGGAGATCAGATATAGTGAATGCAGGGTCCTGGGTTTAGTAACACGTTAAGAGCACTAAGTGTAATTTCTGTCTGCTGCTTCGTTCCTCTGCTATCAGCATGAATCCCTTTTTTAAATAAAAAAAGATGATATTGTCTGTAGCTTACTATGCAGAATACATGTGCCCTGCTACATGTGGCCTGTAGCTGCATCCATGACACAGGAAGTACAATCACATGAAGAAAGGGTGGAGAATTACATACAAAAGTAAGTGTCATAACATCAGGGAAAATACATGTAAAAAACAAGTGCATTACCACAAAAGGTCACTAAATGGCAGCATGTAAACTAAATATAAAAACGTCCAAAGAAAATGGTTCAGGGAAAAAACACACACACACATACTAATATAATATATATATATATTAGGCAATATGTACATACAGGATAGTTGGCTTGAATCACTTCTGACAAATTTTCCTGACACCGACAATAAAATAACTGGTGAGGTATTGACACCTTCAGCTCTTTTCCTGTGTTCTCTGGTTGGGGGGTCCATTCCCTCCAATCGGCTCTCAGGGCTCTCCTCACTGAGCTCTGCAGAGTGTAATTTCAGCTCTATGCCCCTTTTTTGTTTCTGACATCTCAGACAATTTAATAAATTGATGTAGGGATCAGAAGACTGCAGATAAACAGGTTCAACTCACGTAGGGGGATTTGTTTCATCTTTGTACCACCTGAGGCCAGTCATTTCTCAAGGGTTTATGTAAGGGTTTTACTTAGCACTGTGACACCACTGCAGAGCTTTTTTCCTACAATCTCCTTCTCTCAGTACTTGATCCCATTTGATATGATACCTCCAGTGATTAGTTTCATCTACAATACCTATAAGCTTTATTTCTTTGTCTTGTTGCAGTTTGTGAAGACTGTCGCTTGTACTTCAGAGACTCCTGTCCACAGCATGGAGCCCCGACGTTCATCCTAGACACACCAGTTCCAGAAAACGTTCCTTCCCGTGCTCTTCTGTCCTTGCCAGAGGGATTGGTAGTAAAGGAGAGACCACAAGGAGGATTTGGGGTCTGGTGTACAATCCCAATCATCCCACGTGGCTGCATCTTTGGCCCTTATGAAGGGGATGTCGTGGCGGATCGGAGTGACTGCACTGTTTTCTCTTGGGCGGTAGGGACTTCTCTTTTTTTTTTTTTTAAAGCTTCACTTTCTCAATCAGCATCGTCATGCTGTTAGCATTAGTATCTAGAGGATATCAGATTTACTTGTTTTAAACTTTTTTTTTTTTACATTTCTTTAGTTACTTTCTAGTTTCCATGCCTAGGCAAATGATGTCATACATCTTCAGTGAGGTAGGAGGGGCTTTCTCAGCTAAGCACAAAATCTCCTGATGTATGCCTGAGCTAAGGGCAGGTGGGTTCCAGGAAGTAAATGCTATGTGAATCATCTGCCCTTAGTCAAGATGGCCGCAGTCAGAAATGCTAAGGGATGTTTTTCAAACAAAATAAAGCATTGAGACTACAGTGGGTGGGTTGGGGGTGGGTTTGCTTTGAATATAAAAAATGAATTGAATAGCATTTTTGGTTTGTGGCGGTCAGATGAAGTGTATTTCCACTGTAACCACTTCCCGCCCGGTCAATTGATGTCCGGGAAGTGGTTCTGTAATCCTGACTGGACGTCTATTGACGTCCTGCAGGATTATATGCCGGTGCGCTCCCGTGGGGGCGCGCATCGCGGCGATCAGTGATGCGGGGTGTCAGTCTGACACCCTGCATCTCCGATCACAGCTGAGCACGATGTAAACAGGAAGGGCCGTTGATCGGCTCTTGCTCACTCACGTCTGACAGACGCGAGGTAGAGGAGAGACGATCGGCGGATCTCCTCATGGGGGGTTCACGCTGATTGTTTATCAGCGTAGCCCCCCCCCCCCCCCCTAGGATGCCCACACTGGACCACCAGGGAGTCCCCCTCCCCCGGTGCTCAATAGAGAAAAAAATAAGCACAAAAAAAAAAAATCAAACACAATCGATGCCAATCAGTGCCATGAAATGATGCCCAGCAATGCCATCAGTGCCACCCCTCAGTGTCCATCAGTGCCACCTCAGTGCCCATCTATGCCCAGTGCTCACCTATCAGTGCCCATCTGCCACCCATGAGTACCCATCAGTGCCGCCATTTCAGTGCCGTAATTGAAGAAAACTTACTTATTTACAAAAATGTCATACTGTTTTTTTTGATTGTTGAGCAAAAAATTAAATCCGCAGAGGTGATCAAAATAAAGCTCTATGTGTGGGAACAAAATGCCAAAAATGTCATTTGGGTACAGTGTAGCATGACAGCGCAATTGTCATTAACATTTCGACAGCGCTGAAAGCTGAAAATTGGCTTGGGCAGGAAGGTGCGTAAGTGCCCGGTATGGTGGTTAAGGAAAACTGAAATAACACTGTTGCTTTTCTATTTCTATTTTTTTATATCTTGTCTATTTCTGGGGTGCACCCAATGTGTTCCCGCCAAACCAATATTAAAAAATTACAGTTAATAATAAAAATTTTAATTTTAATTAAATACAAATTTTATAAATAAAAATATTTATACAATTTTTACAATACAATTTTTTTTTTATTTTTAAATTTTTTTTAAATTAATATCAATTTAAATTAATATGAATTTATTGTTGGCCATCATTGTCACCTTTTAGTGCAAGAAAAGCTTAATAAAAATGCAGTCTCTGACCATCTCTTGTATCATGTCTCTAACCATCTGATACAGGAGATGGTCAGAGACGGCAGACATGCTACAGGAGATGGTCAGAGATGGCAGACATGCTACAGGAGATGGTCAGAGATGGCAGACATGCTACAGGAGATGGTCAGAGACTGCAGACATGCTACAGGAGATGGTCAGAGACTGCAGACATGCTACAGGAGATGGTCAGAGACGGCAGACATGCTACAGGAGATGGTCAGAGACGGCAGACATGCTACAGGAGATGGTCAGAGACGGCAGACATGCTACAGGAGATGGTCAGAGACGGCAGACATGCTACAGGAGATGGTCAGAGACGGCAGACATGCTACAGGAGATGGTCAGAGACGGCAGACATGCTACAGGAGATGGTCAGAGACGGCAGACATGCTACAGGAGATGGTCAGAGACGGCAGACATGCTACAGGAGATGGTCAGAGACGGCAGACATGCTACAGGAGATGGTCAGAGACGGCAGACATGCTACAGGAGATGGTCAGAGACTGCAGACATGCTACAGGAGATGGTCAGAGACTGCAGACATGCTACAGGAGATGGTCAGAGACTGCAGACATGCTACAGGAGATGGTCAGAGACTGCAGACATGCTACAGGAGATGGTCAGAGACTGCAGACATGCTACAGGAGATGGTCAGAGACTGCAGACATGCTACAGGAGATGGTCAGAGACTGCAGACATGCTACAGGAGATGGTCAGAGACTGCAGACATGCAATACAGGAGATGGTCAGAGACTGCAGACACAATACAGGAGATGGTCAGAGACTGCAGACACAATACAGGAGATGGTCAGAGACTGCAGACACAATAAAGGAGATGGTCAGAGACTGCAGATAGAATAAAGGAGATGGTCAGAGACTGCAGATAGAATAAAGGAGATGGTCAGAGACTGCAGACATAGTACAGGAGACGGTCATAGACTGGGGACCAGATACAAGAGATCAATACAGCCTCACCAGTGCCCATCAGATGCAGCCTCCCAGTACCCATCGTATGCAGCCTCCCAGTACCCATCATATGCCTGTGCCCGTCATATGCAGCCTGCCTGTGCCCATCAGATGCAGCCTGCCTGGGCACGTCAGATGCAGCTTCCCAGTACCCATCGTATGCAGCCTGCCTGTTCTTCGTCAAATGCAGCCTGCCTGTGCCCGTTATATGCAGCCTGCCTGTGCCCATCATGCAGCCGATGTCTCACCATTGGATCAGTGTGCCGTCTGTCACAGGAGGTGGGAAATTGTTACTGCGGCCCATGCAATTCAGCTCCGTGACACACTGCATGTGGCCTTTCTTGAGGAGTGGCTTTTTTTTTTCTTACAACCCTGCAATTGTCATATTCACAATAAACAATGTGAATGCATTTTTTGCTGTGAAAATGACAATGGTCCCAAAAATGTGTCAAAATTGTCCGAAATGTCTACCATAATGCCGCAGTCACAAAAAAAATCGCTGATCGCCGCCATTGGTAGTAAAAGAAAAAAAATAATAATAATGCAATAAAACTATCCCCTATTTTGTAAACGCTATCGAACAAACCACTTTGTTTTTTTTTTACCAAAAATAGGTAGAAGAATACGTATCGGCCTAAACTGAGGAAATTTTTTTTTTTTTTATATATTTTTGGGGGATATTTATTATAGCAAAAAGTAAAAAATATTGCATTTTTTTTCAAAATTGTCGCTCTATTTTTGTTTATAGCGCAAAAAATAAAAACCGCAGAGGTGATCAAATACCACCAAAAGAAAGCTCTATTTGTGGGAAAAAAAGACACCAATTTTGTTTGGGAGCCACGTCGCACGACCGCGCAATTGTCAGTTAAAGCGACGCAGTGCCGAATCGCAAAAACTGTCTGGGTCCTTTAGCTGCCTAAAGGTCCGGGTCTTAAGTGGTTAAAGTATCTTCTTGTTCGAGAACCTGTAAGAAGGAGAAAAATAAAGACACTACTACAGAGGTTGTTTGTTTTTCATTTCTGGCTTGCTGGACTACAGCAGGGCATGGCATTTCAGGACACTTGTGCATTCCGACATATCATGAAGGTGCTGAACTCCTAATGAATACAACAAGAAGCTTGTCTGCCGACTGTCGATTATTCTGGAGCCAGAGGGGATGCTTTTGAACTTGTCCTCATAGGACTCCTAGTTTAGTAAATTTAAGGAAATGTCTGGGGGTGCCAATATTATGAGCCATGTGAAGCCTTCCTGCAGAGGCTCTAAGCTGGTTAACATAAAAGGAGTTTCTGGAAAATTTTAACTATATAATGAAGACCTTAGAAATTCACAGCAAGTAGCATAATAAAACGGAAACATACATTTCAGTGATATTAAATTACAAACTGGCTTGTGTAGCAGACCTATTATTATATCATTTTTTTCCCCTAGAACTCTTGGTGGTTTATCTTAAATGCATATTGTCTCTCAGCGGTTTTGCAATCTAAATATCCAACATGTTTTCTTATTACTCAGGTTCGGGACAACGGGTCATATTTTTATATAGACGCTAGTGACGATTCCAAAAGCAGCTGGATGAGGTAAAGTTGTGTTAATTCTGTAAGATTATAATACATAAATAACAGTTATCTCTGAAAACGAACAAAAGGTCCACGGTTTGATGTAGGACTGGGGAAAAATCGATTTTATCCGAGTTATCGCGACGAGCTGCGGGCAGAATTTTTTAGGCGATGCCGTGGCTTGCGGCCTTTTCCCAGGATTGCGGTGAGCTGCGGGCAGAATTTTTTAGGCGATGCCGTGGCTTGCGGCCTTTTCCCAGGATTGCGGTGAGCTGCGGGCAGAATTTTTTTAGGCGATCCAGGATCGTGGCGGACTAGGTAAAAGTCGCAGCCTCGCCTAAAAACTCCCGCCCGCAGCTCCTTAGGACCGGCGCAGTGTCCATCAGAAAAAAAACTTGCTTTGAATCATGAATCAACTTTATTTTATTTTTTAATCACAGATTTTTTTGGGGGCCAAAATCGCCCAGCTTTACGTTGATATGCTGATCAAAAAAATGAAAGTGCAGTTGTTGGGTGGAGGCAGGATATGCTTCTCTGAAGAGACACGTTTTCAGGGATCACCTAAAAGGGGATAGAGTTGGAGATAAAAAGATTGGGGTAGGAAATTCCAAAGGATGGGAGAGGCTGAGGAGAAGTCCTGGAGGCGAGTGTGTGAGGTGGTGACATAGGAACTAGAGAGCAGGTGGTTTTAGGAGGAACGAAGGGGACGATTTGGTTGGTATTTTGAGACTAAGTTAGTGATGTAGCTGGGGGCTGGGTTGTGGATGGCTTTGTAAGTTGTTAGTATTTTGAATATCATTTGTGTGTGGATTGGCAAAGAGAGCTAGCAGACACAGAGCGGTTTGTAAGGTGGATGAGTCTGGCAGCATCATTCATGATGGACTGAAGGTGGGTATAACCTAGTTAAAGTTAAGCCGAAGCGGGAGTTGCAGTAGTCGAGGCGAGAGATAACCAGGGAGTCAATTAGGAGCTCTGTAGTTTCATTGGTTAGGAAGTGGCATATTTTGGAGATGTTGCGGAGGTTGAGGTGGAAAGCTTTGGAAAGTGATTGGGTGTGGGGCCGAAAGGAGAGTTCAGAGTCAAGGATAACAACACCTAGCACCCTGGAATGGGGGGATGGGCTGATAGTTGTGTCATTGATCTTGGGAGAGAAATCAGGGGCAGAGGCATGTTGTGGAGGAAATATCATGAAATATTTTTATGAGACTAGCAGTCAGAGGCAGCAGTGCCTTAGATCTCACACCACAGATATACAGCCAAGGGGCTGTCAGCACAGAAGTGCCTAGGCCAGTGGTTCTCAACTTGGGGGTCAAATTATGATTTGCCAGAGGTCACCAAATCCTGGGCTGTTCCTGAATCCCCGCACCCCTCTCTGTCTTTTTGCATCTGCCCAGCTGGGCTGTTCCCAGAGCCCACGGCTGCCGACTCAGCCTCTTTGCAGCCGTCCATTCAGTTCACGGCATGGCTGGTGGGGCAGAGACTAGAGGTCCGCTGACTGGTGAGGATTGTGAGGTGGGAGGGGCTAGAAGAGACCTTATCTCCTGATTTCTACATAGGTGTCACTGCTACATGGCACCACAAAGTTGGAAACACAGTGGGTAACACTACCTGTGATTCTAGTTGCCATTAAAAGTCCCCACTACAGTTCTTGGATCAGCAGATGACCTTGATCAAGAGCACCTAAGGGTGATCAGAACAACCCCCAAGCATTGCCACTCATCCCATTCCCCCCTTTCCATCAAGGAAGGAATACAAATAGAGAATAAATGGAAGGGAGAGGACACGAGGGGAGGAAGAAACAAAAAGGGAGAGAAAGAATAAGAAAATTGGGGGGGACAAGAAATTTGGATAGCGAGAGATAAAAGGGAAAGAAAGGAGAACAAAGAGATGGAGTGGTATATCCTAAAATGTACCATATGAGGTTTTAATACTGTATGAGTGGAGGGGCTCAGGAAGCGCAAAATTTCCATGGGTTAGGGGCACAAATTACTTGTCCTGCCTTGGGTGCTGACAACCCACGCTACAAAATAATTTTACTGTTAGGGGTCCCCACAACTTTGGAAATTGTATCAAGGGGTCACGGCAATAAAAGGTTGAAAACCACTGGCCTAGGCACTCGCATACCAGGAAGTATACTGCAGTTTTTCAATTCAAGACAAATGTACATTTTTCAGCAATTTAACATTTCTAGATGTTTCCTATAATGTAGCAAATCTTACTCTAACCATTAAGGCCTCTTTCACACTTGTCCGCCTTGAGACTGAAAAGTCGCATGACAAGTCGTACCCGATGATTTACACTGAGTATCATTCATATCTGTGCAACTTCAAAGTAGTCCCTGTATTACTTTGATGCGAGTTACACTGGCATTCCCTGAAATCGCTGCAAAATGGCGGTAGTGTGAAAGGGACCTCAAAGCTTGTGTCTACCTTATATGTTGTCATGAATTTTTCAACATAGGCAAAGTCCATGCAAATGATTGTTTATGTTCCCTTGGGCACAGTCTCTTGTAAGGTAATCTGTTGTTCGGTTAATTGTATTAGGTATGTGGCTTGTGCATCAACAGAGGAGGAACACAATCTGACGGTCTTCCAGTATCGGGGAAAGATATACTATCGTTCTTGTCAGACTATTCCATCAGGAGCAGAACTTATGGTATGGATTGGTGAGGAGTATGCCAGAACCCTGGGCCTCAAACTAGGTAAATAAAACAAATATAAATCTATTGAAATATTGTTACAAGGGTTGTCTCGATACCACTTTTTAAGGACCGAGTACAAGTACCGATACTTTTTTTCAAGTACTCGCCGATACCGAATACCGATACTTTTTTTTAAATGTCCCCCACGAATGCAGCCATGTCCCCCCCCCGAATGCAGCCATGTTCCCCCCACGAATGCAGCCATGTCCCCCCCACGAATGCAGCCATGTCCCCCCCCACGAATGCAGCCATGTCCCCCCCCCCGAATGCAGCATGCCATGTCCCCCCCCACGATTGCATGCCATGTCCCCCCCCATGTGCCAGTGCAGAATGCCCCCCAATCCCCCCCCCCCCCCCCAAAATATCCCACGAATGTCCCCCCAAATGTGCCCCCCATGTCACGAAGCCATGTCCCCCAGAATGCCACCAAAATGCCCCCATGTCCCCCCCCAATGCAGCCATGTCCCCCCCCACGAAAATGCAGCCATGTCCCCCCCAAAATGCCATGTCCCCCCCCCGAAATGCAGCAGCCATGTCCCCCCCCATAATGGATGTATGCCACCCATGCAGCCATGCCCCCCATATGCCCCCACATATGCAGCCATGTCTCCCCATACCTAGATGCAGATGCCGCCGCCTAGTTAATCAGCGCGGGGAACATTACAGCTTTATAGACACTCCCCCTTGCTCGGGCTCTTTGATAGACAGATCACCCAGTCCAATCCCGAGCAAGGGGGAGTGTCTATACGCGGCACGGCAAATGAAAGCTGTAATGTTTCCCACGCTGATTAACTATGCGGCGGCGTTGTGGTTTGCGGCGGGGGGGGGGGGGGTTCGTATTGGCATCGGATTTGGGGCATTTGCATGAGTACAAGTACTCCAGCAAATGCTCGGTATCGGGACAACCCTAATTGTTACACTTATGTTTATTTTTTATTTAATTTTTTTTTTTATTGAATTTATTTAAGATGAAACAGATCGCAGGATAACAGTTAAATGGTAGCCAAAGCAGACAGTAGCAGAAGAATACAAGTATTAAAGTTGCCTTTTATGGGTAGAGTTAGGGATGAGGGATTATTTTCCGACCCATTGGGCCCCTTATAGCTGGCTTACTGGTAAGTCGTGTGTTTCAACAAAGTGTTTTTCAAACCAATTTTGTTTTCTAAACTCTGGTGGGTGTTTGGGTGAAACAGTGTTGAGATAAGAGGAGAGAAGGGTAAGAGGAAAGAAAAGGGAAGAAGAAGGGAAGAGAGAATCGAAGAGAGGGGGTGATGAATCGGGTCCAGCCGCCGCCACCTCGCTCCGACCTCGGGTCCTCCCGGGTGCCACTCGCCTTGGGACTAGGGTCGGGGCTCCATGCCATTGTATCCTGGCCGTCATATGCTCCCCTCAATCTACGTCCTTGATCTGGAGTGTGGGGGGTCTGGGGACGGGGTGGGGCATGTGGGGGGGGGGTTTTAAAGTATTGGTATAGGTGGGGCTGTTTTGTTATGTGTCTAAGTAGTTTTTTTTTTTTTATGGTTTAGATAGGCGGGTTTGAGATGATACAAAGAAAAGTTTAACTTATGTTAAAAAAAGGACTAAGAGAAAAAAAAAAAAAAAACATGGTTATTAGTGAGAAAGTATGCAGCATCAATCCCTTCTGGCTTTTTGAGTAAGAATTCAGTTAAAAATGCTTAGTTCTCTCCTCTGCTCTCAGTAGAGGTGGTTGTAACAAAAAGATTGGGGGAAGAGGCAGCCTTAAGGTTAGAGGAGGTTCATTTAAATATAAAGATAAAAGGCACAGGCAACTCACATTTTTTGGAAGTTAAAAAAAGGTAGGGTTTGGTGCCTATTTCTTTAGAGGTGGTAATCGGTTCTTTGGGGGGGCACTTGCTGTGCGGGGAAGGGTTCTGTTGTGAGGGTTGGAAGCTCTGGGGGCCTGGCGGGCGATAACCAGGTGAGGATTGGGGTGGTGGGTGCTGCGAAAGGGGAAGGTGAAGGTGGAATAATAGGGTTGAGATGAGGATAGAAGGGTGATTGGATGTGAGTGGGTCTTTTATCAAGTAGAGCTTGATAAAGCGGTTGCGCTGCCGCATGGTTAATTTTTTTTTTTTTTAAAAAAAAAAAAAATTCCTTTACAACTCCTTTAATTTAATTTTCATTAAAAAAAATTAAAATTTTTTTTCAATATTTTTATTATTTTTAAATAAGCATACAAAAACGTTTTTGTTATTGTATTTTTATTAGTAACAATTTCATACAAAAAGCTAGGGAAATTGATGATCGTCAGTGTGTGGCAACGTCAAAAGTAGTAGTTTATTGGGAGATTAATTGTGAAGTGTTGGCAGATTCAATTGGTGAATAGTTGATCCAGGATCCCATTTTATTATTCACCGGTTAAGGAATAGCCGATAATCAAGGGAGGAAGGACTATTTAGTTTAGATAGTAGGATAATAATGACTAGAGGGGATGGGCTAGATTTAGTATAGATATTCTTGCCGTACAATATATAGGCTTGCGGAACTTTAAGGAAGAGTCGGGGTAATCGGGAGAATATGTCCGTAAAACTCCGCGGATTGGTCCGGGGTGTGTGATTTGACGCATGTGTGGGAAATTTTATTTCCAGGTTTGGTTTGGCGGATCAACGTGTGGAACGTTGAATATGGAAATAAAATGCTTCCTTGCGTCGAATCAATTCGACCGGGGCCCCAGGGGATTAAACCTTTAAAGCAAAGTTAAAACTTTTTCGTGATTTGTCGGAAAGGGTTTACACACGGATCAAATGGGAATGGTGGAGGTTATGTGTAAGATCGGGTAGGACGTGGGTAAGAAAGTCCGGCGTATCTTGTTTTTCTGTTAGTAAGTGGGATGAGTTTGTATTGGGTAAGAGCGGTGTAGAGGGAGGTACGTGGATGTGTGTATCTATAGGCAAGATTTGGGCGGATTGTCGATTTAGGCGGTTGTAAATTGGATATGAGTAGAAATAATTAGGATGGTTTGTGTAAAGGTTAAGTTACGGCGATTAGGGTTGGCGTTTTATAATTTTATTTTGGTGGATATTGGGGTAGAGGGGAGGTTTTAGAGGTTACGAAGGACGGGTAGGGTTGTAGATAGGACGGGGATTGTAGTAAAGGACTTTTTTCGGGGTCAATGACAATAGGGTGTAGGATAGGGAGAATGGAGGCAGGGTTTTTTTGTGGAGGGGTATGGCGCTGGGGGAATTACGTTGGGGGGTGTTTTAAAAAAAATTAAGGCGTTTGGGTAATTTGCATGGGCGCGGACGGGCCCATTTCGCTAGCCGACACAATTACGGAGGTAAGTGCTTTGTGATTTAAATATGAAAGTTATGGGAGGGAGTAACGTAAAGGCTACGCTTACGCTACGCACGACAAAGATACGTCTAAATCCAATGAATCTAGCACTATATTTTTTTGTTGGGTCTTCGGAGCCTCCCATCCAGCAGTGCATTCATGCAGAGGCGATTTAAGGAGATTCACTGGGGGTGATGATCATTTTAAACACATTGGGTGCATGAGGAGGGTTTAAGGTTATATGCAGGTATGATAAATATTTAAAACACAATTGGTTGGTTTGGTTAATATTTAAACTAAATTTTGAGCCAATGAAATTGCAATTTAATGGTTTTTTTTTGGAGGCAATGCTCGCTTGTATAAGAATTTTTGGATTCGGACGTGCGTCGCTTTAAAAGATTTTGGCGTCCCGACGGGTTCCAAACAAAATTGGCGTCCTTTTTTTACCTTAGAGATTCTTTTGGTAGTATTATTTTTTGCGGTATTTATTTTTTGCGCGTATTTTGAAAAAAAATAGCGACATTTTTTAAAATTATGCTTAATTTTTTATTAATTAAAAATATATGTGTTAAAAAATTTTTTTTTTTCCCTCAGTTTAGGCCGATACAGTAGGTGACTGGGATATTGTGTCAATCTCGCTCCCTTTCTCGGCGAGATTGAGCACTTGCGAGCCCCATCGCGAGAGCCAGCGCCGAGGGCTTGCCGCGACGTGGGACAAAAGTCATAGAAGCGACGGGGATCCGACACGGATTCCGCCAATTCTACACGGGGGCGGAGTTTGTTATGAATCCTGAAGGAGAAATCCCCGCCGGATTTAAAAAAAAATCCGGCATGGGTTCCCCCCTCAGGAGCATAACGGGCCTTAGGTCTGTTATGGGTTGTAAGGAGACCCCCCCACCCGCCGAAAAAAACGGCGTGGGGGTCCCCCACAATCCATAACAGACCCGTATCCAAAGCATGCCGGCCGGCCGGTCAGGAAGGGAGTGGGGGCGAGCGAGCGCCCCCCCCTCCTGAGCCGTACCGGGCAGCATGCCCTCAACATGGGGGGGTTAGGTGCTCTGGGGCAGGGGGCGCACTGCGGCCCCCCACCCCAGAGCACCCTGTCCCCATGTTGATGAGGACAGGGCCCCTTCCCGACAACCCTGGCCGTTGGTTGTCGGGGTATGCGGGCGGGAGACTTATCGGAATCTGGAAGCCCCCTTTAATAAGGGGGCCCCCAGATACCGGCCCCCCACCCTAAGTGAATGAGTATGGGGTACATCGTACCCCTACCCATTCACCTGCAAATAAAAAGTGTAAACACAAATAAAACACACAGGGTATTGAAATATTTTATTAGTTGGCCGCCGGGGGGGTGGTGTTGATCGCTTTTATAAAAGCGCCCCCCTCCGGCGGGCTTCTGTGGGGGGTGGGTGCCGCCGTCTGGTTCTCTTCCGCCGCCGGGGGGCGCTTTGATAAAAGCGCCCACCACCCGGCGGGCTTCTTTCGACGTCTTCGGCGGCTGGGGGGTCTTCTCCCACTCTCCGGGGTCTTCTCCGGGGGTCTTCTCCGCTCTCCGGGGGTCTTCTCCGCTCTCCGGGGGTCTTCTTCTTCTTCAGGACTCGCCGCCGCTATCTTCGTGTGTTAGCTCAATTACTAGCGGCGGCGGCCCCCTCTTCTGCGACGTCGGCGTCTTCTTCTTCTTCTGCTCTCCAGATGTTGACGCGACGCTTCCTTCCGCTGTTATGCCGGGCGCGCGGCTCGCAGCGAAATATATAGGCCTGTCTTGTGACGTCGCAGTCCCATCATGCTCCGGTAGGTACCACGTGGTACCTACCGGAGCATGTTGTCGGGAAGGGGCCCTGTCCTCATCAACATGGGGACAGGGTGCTCTGGGGTGGGGGGCCGCAGTGCGCCCCCTGCCCCAGAGCACCTAACCCCCCCATGTTGAGGGCATGCTGCCCGGTACGGCTCAGGAGGGGGGGGGCGCTCGCTCGCCCCCACTCCCTTCCTGACCGGCCGGCCGGCGTGCTTTGGATACGGGTCTGTTATGGATTGTGGGGGACCCCCACGCCGTTTTTTCGGCGTAGGGGGGGTCTCCTTACAACCCATAACAGACCTAAGGGCCCGTTATGCTCCTGAGGGGGGAACCCATGCCGGATTTTTCTTTAAATCCGGCGGGGATTTCTCCTTCAGGATTCATAACAAACTCCGCCCACGTGTAGAATTGGCGGGAATCCGCGTCGGATCCCCGTCGCTTCTATGACGCGCTCGCTGGAATGTGCTTTTACTATTCCAGCGAGTGCGAGATGTCGGCAGCCTGTCGCCGAGATTCAGCGCGATGCTGGCGTGCTAAAAACACATTCTCGGCGGCAGGCACTGTACGTATTCTTCTACATATTTTTCATTAAAAAAATCGCAATAAGCATTTATTGATTGGTTTGCCCAAAAGTTAAAGCGTTTACAAAATAGGGGGTCATTTTATGGCATTTTTATTAATATTTTTTTTTTTTACTAGTAATGGCGGCGATCAGCATTTTTTTTCAGTACTGCGACATGGCGGGCACTTCGGACACTGTTGACACATTTTTGGGGCCATTGGCATTTTTATAGCGATCAATGCTATAAAAATGCATTGGATTACTATAAAAATGCCATTGGCAGTGAAGAGGTTAACACTAGGGGGCAGGGAGGGGGTTAAGTGTGTTCCTGGGTGTGTTCTAACTGTATGGGGGGGTGGCCTCACTAGGGGAAATCACTGATCTTCTGTTCATACATTGTATGAACAGAAGATCAGTGTTTCCCCCACTGACAGGAACGAGAGCTGTGTGTTTACATCTGTAACGAGCGATCGCGTGTGCCCGGCGGCGATCGTACCCGCCGGGCACGCGGCCGCTTTAGAGCTACGGGCTCTCGCCCAGCAGTGCCACCGTCCCGCAGTAATTTGACGGCGGGCGGTTGGCAAGTAGTAGTAATATTTTTTTTCCCGAAGACTCCTTGGATGTGTGACATCATTTTGGCCTAGACCAGAAATTGGGCAGCAACTAAAATAAAATAAAAAAAAGCTTAAAACAAATACCCTTTATTATGCCTTACTATCTATTTACTAAGGCTAGCAGCATAAGGATTAAAAATATTTAATGTTGATTAAGAGAGTGTAGATCCGCTTTAAAGTAGGTGTGATCAAATGCTTTAGGCAAGTCAACCAAGGTGAAATTGGAAAAGCTTCTACAAGGCCTGGAGGCACAATAAATACATAAATGTAGTCAGCAGCTATTATTATCACTTAATAAATATTTTTTTGTTTCATTTTAAATGATTATTGTGGGAGTTGGCAGTGGGGATTGTTTTTATTTTATTTTTTATTTATTTTTTAATATTTATTTTTTGTTAGCAAACATCACAGTATTAATGCGTGAGAGTAGATGGATAGCTTAGAATGCATGACGACACATTATAGGATTTGTAAATGAATACTGCCCAAAACTGCGACTAAATTCACAAATCTACTCCCTGGTGCCAGTGCTTACCGTTACCGTCTATCCCTTCTCTAGGAAAAATTACTGTAATTTTAGGGACATGGGGCATGGCATCAGTCTCTACAATTCAGCTTATGGATACTGAGCAGAAAATTAACAAAAGGTAAGGGGTAAAGACAGTATTATAGTCTAGCCTAGCCTTGTGGAGCCTAGCTACATTTTTTAGTTTTTTTGCATATTTTTATATATTTTTCTTTAACCACTTGCCGCCCACCGACATTTATGCAGGCTGGATGACATACACATATGTGATCTAGCCTGTCTTGGGTTGGGAGCATACAGCACGCCACTGCCGTGACCGCTGTGTCCACCAGATCTCGGTACCCAGCCACTTTCAGTGGCCAAAGGATCTTGTTTTGCTATCCGGTCTCATGATCACAATGTCCATAATACTGTTATGATTTAATTTCGTTCATACCAACTGTTTCCTATAATGATGTGATTGGTCCACAGCTATCACATGGTATCTCGCCACCCTGTGCTATGTGATTTAGCTGCAGCCAATCGCTAGTAATCACTGACTTGGTAACATTAGTAGTTAGATCGCTATATGGCTTTGGTTGACTGTACTTTTATTGTGTTTTCTAGGTGAGCATTTTAAATATGAATTTGGTGAAAAGGAACTGCTGATGAAGTTGTTCCAAGATTTGCAAATTAAACCATTGGATCACATATCCAGTCAAAACCAATACCTCTGCAGTGATATGGTCAGCCCTATAATGCAGTCACATAAACCAAGCTATCCCGTAAACAACATCGGTCACTCCTCTGGATTTCAGCTGCTTGAAGGAACGCAGAACCTTGTTAGCCTTGGCCGCGCTCAGAGCCGGTACTGGACTTTTTTTGGCTTCCAAGGCGATGCCTATGGTCGGATAATTGATAAAACTAAAATAATTTGCAAAATCTGTGGTGTTAGACTTTCCTACAGTGGCAATACCACTAACTTGAGACAGCATCTTATTTATAAACATAGACGAGAGTACAATGAACTGGTGGGAACCCAGGGGGCAGTAGTTGACCCTCAAAAAAGTGTAGAGGTTGTTCCACCTCGTGAAGTGGCTTCTAGGGCTGTGGTGGCTCCTACAGTGGGAAGAACAACCAAAGCGGTGGCAGATTTTATTGTTTGTGACCTGATGCCTGTTGAAATAATTGAAGGGGAAGGTTTTACTCATTTGCTGTCAGTACTGGACCCAAATTACAAACTACCAGCAGCTTCTTTTCTGGCCCATACCATTTTACATGAGATGTATGTCCAAGCGAAAATAAAAGTGGGAGAGGTAGTGAAGAATCTACAAGATTGTTCAGTAAGCCTGGACCTATGGAAGCACAGTGGTTCTTTGTCCTACCTCACTCTCATTATCCATTACGTTGATGAAGGATTTGAATCTAAGAACATGGTGCTATCCAGTAGGGTTGTCTCAGAAGACCTTTCTGAAGATAGCCTGAAGTCAGTCCTTCTTGATGTAGCAGAAGAATGGGGGATACGGGAGAACACATCCTATGCAGTCGGGCTTAGCAGTCCCTCTGTAAAATCAGCAGCCTCAAAAGTGGGTTGGAAGTCTCTGCCATGCGTAGGACAGGTTCTTCGAGGCTGCATTGAAGCAATTCTTCAACACCACACAATACAGACAACACTGGATAGATTCAGAAGACTGATAGCCACTGTTTTCTCATCAACTACTCAGAATGAAGAGTTGACCACCCATGGTCCCGTATTAAAGGTGCATTTGAAAATGTTCCTTCGTGATGGAACTAAATGGTACAGCATTTACACTTTATTGCAGAGCATTGTTGACCATTCCAAGTTTTTTAAAGGTCTCATTGAAACACTGAATGAAGACGGCATAGCTTTGGAGTCAGGGGACTGGTCAATTCTCCAAGATGTTGTAGACATCCTTAAACCTTTAGCTATTGCTACCTCAACTTTTACCAAAGATCAGTTTGCTGGGTTGTCCCTGGTGAAACCCGTGATAACCAGCTTATTGTATAAACACTTGGCATCTAATGAGTGGGATTCAGACTTTTGCAAGAACATTAAAAAGGCCATACACGAAGAATTGAGTTTTAAGTATTCCGACAGCGAGGTCAATCAGGTTCTCAATTTGGCATGTGCCTTGGACCCTCGTTTTCGTGGCCTTGACTTCCTCAGCCAACCAGACCGCGTAGAGACCCTTCATTTACTGAAGCTCGAAGCGTCAAGTCTGGCAAAGACACAGCCAACTGAAACTGCTTGTGTTACACCTGATCCTCAAAACACAAGGCCAGCAGCGAAAAAACCCAAGCAAGATTCTGGCATCGAGTTCCTCCTCGGAGACTTGTGTAGTGTAAGAAATGCTTCAGGTAGCACAGTTAACCAGCAGGCGGAACAAGAAATTAGTAGCTTCCAAACTAGTGAAGCTTCCTCCTTATGCCAGGACCCATTGCAGTGGTGGAAAATGCATTATACCCAGTACCCACTTTTGGCCCGGGCAGCACGTAAACTCTTGGCCATCCCTGCTACTTCTGTACCCACAAGCTGGCTGTTTACAGATGCTGGCTTGACAGTTTACAGGAAGCGGTCAGCTTTGACGGCGGAGCATGTAGATATGCTAGTCTTTTTAAATGGTAATAGATCAATTCTCTAAACTGGTACTGGTTGGTCTTTCACATCTGTGCCTCTCCTCTCCCCATCTTGGCCACCATTTGCAAGTGGCACACTGTGTTTCCTACAGGTCTGATCTAGTGCTTCCAGTGCTATACCTAATAAGAACAAGTTATTTGTTTTTGGTCTAAACCAGTATGTAGATTTAAAATTACAATTGCTTCCTTTATGCTCAAAAATACATACGGAGAGATTTGTAAAGAGTGGTGCAGAAAACTTTCTCGCAAATTATGCATATTTTTATGCATACTTCAAGAGTTGCTATAGTAATGTATTTGAGGTTAATAGTCTATATAGCAGCAATTGTGTAGGAAAATGGTAAAAAAAAAAAAAACACAATTACAAGGTATGTGCATAAGCAAAACAAAATTCCAAAAAAAAAATGAATGCATAAAAGCACCAATATAATGCTGCCCAACTCTTTATAAATCTCCCCAAGAGTCGTTTAAGGTCCAACTCTCTTCCCTATTTGGAAGAAACATAATTGGGTATTATCATTTTTACTCTTATTTGTATGAATTCTCATACCCTTCAGTATTTTAAGTTATGCTTGCGTGGAAATTTTAATTTTTTTTTTCTAAAATGTCATCTTCTGAAAATTGTCTTTTTGTCCCGTCCAAAATTATTTTTTGAGCATATGTGTATATGCAATAATGATCAATTTAGTGCCAACCGCGCCATACATTTACAGGGATATCCTCTAATCCCCCCCCCCCCAATTATACCAAAGTGACTGATCATAAAACAGTGTTACCACTTATAACAATATCTTAAAGGTCCTTTCCACCCAAGGCTGATAATGTGAATTTGAATAATATCTGGCAAGCTGATATATATAATATATTTATATATTTAAATTGCTGGTGGACTTAATTGGTTTAATTGACACCAGATGCCCTGTCCCATTTGCCTGCTATTACTGTTGCAATGCCAAATACTGTTCAGATTAGAAAGACAGAGCACACGTACACGACAAGCTGCTAGGTTTGTTGATCGCTATCATTGCACAAGCTAAAATTTAAAAGCAAGTTTCTCGGAATAATAACCTCCAGCATTCACATACACCGTGTTCTAATCTCAAGTGTCCAGCAGCAAACATATTCCAGGTAACCTTATCCAAATAAAACTAGCAATATTAATTATTCTTAAAGCAGAACTAAACTGTACCTGAGCATCACAAAGTGAAAATGCTATTTTATTATTTTTTAACATTCAAAGCAAACTCATCCATCCATCTCTCCATGCTTTTTTTGTTGTTGAGCAATCGCATTGAAAACCACCCACCCCTAGCATTTGTAATTGTGGCCATTTTGAGTAAGGGCAGATGATTTATGTAGTATTTACTTTTTGGAATCCATCTGCCCTTAGATCAGGCATGCAGGCAGGAGAGGGTGTGCTTAGCTGAGAAAGCCTCTCCTCCAGAAACAAAAATGCCCCTGGAAATGTAAAACAAGAAAAATTATAATATACATGCCTATCCAACCACCGGGTGGCAGATCCAGCCGAGCCTGTCACTGACAAAATAGGGGTAAATCTGGGTGTGAGCTTGGTCTATCTATGAATGATGTCAGCAATCCCAATAGGCACACTCACGGAATTGTGGGTGGTGGTAACTGAGCCTAACAGTAGAACCGCCCACAAATTGGGCTTCTGCCAGGTGGGGAGCTCACGACCAGGTATTTAACTAAAAAGGCATCTTCACAATCCAGTAGAAGTTCACTTAATAGGCAAAGAAACTAATTTATACATTATTGTTTGTAGCAGTATTTACGTTTTGAAAGCTCATGAAAGTTATTCAAGCAAAGTAGGTTCTGACTGGCTGTTCTGGATTACTACACTATACACTTAACTCCTCGTACCATTAATTAGACAAGCCCAAAACTGTGATACAGTTTCCATTTCCTTTTTTTTTTTTTTGTCACCCCTGTCTCTTGGCCACCATTCTCCTAAGTGAGAATGATGTCACACTGCTCTGAAGCCACCTGGGACATGCACATCAGGATACTGCAGTTTCCATACAGGAGCTATAGGCAGGTGGTCTCAATGGTGTGTTATCAAGGGGCTGGGCTGTCTGAACCAGGAAAAGGCAGACAGGGACAACATGTAGAATGGCTGGTGAATATGTCAATTGTGCATAACACCAACAAAAAAGGTAAGAGGCCAAAAGTTCTTTATGGATCTCAACTAAGAACCCAAACAGTTTTGGGGTGCGTTAATGCGTTGAGGCAACCATTTATTTGAAAGGGCTTCCAGCGCACTTCAACACAGCAAATATCAATTTTTTTATGAGGGTAATGTATGATAATATGTCACGACTCTGCACTGTGGTACGCATGTTGCCATGCATTGTGGTAACATGCAGTGTAGTGTCTGTTACTGAATGTTGTCACAACGCATACATCAGAATAGGCCTCATCTAACTGTTTTATTTATTACATGCACATGAAAACCTGTTGATTTGTAAAAGTGTTTGTGGGGGGGGGGGGGGGGGTTGGCTCCTGCAGGAATGACTCTTATCACAAAGACCGTGCCCCTGCTCTCGTAAAGGTTTTAAAGAGGATTTCCCATTTAGCTGTATATTTTTCTATTTCCTTCATGGACCTCTTGATAATTGAAAGATAAAGGTTCTGGTCTCTGCAGAATGCAAAATGCTGCCATGACTTCTTAATGCCCTTTAACTTGCTATTCTTCTCTGCTAGAGTTTGTGTCTTTTGACTAAACAATGTCAGAACCTCTGGACAGACACATGTATTCCTGTAGAATAGTTCATATGAATCTCTAGAGCAGTAGTCTCCAAACTGTGGCCCAGGGGCTGGATGTGGCCTTTTGCTTGCCTTTATCTGGCTCTTGGGGCACCGTTTCTCACTGATACGAGACACTATTCCTCCCACTGACACCATTGATAGGGGACTATCCCTCCCACTGACACCATTGATAGGGGACTATCCCTCCCACTGACACCATTGATAGGGGACTATCCCTCCCACTGACACCATTGATAGGGGACTATCCCTCCCACTGACACCATTGATAGGGGACTATCCCTCCCACTGACACCATTGATAGGGGACTATCCCTCCCACTGACACCATTGATAGGGGACTATCCCTCCCACTGACACCATTGATAGGGGACTATCCCTCCCACTGACCCATTGATAGGGGACTATCCCTCCCACTGACACCATTGATAGGGGACTATCCCTCCCACTGCACCCATTGATAGGGGACTATCCCTCCCACTGACACCATTGATAGGGGACTATCCCTCCCACTGACACCATTGATAGGGGACTATCCCTCCCACTGACACCATTGATAGGGGACTATGCCTCCCACTGACACCATTGATAGGGGACTATCCCTCCCACTGACACCATTGATAGGGGACTATCCCTCCCACTGACACCATTGATAGGGGACTATCCCTCCCACTGACACCATTGATAGGGGACTATCCCTCCCATTGACCCCATCGATGGGGGACCTATTCCTCCCATTGACCCCATCGATGGGGGACCTATTCCTCCCATTGACCCCATCGATGGGGGACCTATTCCTCCCATTGACCCCATCGATGGGGGACCTATTCCTCCCATTGACCCCATCGATGGGGGACTATTCTTCCCACTAACGCTAATGATTGGGCACCATTTCTTAGTTTAAATAACGCATCTATTGAAAAGTGTTTATAATCATTAAAGAATGTCCACCAACACCCTGGCTATAGCTGGTTATACACTATTCAATTTGTTTTCATTAAGCCTGCTTTTTACATTCGATTTTGAAGTGAATTGTCACACAGCCATTCGCACTCGGGCGTGTTCTGATCTGTTCTAACTTGCACTCGCCTGGGTCTCCGACCAGTTGACTTAGTCTTGACGAACTAGTAGAAGAAATAACACTTGTGTGCTGTTGGAGGAAAATGATTGACAGGAATATGGAGCAGTGCATTACCATAACATTTTGTGTAAAAATTGGCAAAATGTTAGCTCTGTTACAACAGGCTTATGGTAACTATTCCATGGAGAAATCAAGTGTTTATCAATGGTATAGGTGGTTTAAGGGGGGGGGGGGGCAGAATGTCCATGGTGACTCAATAAGTTGGCAGCCAAAAACACAACGTACGGATGCAAATGTGGACAGAGTGCGAACCCTCCTCCCCTGTATTTTTTTTTTTTTTTACCACAAGGGGATAGTTAATTACTGGTTCAAAGAACATGGTACAACGGTCAACCAACATTGTTACTTGGCAATTCTGAAAAGGTTAAGGGAATCTGGAGGAAAAGACCAGAACTCTGGCCCGACAAGTGTATTCTCCACCATACCTCTCCAATGCTTCTGCACAAACATATTTTTTTTACAGTCCATTCTGGGAATTAAATTGTCACACCTCGTATTCTGACAGATGGCACCAATGACTTGTAGAATGCCCATGTGATCAGATGCAGCTACTGTTCGTCAGACACTTTTTTTACCCAGCTCCTTAATTTTTTTTTAAATGAAGGATGTTGGGCAGAGGGGCCTGAACGGGCTAATTACTAAGCCGGTTACTAAGCCGGTTCACCAAGAACTGGGCAAAATGTAAACTATCTATGGCCAGCTTTTAATTTGTTTGAGGAATAATTGATAGGTCAGTATGGATCTATCTGGTTGATCACTATTGCTTTCAAAACAAACTTACAAATTTGTAGAAAGATTTTGCATTAGGTTGTGGCTGGGTAATGCATACATTGGGTGTTTGTAGGCATCTTCAGTGAAATGAGCCTGATAGGCCACGTACACACGATCAGACCGGTCCGATGAAACTGGCCTGAAGACCAGTTTCATCGGACCGAATTGATCGTGTGTACGGCCCATCGGACCAAAGTTTTAAAACTTGCTTTAAAATCTGTCCGATGGACACCTGTCCGTCGGACCAAAACGATGGTTAGTACACAAAAGCATCGGACCAAAAACCCGCGCATGCTCAGAATCAAGTCGACGCATGCTTGGAAGCATTGAACTTCGTTTTTTCAGCACGTCGTTGTGTTCTGGCCCAATGGGATTTTGGACTAATGGTGTGTACGCACATCAGACCATTAGACCACTTCAGCGGTGGTCCAATGAAAACGGTCCGTCGGACCAGTCTCATCGGTTTGGTCTGATCGTGTGTACGTGGCCATAAAGGTTACCAAGGCAAGAGGACATAAAATGCCTTGGAATAATCTGGCCATACATTAGTAGAATTTTGTTTTTAAATTTTAAGAACATTCGTTTTTCGATTTTCCAAATCATTAGTGGGGTCAAATTAGTGTTGGTTTTTGACTGCAGTGGCGACAAAATTAGAAGGAGCTGGATTTTTTATTTTTTTTCTTAAATTAATTTCTAACGATGAATGTGGTTTTCGTTCCAGAAAGTCCATATACTCTAAAATCGAATGTTGAAAGCAAGCGTTTTTCCAGCGACGTTTCAACAAGTCATTGAATATACTGATGATAATTTTCGTATGGTCGGCTTTAGAAAGCTAACAACATAAAATTGAGATTTAAATGTTGTGACAACCAGGATATGGCTAATTGTTTTTAGTTGTTTCCGTCTTTCATGACCACAGTCTGCTGTCATCTGGTTGATCTGTATTGAGCTGATAGAGTTTAAAGTAAGTGACATAAATATTTTACCTGCTGGGATATCAGTATTCATACTTTTCAGATTGTAGCTCCCAATGACCCACTTGCGTATTTGAAAGGGTTTTTTTCTTGGTTAGTTTAGCACAAATACTGAAGTCAACCAAAACATCATGAATTATAAAACACAAGTGGTTTTTTTTTTTTTTTGGTAGGAGAATTTTGATGCGGTGGTGTTTTCAATTCTATTTTTTCTTTCAAATAAAAAACTAGATATAGCAGACTATGTGTATATTATGGTAAAGGAAAATACTGCGCTAACATAAACTATTCTTAAACATAAACTAAAATAAGCAGCAGCTAGAAGTGAGCTACACACTAGCCCAACCTATTTAACGAATTGAAGGACATATACCAATACCAACAATATTGAGTTGTAAATCAATACAATCAATAGTGCAAAAAGTGTATGATTCCACCATATTAAAGGTAATAATACCAAAATCCCCAATTATAGTGCAAGTACAAATGTCTAATAATGAGTATATGTCCATAAACAAATAATGTGCATAAGCGAAACGGTATCAATAACGTGTTCCACCTCCGAATATAATGTGCTAGCACCACACAGAATGCGCGCTTGCCACAAGGCAAGCAATTTTAAGCTTGCAGCTGAAAACCCCAGCCAGAGCCTTTATCCAGGAGGTCTCTTGGGCGGCAGCTTCAGATGATCAAATACAACAGATGGCTGGAATATCTTGCTTGTTCAGGTTTCTCACAAGGTGATGAGATGTTACCAGAAAAGGAGCTCTCCTTAGCGTAAATCCAATATAAAAAAGGTATTTATTATAGTAAAAACAGCAGTAAAATGGCAACAAGTAGCCAGCTGGCGAACACCCGTCCGCTCAGACAGAAAAATGCGATGATTTCAACACGTCAAAAATGGCCAGGATTCGCAAAGCACTGCGCTGGCGTATCTCCAGATACGCCGCGTAAGTATAAATATGCCCGTCGTATTTGTGCACCGGACCCACAAACTAAGATACGCCTAAAAACAGACTTCATCACACTGACGTAAATTGCCTACGCCGGCGTAGAGTGGGCGCATATTTACGCTGGACGCATGTGGCTTTCCTATTGATTTTCTATTCAAATATGCAAATGAGGGACATACGCCGATTCATGAACGTACTTGCGCCCGGCGCATGATTTAAGCGGTTTGCGTAAGTTTTACGTTTGGTGTAAAGTTATTCCCCATAGATGAGGCGCAACCCATGCAAAGGTATGGACCAGGGAACACAAGCCTATGTATTGTATGTCTGTGAATATGGGCCAACGTGGGTCTGGCTGGGCGTAGGTTACGTTCACGGCGTACACAGTGATCCGGCGTATCTTAGGCAGTTCGGACGTGGTTGTACGCATGCGCACGGGGAATACGTCCATGTCCCGACGCATGCGCAGTTCATTTTAAGTCGTTGTCTGGTGCCAGGCACATCATTTTGCATGGGGTCACGCTTTATTAACATGGATCACGCCCACTTCCAGCCCACTTCCACTTACGCCTTCGAAATTACGTTACGCCGGCGCAACGTTGGGAGCATTTGCTTTGTGAATTCCATGCTTGCCTCTCTGCGTTGCGTCGGCGTAGCGTAAAAGAGATGCGCTACGGCGGCATAAAAAATTCTAACTGTGAATCTTACATATTATACTGTACGTGTTCTACACATAAAAGAAACCTATTTAATACGCTTTAGATTCTATTTAAGTAGCAGGTCTGGACAAAGTTTGAAGGGCTTTCGAACAAAATAGGATGTTCAATGATGGAAAGAACAAATGCTCGGAGTTATAATTTTTCCAAATTTCTGTATGAATGTTTGAACTAGGGTTGTCCCGATACCACTTTTTTTTAGGACCGAGTACAAGTACCGATACTTTTTTTCATGTACTCGCCGATACCGAATACCGATACTTTTTTTTAAATGCAGCCATGTCCCCCACATATATGCAGCCATGTCCCCCACATATATGCAGCCATGTCCCCCACATATATGCAGCCATGTCCCCCACATATATGCAGCCATGTCCCCCCACATATATGCAGCCATGTCCCCCCACATATTGCAGCCATGTCCCCCCACATATTGCAGCCATGTCCCCCCACATATTCAGCCATGTCCCCCGTACCTGATGATGATGCCGCTACCGCCGCGTTAATCACCGTGCGGCGAAAATTACAGGCACCTTTTAGTTTTAATAGCTGTTTTCCCTGCCGCGCCGAGTAAAGGACACTGCCCCTTGCTCGGGATTGGACAGATCTGTCCAATCCCGAGCAAGGAGGAGTGTCTATACGCGGCGGGGAAAACGGCTATTCAAACTAAAATGTTCGCCGCACAGTGATTCTATTTAGGCATCGGGGGTATTTGGGGGAGTACAAGTACTCCCGCAAATACTCGTTATCGGTACCGATACTGGTATCGGTATCGGGACAACCATTGTTTGAACCAAATTTAACTGGTGTATGGCCATCTCAAATCACCCTCTTCAACCTCTTGTCTTCTTTTCTGAGTACTCTCCCCAAAAAGAAAGTAGCAGCCAGCAACATTAACGCATTCCTTTGGCCTCTTTCTTTATCATCTAGGCTTGGATCGGTAGTATCGTTTTATTTTTAGCACTTTGCCTGAAGAACATTTTGACAGCTGATGCAAGCTAATTTTTTTTTGTAATTGCAGCCCAGTAAAGTGATGAAGTTAAAATGATTGCTATTTAGCACTATTTGCATCTAAATTGGCTACCGTAACTATATTGCAGTTACGGAACATGATTTTGTGAAAAAAAATATAAAAATTTGTGTGGCTACTTGTGGAAGAAATACTAAAGTAGGACTTCTGAGTGTAGACCATGTCCCGTAACATGTCCTGTGTCATGGCCACCTAATAACAAACTCTTTTTTTAGCTGAACCACTATAGCTCAGAAATGCATTCATTTCATTGTTCTTTAGATGTAGTAATTGGTTTCTTCCAGTCCATTAACTGTGATGGTATGAAGTTGGCAGAAGCCTCGTTGACTGTTTTCGTGTATCTCCTTTGTAACAATTTAAAGTTTCTTCTTAGCAGTAGATGACCATTCTTACTGGAAAGTCCACAAGGTATAGTTGTAAAAATGTCCATGATACTTGAATTATTGGTTTGACTTTTTTATGTTTATTTAAGTGTAAATACAAGTTGGTGTATTTATTTTTTATCCGTATTAAGGCATTTATGGAGTTATGTTAATGGGTAGGTTTTTTGTAGCTTAGGATGCTAATGGGTCTTAAAGTCCTGTAATGTGAATTTTCTTTCTACTAGATAATTGTTAAAGGTTAATGTGTTTTTGCCATTACTTTTTTTTTGTTTACTACCATTATCTTAAAAAAAAAAAAAAAAAAAATGGCAAGCTGATTAAGAAATCTGAAAGCTCACCTGGGATCTAAATTCTTGTGATATTTCTCCTTTTTGCTTTACAGCCCAAACTTGGAAATTGTTATTCCCCACAATATTATATAATTTTAAAGGTTCAAGACCTAATCGTGGTTCCATTCAAAAAATGCCAAGCATACTGTATATAGTGATGTTTAAGTCAATAAGAACTTGAGGAAAACCTTGGAGAGAAATACAGAGACTGCCATTGCTGCCCTTTTTTTTGGTTTAGAAGACACTGACCTAGAACAAACATGCAGATTAGAAAGTCAGTGAGGTCACAACTACTAACCTGGATACTACTCTCGGTCAGTGACTTAGAAAGCATTGGAGCCATTGGGTTAAGTTACCAGCCTATTTTCTTTAGTAAATAAACCACATAGGGCAACACAAAGCTACATTTGCAATGGCATTTTACCCTGGTGCAAATGGCGGCAGCAAGATTCTACTGATTCCTGCTGCTGTTTTTGACAAGTGTAAGAAAATGATTGTGGTCACTGAGCCCATACATGTCTATGACAGTTTGTCGGTGACTGCAGCTATTTGTGGCTGTTTATACAGCCAGTGATTACCAGTGATCCTTGCTGGACCCATACAAAGTAGAATTGGTAGATTCCTGCCACTGCCATTCGCATCGGTGTAAAATGGCCGTGTACATGTAGCCTAACAGTTAAAGGGTTTGTAAAGGATTTTTTATTTTTTTTTAACAGCTAATGCAGTGCTGTTTTCATGTCCTCATTGTTCGTTTTTGCTCTTAAGTTGCTGTAATTCATCTCTGATCTCCACACTTCCTGGTTGTCTGTTTCCTGATGACCACAGTACTGGGAGCTTTCTCTCTGTGGTCACTAATCAAGGAGGTGTGATTACTGTGTGTCTAAAACCCCTTATCACCAATCAGTTTCATTTTACAAACCATCACTGCCCTGGATTGGCTCTGTGGCTCTGTACAGCACAGGCAGGAAACAGCATGCAAAAACAAAACTGAAACTGCAGGTACATTATATGATAGATTTTTATCTATTTGTAATCGTTTATAAAAGGAATCAGTTAACTATTATGTCTCTATACCCTGTAATGTACCCTCATTTCAGCAAAAAATTTTTTTTCCTTTACAACTCCTTTAAGCACATAGCATTTTTTTCAAAGGAGAGATCACAGTAGAACTCTAAAGCCAGGCACACACCAAGTTAAAAAAAAAAAACTGACAGCTCCGGTCAGAGCCACAGTGTTAACCATGCAAGGTTAGTTCAGCAATCTCCCCTGCTGAGCTGTTGTGTTCTGACAGGTGGGGCAACCCCCGCCAGAACACTCCAATCAGCGCTCTCTGCCATTAACTGGGAGTGCTAATTGGGAGTCGGTCAGCTGCTGGTTTTCCAGCATGCATGTCCAACAGACCGACATACACACCAGCCAAATGTCAGCTCTTTTTTTGTAACCAGCCGTTGTCTCCAGACATTTGGCCCATGTGTACCCGGCTTAAAAATTTTCCATACATGTTTCCTTTTAATACAAAAGCATGTTTTGCTTTTTAATGCTTCTGCTCAGTTATGAAACCATACAATAAGTTCAAGGGGCACCCTTTACAGTTGGCATTGGTGGGAGTAGGGCAGGTGATGGGGCACGTAAAAAAAAAAATCTATTCTCTTAAAAAAAAAAGTTGGATTCTCTTTGAAATTTTGGTTTAACACTTTAAACATATTCCAGGTGCAGCCAGAATAGGTATGTCTCTTGCCCACATGCTACAGAGAAACGCCATTCTGTTTCTGTGTGGAAGCAGTGGTCTCTCTACAGCAGTCCAATGAGCCCCCTTGGCCATGAGTTTGAGGGTTGCTGATTGCAATGATTTAGGTCTGATATAGCAGGGTGCATGTCAGACCTCTACAAAGAAGAGCACTGCTTCCATGCAGAGAGCAATTATCATTCACTACACCATGCTGGCAGGGGACAGGCTTTTGTAATTTAGACTGTGCAGAAAAGCCTTAGAACCTTATATTGGCCACAATAGAAACACCTTATTAGGTGCTAGGTTAGGTATTTAGCTGACTTAACCCAAAAGTTAATTTTAAGTGGTACTGGGCTACAGCTTTGCTATGTGTTCATGACGAGCTTAAAAAAACTTGCCTGACCTTCCAGATGGTGCTATTACAGTTCTTATATGCTTTGGTAAGCACCATTTTGCTGTTCTCTGAGGGGTAAAATCATTAGAAATTTAGTGTAATCTTGTTTACAGAAGAATCCTATACCATGATAAACTGATCTCATGGAATGTACCTTATGTCAATGTCACTGAATGTGATTTATCAAGGTAATTTCAATGCTGATACTTCATCTACCTTATTGTTCCTTTTTAGCGCATAGATTTGTGATTTTATTACTTCTGCATTAAATGTTTTTTTAGTTTGTTTTCTTTGTATTTGGATCATGAGAAGTATTTGTATGTATTTGTATGTTTTGTCACTTCTGTAGCTGATAATAATGACAGAGGGCAAGCTTTATTAAACAGATGCCCTTGGTGTAAATTATATAAATTATAAAGTGTAAGGTAGAAGTCAAAGTTTTGATAGAATGATTATTACATAAAAAAAATATCATTGTTTATATTAGGCTGCCTATAAGAATATATTGTATGTGAAATCAGTTTCTAACTTCATTAAGTAGCTTTCAGTTCTGAACACTGCTTTGTTCTTATTGAAAAAAATAATAATAATGATGCTGGCATGCCTATGGGAACCAGTAATATATCTGCTAAGCATTGATACAGCCTCCACAGGCAAAGCGGATGTAATCATTGGGTTCAGCCAAGTTGCCACTCAACCGCGGTGCTCTAGTTCCTCTGGGTTTTTTCAGGATTCTGCAGGGCTCACGGAAAATTACTTTATACAAAAGGACCGTTTTGAAGGCTGCTATGTGATAATGTATTTTCCTGTTTTTAAACAGCATCATCTTATTACACAGTGTTTTAGAAAATACATAGAACCATTCGTAAGTCTTTATACCCCAGAGGAATGCCAACATCCCAACTCAATCTAACGTCCCAACTCATATACAGTCTAGGGCCAATTCTGCAATTCTATGTTTTGGCACTGTGGGGAAAACTCGAGCACCTGAAAGACATTTACACAATCAAAGCAAAAACTTGCAACCTGCACCATCCCGGTATCTGGGCTTCATTGAGCTAATGAACCCTCTTGATGAAAACATTTTATATTTTGTTATAACAGTAATCAGAAAAAGGTTATTGTCGTCATCTAATTTCCATTACTTTTTATGGCTGAATCAATGCTGGGTCTCTATAGCCTAGAGATTACTTAGAACCTAGTGCCATCACTGAAGCAGGAAGTATTGCTCAGGGACTTCTGTTCAGGCAGTACATTGGTCCTCCGTGACTTAGCTTGTTCCATCTACAAGATGGTGGCTTGTACTGTGTGTATGGGGTAAGTGCAGATTCATTGTTGACAGACTTCCTTTTGATATTTCTAGGGGACTCCGCAGCTTAATTCACAGATCCAACCAACTGCCATGTCTTTTACCAATGGGGTTTCACTTCACTTGTTGAATTTTCTTTTTGTGATAAGAATAATGCAATTGGTGTGTTGGGTTGTAGGTCTGGTACCTCCTGACAGTACAAGCTCACCCCTGGAGTCTATAAAATAAATAAGAGAAAAGTGGGTCAAATAGCCCATCATCCTCAACTTCCTACCAAATGACCTGTTTTGGATGTGCCCTTTATTGTTCTTGAGGCTAGTCTGGAGTGATTCGGCCTAGATTACTCTTCATCTGTGTTGCCCTATTCATCTTACCTTTGTCAATTCTCTCAGCTAGAGGAACCTTGTTCCATTAACATGTCAATAAACCAAAGAATGTTTTGAAAAATACAGCAATGACTAATAAACTACTGCTTCCTTTTTAAATGATGTTGTTTAATGCATGTAAAGATGGAATGATGAGCTGTTATACTTAGAGAACTTTAGGTGAAAAATGTATAAGGATTATTATGTGGATGTCTGTCATTGAGGTTCTTGGTAAGATTGTCAGGAAGCCATTTAAACTGGATACACGTATGTTCATTGCCTTGAACCTATAGATAATCTATACTACTTTGCATTATTTTGCAAAGAAAATGTTTAATTGACATCTTTTATTGGCCATTTGATCAAATAAGCATTTCCAGTTGGGCACAATTAATGCACCCAAGTGCAGGAGCATGATGGCCATAATAAGTAGCTTAGTCATGCTACTAAAATCACTAACAATTAATTACTAAGAGCATCGATTTTAGTTTTTTTTTTACTCGCATGCAAGAAATGCCTTCTTATGCCACAAGCTAGCATGTCGTAGTTAGTCTAGGTGTTGGATGCCTGGTTCCTCACTGTGCATTGTGGTTCCTTCCAATGACCTGTGTCCTGTAGTGACATAGGCCAGCAAAATAAACTACCGAACACAATAGGGACATCTGCATAATAGACTCCGGAAAGCGTTGAACACATTAATTGATTGCTATGAAAGGAGGCATTTGTTTTAGGTTTTAAAATTGGCCATAAAGTTGCTTTAACTCACCCTGGCGTCCCTTAAACTGGGCTATACCTGGAGAGTGGTAAGGTCTGCCACATTAAATGACCACTGCTATTGGCTGTCACAGTGCAATATTCCCTATGCACACATTCATGGAAAACGGCTGTAGTAATGTTGGGTGCTGTAATGACCACCGTTTGGAAACTGTAGACAATCAGAGTGAAGAAATGTCACCAGCACACCAAGGATTTATCAAAAGGGTTCATAGCTTTATTCACATGGTGGGGACCCCAGAGGACAGAGTTCGGGGCCACTCTGTGCAAAACAAACTGCACAGAGGAGGTAATTATGACATGTTTGTTATTTAAAAAAAAAATGAAACCTTTAGTATCCCTTTAAATATTATTTGGTTAGAGTACATGCCCAATGTTTCATCGAACTCTGGAAGACATGGCAGGGATTCTGCAAGTACCTTTGGAAGTACTGCCAGAGACTTGGGGAGTCAAGGCAGGGATCCTGCAATAACATTGGAAATACAAGCAGGGATTCTGGGAGTGTATTTCTGCAGTGTGGGTCATGGACACTGCTGCCTTTGAGTGTTAGTCTCGCCAAACCTAAAGTAAGACTAAGTCCTGCCATACACGGTTCGAATCTCCTGCTGATCCGGCCGAGATTTAAACTGTTAATGGGCAGGCTGAATGTACCAGTTAATCGATCAATCAACTTGGGTACAATCAGGCTGCTGGATTCTCTTACGATTATCGTTAGCAGCTGCTATAGGCGCGATCAATAATCGCGGTCTTCTCCTGGCAGGACTCGGTTTCCCATCCTGCCCCCACTGGGAGAAGACAGTCGCTCAGGCAGGAGGGATTTCCCTGTCAGCGCTGTCTACTGATAGGGGAATCTTGCAAATTTAATTTCCTGAAATCTGATGTCATTAATGTGATCATTTTTGCTGGAGGTTTTGGCATGTGGAAGTCAAACCCTGCCTCTACCACAATGGCCGCCCCCACACAGAGACAAAGTGCAGAACAAAGCATAAGATGTCAGGGATGGGGGAATGATCAACTGCAGGGAGACCACAGACAACCAGGAGTAGCTAGATCTTTGCCTACATTTTTTATTTTTTTTAAGCGCAGCTTCCAGAGTGCAGCTCCTCTTTTAACAGAAGGCACACAAGTTGAGAAAATGTTAAAAGTTTAAGGGGCATTCCATGCTCTAAAATCTTTTGATTACCTGAAATGATCCTCCTAGTAATTCTGCAGTTACTTTTTACTGTAAATATGTTTTTTTTTAAATTGAAACTTGTATGGTGTCACTGAACAAAGTCTTGTGCACCTAGTTTGACAGAGGCATGTGAAGCCAGAGGTATGTGGTCACATGAAGAGTAACCAGTGGTGGGAGGGCATAAATACAGTTAACTTTAAATGTTTAGGTTCTAGCCCCATTTACAACACTTTTCCTGGAGATAGAATAAGGTAAAATACAGTATGTAAGCAGATGGGAATACAAAAGATTTATCCAATTTAAACTGTTTTATTTTGACTATACAGTATCTTTCCTGAGACAAGCTCAATTTTTAATTTTCCTTTTTAGCAACCCATCGATGATATATGTGTACCCATTTTTAAATGGCTGACTTGACAATATATTATTAAAGAGCTTTGATAAGTGCCCTAAGGTTATACATCCTATGAGCATCCCATCTATTATAGTGAAAACTGAAAATTAAAGCTGAATAAAAATGTTTATTTTATAAACCTTGTCAGAGTTGTTCTTTAAGCACCTAGTGACTGTACAAAGCGAAAAACACCTTGAGTTTGTTTAATTTGCTATGGTGTGGAGTGAGGTGACCCTGGAATTACAACATGAATGTGAGAGAATCTGATCACTTAAAGCATCTAGTTACTGTATGTCCAGGGGAATATAAAACCCACACATCAATGGTTTTGGAGTCAAATCGGTACACCTATGTTTGGGTGCAAACACTTTCAGGGCCAATCCTTGGACAGGAGGGCCCATGGCTTTTCAGTTTGGATAATCCTAAATATAGATTAAAAGGAGTTTATTTTGTGTTGAGAGTTACGTTTTAGGGGGTAGGTGTAAAAGGTTCATCTTTTAAATGACAAGTTCAAGTCAACGTAAGAGCTCCCTGGGGATTACGGTGTGGAAAAGGTAAAGGAAGCCTGTCTTGAGAAAAATAATTGGTGCCTGCATTGATGGCTTGTGACTTTTTGAACCAAAACAAGTGTGCAATTCTGGAATGTGAGAAGTCGTTATCTGCATACTTGTTTCAAGTCATTGAATTAACAAACCTCAACAAATTACATGGTAGGCAGCTTTATGGTGCCCTGTTTGTGTTGCATCATTCTGGAAGATGGAGGCAGAAATTAGGCAGGCAAGAACTTTTATATAGTTCTCCTTCACCAGCATCAGTATGCAAACCATGCACCAGGCTCAACAACTAAGGAAAATTATCTTGAGTTATTTGCAGCACAAGCTATTAAAAGACCATGGCTTGATAATTAAGGCAATATAGTGATGGCATCCTCGACACCCGGGGCCCAAAATGGTAGACCTGCGGGTCATATGCCCCAGCTATTTGGGATGTTATTATGCCTTTTGGTAGGTCACGCAGGCTCTCCCAGGACATGAAAATGAGGTACCAGTTGGTCTTGACCAGAGTTTCTGGTTGAGATGGACCAGATATGTTGGTGGTTCCCTGAACTATTTGCTGCAACTGGCAGCAGATCAAGGTTCCTGGCATTGTTAGTAGGTACCCCCTAGTGCTATGGTGCACATACAAAAAACCAGAGTGTAGTCAGGATCAAGCAAAAAGGTAGCAAGCTGAGGGAAATCAGACAGTCTGAGTTGGCAACGAGTAGGCGGTGAACTAGGCTGGAAATGAGGGAGTAGTGAAGTTCAAGTAGGGGTTTTGGAAGACAGTAAGCTAAGGGCTAGGGATGAGCTTTGCGTTCGATACGAACATATGTTTGTCTCGAACATTGTCTGTTCGTACGTTCGACCAAATTCGAACAAAAGCGGTCGTTCGCGTCAAATTCGAGTGATGCAAAACGGCCCATAATTCACTGCGGCATTGCGCGCAGATGATTGGCCAAGCATGCTGTATGTCCCGCATGCTTGGCCAATCACAGCGCGCAAAAAACAAAGTGCCATAATTGGCCAAAGCCTGGGTGGCTTTGGCCAATTATGGCTCAGGGCTTTAGCACACACCCCACACTATATAAGGCCACCTGCTGGGCGGCCTTGTGTAGTGTGTTCCGGCTTGTTAATGAAAGCAGTCAGAGAGATTGTCTTTTTTTAGATAGCTAGATAGAGCAGGCAGGCTAGTCAGTTTAGCTTAATTTACAGTGTGTAGAGGATATATATATACATCCCTAGGAGTTGTACATATATGTATACACTGTATAGCTTAGATAGATCAGTTCTTTCTAATTTACTGGCAGGCAGGTGATTGTGCTATTTAAAGACGTTATCACAGGTATAGACACCCAGCAGGTACAATATTTAAAGGATTTTTTTTTATTTAAGCATCAATAAAATGACTGCTCCTGGAGCAGTGATTTTAATGATGCTTCACTTAAAAAAAAGAAAAATTCCTTTAAATATTGTACCTGCTGGGCGTCTATAGTTTGCCTGTGAAAACGGCTTTGAGAACCCGGGTCTTGCCTGAGGCAGCATGTATCCATGGAAAAAAAAAAGTTTTAAAAACTCATTTTTTCAGGAGTCCTGAACCATTTTTTAAACTTTTTTCCATTGATACATGTTCCCTGGAGCAAGACCCTGTTCTCAAAGACATTTTCTAACAATAACTTGAATATTGGTCTTTAAAATGATCGTTTTTTTAATTCGAACGTTCGAATCCCATAGACTTCAATGGGGTTCTAAATGTTCGCGCGAACGGTCGGTGGGTTCGACGGTTCTGGTGTGAACTGAACGTGGGGGTGTTCGGCTCATCCCTACTAAGGGTAGTTTGGTCTACAATGAGAAAGGAATAAAATGAGTGATCAGTCAAGCAATCTGGGTCCGCAAAAACAAGTAAAAGGCTTCAATACTTTAGTTCCTGCTCACAGGTAGCTGAATTAAAGAAACCCCACCAGCCACTTTAAAAGTTGGAACTTAAAGGGGTTATAAACCCTCCTTTTTTTTCACCTTAATGCATTCTATGCATTAAGGTGAAAAAAACATCTACCAGTCACCGGCCCCCCCATTTTACTTGTACAAGTGTCCATGGGCAAAACAAACATCAAGAATACATTAGTCCGTCAATATAAGGTGTATGACCACATCATGTAAGGGACACTCTGCACGGTAACAAAGGAATAGATGGAATACCCTTACCGGACGTTAAACTGTTTTATTTTGACTATACAGTATTTTTCCTGAGACAAGCCCAAGTTTTAATTTTCCTTTTTAGCAACCCACTGAGGATATATGTGTACCCATATATGTGTACCCATTTTTAAATGGCTGACTTGACAATATATTATTAAAGAGCTTTGATAAGTGCCCTAAGGTTATACATAAGTGCCCTAAGGTTATACATCATATGAGCATCCCATCTATTATAGTGAAAACTGAAAATTAAAGCACACCTGCTCCCCATATTGTTTTTACTTTTTATGCTATAGTGATCACTTTTTATGTATTTGGTTTTTGTCAATAAAAACCTATCCCTCTTTTATCTGCACCATTTGGAGCATGTTTTTTCTTCCTTCCGCATGACCTGCTTGGAATCAAGTTTTTTTCACACTCCATAAGCGCTTATCCCGAGAGGATACCCCGTGTTTCCACCATTCCTTGGAGGTCAGGAGACCCCTTGGTTATTGAGATTAGTGTCAGCCTGTGCCGATCCGTCCAAGAGAGGGTTCCAGTCCAGGATTATAGCTTACCAGCTGGATACCTTGGGAGGAATCCTTCTTCTGGCCTTTCTACAGCTGAGTGAAATTTATCCATGCTTACAGGATCTGTTGTCGCGGACAAGCAGATCTACACCGTCCGGTAAGGTTATTCCATCTATTCCTTTGTTACCGTGAAGAGTGCCCCTTACATAATGCAGATGTGGTCATACACCTTATATTGACAGACTAATGTATTCTTGATGTTTGTTTTGCCCATGGACACTTGTTCACTTATCATTGTGGTTCTAACAACCAGAGTGTTTTTTTAGCGCTACTTATTTTATCCACTGTTCACATTCCAATTTTGTCAAATTGTTTTTGTAGCTGCTCACCTTCACTATTTCCACAAGATTAGCGCAGTTTTTTCCTTCCTTTTATCCCCCATTTTACTTACCTGAGCCCTGGAATCCTGCATGCAGTGGCTATGAATGCCAAATGCTGGACAGGGGAGCGAGCCCGCAAGGTAACCACTCAGGAGAACGATTCTCCTAGGGCAGGGGTGCCCAACCTTTTGTAGAGCGAGGGCCACTAAAGCGCCTTGGCAACCAGTGGCGGGCCACAATGAGCGGAGCGGGTGGATGGCATGTCCGCGTCTGCTCTGCATATGCAGAGCGGACACGGACACAACCTACGATATTTTTTAGCGGATCGTATAGGAGGTAGAACACAAGTCGGTTTGTGTCTGCCACTACTTAGAGGTGAATGGAGGGTCCAAATGGTCGGACTGACCATATGGAAAGGAGCCCAAGGCTGCTTTCACACTGATGCACTGAGGTGCAACCTAGTGAGCCTATGGCTTTCCTGCACTTTGCAATAGACTTCTATTATATTCTGCAGGTTTGGTGCACTTTCAGAAAGTACAGGTAACCCATAAATAAACTGCTCTGCACCTGCGGATCAGTTTGAAAGCAGCCCAGTAACCACTGCAGAACAGACAAGCCCATATATACATTGTGATTTTAGTAATAAACTGACCTATAATAACAGTATTCTATTCTATTGCATCCCAGAGCAGGAGGTCGTGGCCACATCAGAGGGCTCCGCGGGCCACTGGTTGGGCACCCCTGTCCTAGGGGGTTATCTGATGCTGGGATGAACTATCGGGTGACCCCAGAGGAGGTAAGTATGACATGTTTGTTATTTAAAAAAAAAAAATGAAACCTTTAGTATCGCTTTAAATATTATTTTGGTTAGAGGACATGCCCAATGTTTCATCGAACTCTGGACGACCATTGGAAGTACTGCCAGAGACTTTGGGAGTCAAGGCAGGGATCCTGCAATAATATTGGAAATACAAGCAGGGATTCTGGGAGTGTCTTTGCATATACTGGAAGGGAATCTGCTACTACGATTGAAGTACTGGCAGTTGTAACAAGGACCTAGTGTCACTTGTAACCTTTCTCTATCCCAAATAAACATTTTGGCTGGAGATTAATGCCGCGTACACACGGTCGTTTTTTGCGATGAAAAAAAACGTTGTTTTTTAAAACGTCATTTAAATTGATCGTGTGTGGGCAAAACGTCGTTTTTTGTCTTAAAAAAAACGACCAAAGAAAAATTCCAACATGCTTGAATTTTTTGTGTCGTTTTTCAAAACGTCGTTTTTTGTTTCACAAAAAGTCACCATGTGTAGCAAAAACGTTGTTTAAAACAACGTTTTTCAACCCACGGATGCCCAGAAGCTAGTTATGAAGCGAGCTTCAATGGAAAAGTGTGGTGAACGTAACCTCGTTTTTTGTGAAAAAAACGATGGTGTGTATGCAACATCGTCTTTGAAAGTGACGTTTCAAAAATGTCGTTTTTTACTTCACAAAAAACGTCGTTTTTTTTCATCGCAAAAAAACGACCGTGTGTACGCGGCATTAGACTTGAAGGAGGCTGATTATAAAGTTGGATTAAGTAAACTAGAAGGCAAAAGAACATTTGTCAAGCTTGTGTCTTCAAAACCAGAAAACTGTTTATGAAGGGAGATGAACTAACGGTAACCAGTCATGGCACAATTAAAGGGGTTGTAAAGACAAAAATATTTTCCTCTTAAATTAAAGTCTGACAGTAGCTGATAAAGTAAAATTTATGTTTTGCATTATAACTAGTTTCATACCTGTTGAAATCGAGCCGTTTTATTCACCTCCGTCACTCCTGAATCGTTATTCTCACTGACTTCCTGGTTTGCGGTGCGCATTCATTCTTGCTACATCACGGCCTAATGGGAAGTACAGTTCCTATTAGGCTTAGCCTCCATGCTTGTGAGGGATAAGAGAGCATCTTCACGCAGGGCTGTAGTCATAGGGAGGGGGTGAGCACATTCTGCTTTCCACCATGCAAAACAGCTCAGGTGCTGATGGAAAGCAAGAAGAGGAGAGACAGGAAATGGCATTTTCAAACCTGGATTACTGTATTTTGGAGGTCAAAAGGAAAAACGAGGTAAGTGATATTTAAATGCTCTAGCTTACAGCAATCAATTGATCTAATAGAAAACAAACCTTTAGTGTTCCTTTAAACAGTACAAGCAGTTTTGCTATTTCTATATGCAAGTAGCTGAATCAATCATATGTTTTCAAACAATCTCAGTACGAGGCAGGACAGCTGGAAGTCAAAGAAGAGTCACTAAGCAGTGCAGAAGGACCAAGCAAATAACGTGGGTAACAAAATTTTGTTCAGGCTTGTCCTTGTCCTGGAGTTTATTATGCCTTTTGTCGCTGCACGAAGCTGCCTTCAATTTTGGAACAGTGGGGGTTTAAACTGCATTTTGTTTTAAGCATAAAAAGCATGCTGTTTTAATCTCTGCCCCTACTGCGCATTCTTGCAGGTTGGTTGGCTTTTTACATCATCTCAACTGTGTAAAATGAACCGATATATGGCTTTAATAGTACCTACTTATTTTTAATAACACCTAGGAAGTATAATGACATCATACTACTGCCTCATTATTAAAGCATTTTAAAGGTCATATTGACCCTTATTGCAGTTTAACCACTTGAGGCCCGGCATATGCTCAATTGACGGCAGCTTTGGGGATCTGAATTTCCAAGCTGACGTCAATTGACGGCATAGTTTTTTCCGGCAACTGGGGGGCGCGCGCGCGCACCCGGCACGTCCCCGAGATGCCGATGCGCGTGCCTGGCGGTCGCGATGTCCGCCAGGTACCCGCTGATCGGCAGTTTTAGAGCAGGGACGTGAAGCTCTGTGTGTAAACACAGAGCTCCACGTCCTTTCAGGGAGAGGTGACAGATGCTGTTTCTCTTGTACATAGGGAGACGGCATCGGTCACCTCCCCCAGTCACCCCCCTCCCCCCACACAGTTAGAACACTCATAGGACACACATTTAACCCCTTCCTCACCCCCTAGTGTTAACCCCTTTACTGCCAGTCACATTTATACAGTAATTAGTGCGTTTTTATAGCACTGATCTCTGTATAAATGTGAATGGTCCCAAAAATGTGTCCGATGTGTCCGTCGCAATATCGCAGTCCTGACAAAATTCGCAGATCGCCGTATTACTAGTAAACAAAAAAAAAAAATTGTCAGAATTCTATCCCTTATTTCCTAGCCACTATAATCTTTGCGCAAACCAATTACTATACGCTTATTGCGATTGTTTTTTTTTTTTTTTACCAAAAATATGTAGAATACATATCGGCCTAAACTGAGAAAAAAATATATATATTTTTTAAAAAATTGGATTTTTATTATAGCAAAAAGTAAAAAATATTCTGTGTTTTTTTTCAAAATTGTTGCTCTTTTTTGTTTATAGCGCAAACAAAAAAAAAACGCAGAGGCGATCAAATACCACCAAAAGAAAGCTCTATTTGTAGGGAAAAAAAGGACGTCAATTTTGTTTTTAAAGGCACGTCGCACGACCGCGCAATTTTAATTTAAAGCGACGCAGTGCTGAAAGCTGAAATTTCGCCTGGGCAGGAAGGGGGTATATGTGCCCAGTAAGCAAGTGGTTAATTTGTCTTTTGGAACACCAGTGCCAAAAAAGCATCAGAATTTAGTTTGTTAACCAGTTCAGCTCTCGCACCTGTACAGTCCTTATGGACTAAAACTATTTTACGTGTCTGTTATGGTCCTCCATTAGGGGGATTTCCCTTCATTTCTTGTCCCATAGCCAACACAGAAAGTGAGAAGAAATCCCTGCAAATTAAGAGAATCCCTTGGTCACCTAAGCTATTGCCCCCCTTCCTACTACTTTTCTGGGGACAGCCGAAAATTTAAAGGGGTTGTAAAGGAAAAAAAATGTTTTCATAATAAGCATCCTTTACCTGCAGACATTCCTCTTTTCACTTTTCATTGTTCATTTTTGCTCAGAAGTTGCTCTATTTCTTCTCTGTTCTGTTCACTTCCTGCTTGTCTGATTGTTACTCACCACCGTGAAAGAAGGCTTTTCAGTGACTGTGCCCGCCCCCTCCTGGGAACTACATCCTTGCGGCAGGACGCTCTCTACGTGTTAGAGACTTCAAGGTGTGAATTACTGGGCGTGCCGCAATGCATACTGGGAAATGTAGTTCTTACATGAACGAGCGCATGAGTGGATGAGAAAACAGAAACTAGAACGCCGGAGGTGATATAGATGTAGAAATTTAATAGGTATTTACTCACTTTTTTTTAAAAGAATCATTACACTATTCTGTCTGTCTTCCTTGCAGACATTAATTTTAGGCAAAAATATGTTTTCCTTTAAAACTCCTTTTAAGATTTTCTTTTACTGTCACTTTTAATGATAATTGTAAAAAGGACGAACAAAGAGGCTGAATCTTTTTAAGGAACAAATAAAAATCTGATAAATGTTTTAACTCTTTTCAAAGCTACAATTTTAAAATGGTTCATTTAATTATTATTGTATTGCTGTTTACCATTTTACTTGCTGAGAAATACCCAACGTATCTCTCTCTGTAATATTAAAGCAGCGTTCCAGGCAAAAAAACAACAACTCGGTCTCAAACAATTGAAACCAACAAAAACCGAGATTCTAGTAATATTCCCTTTTTATATACAGGAAATATTGTCTGGATTTAAATTCTCACTTGAGTGTTACTTAGGGCCATTACACAGGGGTGGAGAGGCATTTCTTATGACTTGTCTCAGCCACTCATTTTCTTTAACCCCTTCCATACAGGGCATTTTCACCCCCTTCCTGCCCAGACTAATTTTTAGTTTTCAGCGCTGTTGCACTTTCAATGACAATTGCGCGGTCATGCAACACTGTACCCAAATTAAATCTTTGTTTTTTTCCCCCAAATAGAGCTTTATTTTGGTGGTATTTGATCATCTCTGCGTTTTTTTTTGTTTTTCTTTTGCGCTATAAACAAAAGAAGGGCGACAATTTAAAAAAAACACAATATTTTTTACTTTTTTATTTAATAAATATAAAAAAAAAATTTTTCTCAGTTTAGACCGATACGTATTCTTCTACGTATATTTGGTAAAAAAAAATGCAATAATCGTGTATTGATTGGTTTGCGCAAAAGTTATAGCGTCTACAAAATAAGTGATAGATTTTGTGACCGTGACATTGCGGCGACACTTTTGTCACGTTTTTTCGACCATTTACACAGCGATTAGTGCTATAAAACTGCACTAATTACTGTGTAAATGTGACTGGCAGGGAAGGGGTTAACACTAGGGGGGCGCTGATGGGGTTACAATGTTCCCTAAAGTGTGTTCTAACTGTAGGGGGAGGGGGACTCCCAAGGGGAGGACACCGATGATCGCTGGTGCCCGGCAGCAATCGCGGACGTCACGCACGCGGGTGCGCGCGCGCACCCTAGATCGCCGGGAACAAAGGATGTCATATGACGTCCACCCGGATCGAGGAAGGGTTCCTGCCGCCGTCATTTGACAATGACGCGGTAAGGAAGGGGTTAACAGGGCCTCTTTAGTGCACAGTATTTTATAATACACACATTATATGGCTTATTGAATTTGTTTTCATGTAGGTTGGTTAGTATTAGTTTCAAACACAAAAGTTCCTAAACTCCACAAATAAACACCAGCAATTCAAGCACAATCTAGTTTTCCAGGCAATAAACTCGGATACATTTAATGGCCCCATTAAAATGTTCAAATGAATGGCTTGTTGCTAGAATATGCTAACTAAATGTATTAAGGATGTAGAGAGAATATTCATTTTGCAGGACTTCTTTACAGCTTACAAGTTCTGGTTGAGGATACATAATGGAATAGATAACACAATTTCCTAATTTTTTGTTTCTTTTATGGAGATAATAGGAGAGTGGACTGCCATGCTGTGCTCTTCTGTAGAAGCTGACTCCTCATTCACAAAATTCTCAATGTCTGGCTGTAATACAGATCCAATGGTTATAAAAATTTTAAGACCATTGACCTGTGCAGAGTAAGACCGCGTACACACGATAGGTTAAACCGATGAGAACGGTCTGATGGACCGTTTTCATCGGACCAATCCATTGGTTAAAAAAAAGGAACTTGTTTTAAATTTAACCGATGGATTCCTAACCGATAGGTCAAAACCGATCGTTGGTAGGCAAGACCATCTGTTAAAAATCCAGGCATGCTCAGAATCAAGTCGACGCATGCTTGGAAGCATTAATCTTAATTTTTCTCAGCAAGTCGTTGTGTTTTACGTCACCGTGTTCTGACACGCTCGGTTATTTAACCGATGGTGTGTAGGCGCGACGGTCCATCGGTCAGCTTCATCGGTTAACCAATGAAAGTGGTCCATCAGACCGTTCTTATCGGATGGACTGATCGTGTGTACGTGGCATAAGACTTTCTCACTAGCTGCAAACTGCAGTATTTGAGTGAGGATCATCCTCCCCATTATACAAGGGGGGGGGGGACAGCAACAACTTTTGAATCTGATGTAGCCCACCCCCGAAAAGAGACAATGGTGAACTTGTTTCCTTTTGTTATGACACAGCCAGGCACATAGTATTTTCTTCACTCTTCTACTGACTCGAAGAAAGTCTAGGGGTGTCTTTTAGGGGTTTTATTGGAACAATGAATTAGGATGGGTTGAAGGGAGCATGGAATACCCCAAAACTGATAAAATTAACACTTTGAAAGCACTCTTCTCTATCATACTGCAAAAAAATGTCCTACAGAATTCACTTATGCTGACAGGTGACTAGGATTTTTCTTAAATTATCAAAAGCTGCACACATTCACTAATTCCCATTTACTCCCATGGCCACAGGATCATTGGTTGCCTCCTTTTTGATATCCACTGGGCACTCTCCAGTGGGGGAAACACAAAGACACCACCATAGGACATCTGGACACCTTTCACCTAACTTCCTCCTGGTACTCTTCGGAAACCAACTCCAGGGCTAGGCTTTGTGAATCACGGGGACCTTGTACTTGGAAGTGACGTCATCCCACGGCTGTGCTCCACGGTACACCGTCCTTCTCCATTCACCGAGAGTGTGTGGTTCCACCACCGCTGCCGACAGAGGCAAGGAGCCATGGAGATTTTGCCTTAAAACATCACAGGCAGACGAAGCATCAACCATATCTGGGGACATAGCGGATGAAAAAAACTTACAGATAAGCCCTATATTTTCGCAATATTGTGATTGTCATTCTTATATTTTTGCGTTTTGAATAAATATTTCAATTACTACTCTTAGAAGGCGCTGCTTTTTTTCTTTCTTACTATTTCAGATCCATCCTTTATCTGCAACGTGGCAGCCTTCTCTGTGTTAGTATAGTGTTTTTTACATGGACATCCTGTAATGGACTAATACATGCATTTTTCCCCCCTATTATCCTATCCATTCCCCCTACATTGTAATAGTTTTTTCAACCCTATCCGGAGTGCGCTCGATTAAACCTTGGTTTTCCTTTGTGGATAAGCCCACAGCTAAATCCTCAGCTGGGACTTCAATGTCTTCTAGACAGCACCTCCAGAAATCCTGCAGCTAGATTGGCCTTGGGAGCTCTATTCTTCCTGTCTTGGGCCCCAGACATAAATATATGGGTTCTCCTACTCTCTACTGGGTACAGCTCTCCAGGGATTGGCTGGAGTTCCATAAATATTCAGGCTGCTTTCTCCCACTATAATTTGAGAACCCTATAGAATATAGGGGGAAGCAATCAGAGCAGCAGCCTGTGAGACTGAGCAGACCTGAATAATCAACCCTTGCTCAACTGATTACAGAGGAGCTACCTACGTTTTCCTAACAATTTACACAGGAGGGTGCTACACCTATATAACAGAACTGAAATGGGGAGCCCCTACAAAGTGCACCGGGCAGACTTTAGTACCTTTTTCGGACTGCGTGGTCATTTTTAGATACCCTGCACAACAGCTGTAACTGGAGATTGGAAGGTACACTCTAAAAACTTTTTGTGCCTTTGACTGGGCTTAAAACCTTAGACTGCCAAGGATTTATGCTATACATTTAGCTGATCAAGGAGTGAAAATGTGCAAAATAAAAAAGCAGCTGTATGTGTTTTAAAATCTAGCAAAAAATATTTTCTCCTTGTTGTCCACATTTAACTCCTCTGTAAGCGAGGAACCATTTTAGGAAGTGATGGAAGATTAATACATTTCAGTATTCTGGGTTAATTGGTTCAGTCTTGTAGTGGTACCAGCCAGCATGAAGTCTCCATAAAGAATACCAAAGGGTGACAATGCATTAGCACTACTGGGAGACAACTGTCAACCCAGGATCTCCAAAGCTGGGGGTGCTGTATGCTTGAGCCTTGCCAACCTATTTTTGCTACATGGGGACCGTGCAAATCCCACAGGTTGCTTTGCCTATGGCTCTCCAAACTACTCACATTTTTGCTATGTGCCGAAATTTAAGCTGAAGGCCAATGGCCAAAGAAGAGTGCCATGGGACCCAGAAGCTAGAGAAGAGGAGATGTTTTCTGCACTGGGTGGAGCCTGGACCTGTCAGGGCTGGAGGAGAGCACTGTGTGAGGAAAGTGTGCTATAATGGGCAAGTATGCTGGGCACATTATGCCAAGAGCCCAACCTCACAGAGCAGACAGTTGTGCTTTAAGAAAACGTAATACATGTTCTAGTCTTAGATTTCAGCAACTCTTCTCTGTTCCAGTCTAAGGCGAGATTATCTGTTAGACAGGAGAGATGTTCTATAAAAAGTGTTCTGTGAATAGATGTCTGCTTGTTGTGTGCACTCAGTTCTGTGCAGGGAAGGATGGTTTCTTATAGCTTTGTAGGGTCTATAGCAAAGTCTTAATCTCCATCCTTGTATAATACGAACAAGTTAGCTTTTGTGTTCAGTACAGTTCAATCAAATGTATTATTCACAAGATTCTCCTATATTTTGATTTGCATATTCCGAAGCACCTATTATAAACTGATTTTTAATATTTAGCTCTCTGGATGTCATTTTTATAAAAAAAATACATGATAACTCTAGCTAAGGGCTGGAGTCAACTTTTCCAGCAATCAACATTTGACCTGTCCTGAACTCCTCAATCTGATTTGTAGCTGTAATATAAAATTACATTTCTTATGACAACCAAGCAAAGTTTTAAACACCGGGCTCATCATGTGTTCTAGAATGTCCCTGTCCTCTGCCCTACCCTTAAAGTGTAGGTTCACCTTTTTAGAAAAAAATTAGGTGTTTCTAACTGTATGGGGATTTGACTTACTAGAGGAGCAGACATATCGCTGTTCCTACTTCGTAGAAACAGACGATCTGTCTCTCCTCTCCTGACAGAATGGGGATGTGTGTGTTTACACACACACAATCTCATTTTGGCTCTCGTGTACGTGGCCGGTTGACATCGCGGCCACACGCACTGTCTTCCTCGCAGTACAGCGGGCGTGTGAGCCTGCTAGAGCTGTTTAAAGGTCTGACGTACAGCTACAGTGATCTGCGGGAACATGCCGACCTGCCGCAGTATAATGACATTGGTTGGCCGGCAAGTGGTTAAAGTGACTCTGCTGGTTTGGTTTGGGCCTGCACTCTACCAATAAACCCCACTAACTTGGCTCAATCTCCTTGGCACAGCTGTGATGCAATGCAATACAATACAATGTAAGACAGTACAAAATACCTGTATTGTCACCCCAGGATCCACTGTCTGCACCTGGTGGGAGAAAACAATACGCCACAACAACTGGATACTTAACCAGAGATATATTTTACTGTAGAATATGCAAAAAAAAGTGATTACAGTAATTGTGCTGTCATCCGAACATAAGACAACGGCACAATGGATTTCAATATAAACATTTTTTTAAAAAACAGTATACGCACACATATATATATATATATATATATATATATATATATATATATTGTCTATACCTGGGAGCTAAAAAGAGAAAAGAAAGGAGGGCGCACCGACCTTGTGCATTACCACTTAAAAGTTTAATAAACAAGATAAAAAAGCAATGGTCCTACTCACAAACAATTTGAAGTAAGCGCTTTTTAAAACAGCTAGGACTGAAACCTCGCGGCACCTGCCAGTCAAACCCTTGATATCAATGTGGCTGACGCGTTTCTGGGGCGTGCCCCCTTCCTCAAAGCCCAGGTGGTCCGTGATTTCATGGAAAACATAAGTTTAAATTGAGTCTGAGTGTTAAGGTTTATCAAAAAGGAGAAAACTCTGGAGGGTATTATTGTTTCCAGTAGCAAGCTATAGATTTCTTATTTTTTCATTTATAGATTACAACATCCTAACAACAAGGCAGGGCGGTATGATTTCATTTGTGGGGAGTTTTTGGCCAGGCTTGGGGAAGTACGTAAATGGCTATAGCATATAGGGGGTGTGCTGTGTGGGGTTGAGGGGGAGCGCTGTGTGTGGGGGTGTGCAGGGATGAGGGGTTACATCTGTGTACATCTCCCCCTCCCCCAAATACAAAGCTCTCTTCCCCTCAGCTCAGCTCTCCTCCTAGGCTCGGTTGCCACCATGCAGTACATACAGAACGAGTACTCACAGTGTCCGTGCAGGCTGACAGTGAGGAGGGGGCCGGGGATTCTGTCTCTGTGGATACTGCATCTTTTTCCTCTTGGCCTGGGTTTCCTCAAGACAGTCCTGGGGTGGTTGGTGCAGAATCAGTGTGTCGGGGTGCCGTAGCAGCACAGTGACAAGCAGGAGTCAGACTTGTCACTCAGGAAAAGCGGCGGCGGAAGTCTAGGTCCCGCGTTCTCTTAGCCCGTCCCTGGGCTGTGGGACGGGCTAAGAGAACGCGGGCAGAGCGAGCGGGGATCCTGGAGGACCTAGAGTCACATGTATGGAGACGAAGGATGCTGCCCTCGACTGCCCTAAATTCCCCCCAGCCCCCACTCTCCGCATGCTGCAAGTGCCCGGTCACATTCCCTGGCAATGCTGGCATCATTATCTTCACTCACTTTGCACTGTTCAGTCACTCACTGCGGACACCACAGTGCACTGCACGGGAGCAAAACAAAAGTGTCCCGGGAGCAAAACAGAAGTGTCCAGTGAACAAAACAAAAGTGTCAAGGAAGCAAAACAAAAATGTCCAGGGAGCAAAACAAAAGTGTCCCGGGAGCAAAAAAAAGTGTCAAGGGAGCAAAACAAAAGTGTCAAGGAAGCAAAACAAAAATGTCCAGGGAGCAAAACAAAAGTGTCCCGGGAGCAAAAAAAAGTGTCAAGGGAGCAAAAAAAAGTGTCAAGGGAGCAAAACAAAAGTGTCAAGGGAGCAAAACAAAAATGTCCAGGGAGCAAAACAAAAGTGTCCAGGGAGCAAAACAAAAGTGTCCAGGGAGCAAAACAAAAGTGTCCAGGGAGCAAAACAAAAGTGTCCAGGGAGCAAAACAAAAGTGTCCCGGGAGCAAAACAAAAGTGTCCCGGGAGCAAAACAAAAGTGTCAAGGGAGCAAAACAAAAGTGTCCAGGGAGCAAAACAAAAGTGTCCAGGGAGCAAAACAAAAGTGTCAAGGGAGCAAAACAAAAGTGTCAAGGGAGCAAAACAAAAGTGTCAAGGGAGCAAAACAAAAGTGTCCAGGGAGCAAAACAAAAGTGTCCAGGGAGCAAAACAAAAGTGTCAAGGGAGCAAAACAAAAGTGTCCAGGGAGCAAAACAAAAGTGTCCTGGGAGCAAAACGAAATTGTCAAGGAAGCAAAACAAAAGTGTCCCGGGAGCAAAACAAAAGTGTCAAGGGAGCAAAACAAAAATGTCCAGGGAGCAAAACAAAAGTGTCCAGGGAGCAAAACAAAAGTGTCCCGGGAGCAAAAAAAAGTGTCAAGGGAGCAAAACAAAATGTCCAGGGAGCAAAACAAAAGTGTCCAGGGAGCAAAACAAAAGTGTCCAGGGAGCAAAACAGAAGTGTCCATGGAGCAAACCAAAGTTGTCCTGGAGCAAAACAAAAGTGTCCCGGGGAGCAAAACAAAAATGTCCAGGGAGCAAAACAAAAGTGTCCAGGGAGCAAAACAAAAGTGTCAAGGGAGCAAAGACAAAAGTGTCCCGGGAGCAAAACAAAAAAAAAGTGTCCCGGGGGGAGCCAAAACAAAAGTGTCAGAGGGGAGCAAAACAAAAGTGTTCAAGGGAGCAAAAACAAAAGTGTCCAGGGAGCAAAACAAAAGTGTCCAGGGAGCA